>JAPVLO010000270.1:1200000-1582500 GCA_027257055.1 Cephalopachus bancanus
GTACACTGTGTGACATTTGGGTACTACAGCACAGAGATCTTCTGACCTTGATTAGTGGGATCAGTTCCTCAGGACCTAAGCACCCTCCAGAGAACTGAGAGAACCAAGGCTGGAAGCTCTGGAGCTAAGGCTGAGCCCTGGGCTGAAGGGTGAGTCCTGGAGAGTAACCACCATGGGAGATGCTGCCTAAGAGGGCCCTGGACTTCTTAGAGCCAGCAGGAGATTCCAAAGACCAGTCATGGCATCTCACAGGCATGCCCTGAACAAGGAGGGACCTGCTATAGGATGCCTGGTGGCAATCTAAATCTAACTTACATCTTATGTAGGATGGTACTGCTTGGGTGCATTCAAATGAGGTCAACACTTAATAATACAACTTTATTTGAGGAGAAAAAAAGACATTTTCCATTTCCTGTATTTTTCTCATTTCATAGAAAACAGAAATACTGGACTTCCTAGTTCAAAATCAAATACCTGGCTGTCCTATCCCTCACGCAGCTAACTCATAGCATCTAGCTGAGGGGGATATGGCTGGATGGTCTTCAGAGTGTGCATATGATAGGCCAGGGGGGACCTTAAAATCTATGCCTGTTACAGGGGTAGGGTACAGGAGGATGTGTGCACAGAGGTGTGTTTCCAATCAGCAGAACTGTCAAAAAACTTTTCCCTGGGAAAGAGTTTCTCTTGAAAGCACAGTACACCACAACACCTTCCCAAGACTCAGCTCCAGTGCATGAGCTCTCAGGGTCATGGTGAGAAGAGTCCAAAGCTGCAGCCTGAGATGGAACTGATGACCAAACTGACACCCACTTCTATAACGTGGAAATATCAGGGAATGTTCTGCCTTCTGTCTAGTCACCATGTCTATGAAGTAGAATGCCATAAATTCAGATTTCATACCTAATATTAACCTTTAAAGGGCATGTCATGAAAATGTATCCTCTAAATATTGGTTGTTAGTTCACTCTGTAAGTCTATCAGAGAAAATAGGTACAAGACAGCCACCCATCTCTGACTGTACCTGTCAGGGACATCTCCTGCCACCTGACAGTAATTCCACCTGAGCTCAGCAGTCCTACAAACGAACAATTCAGTCAGCCACTCTCCCCACAGACTGAGCTCAACCTTAAGATTTAATAATAGAGCCTGCTGCTATTACTCTAATTTCTAGAGCTGATGAACTTTCAGAGGCAACATGAGTTGAAATAACGAGCATGGAGATGACAAAGAATTTTAATCCAAGGTTCTTTGAACTATCCAGTATAATAAGCACTTGTTCCTTTCTACAATGGGCATATAAAAGAGAAATCTAAATATTAATTGCTGTAATTATCTTGAAAAATATGCAGAGATTAATGGTGATTATGAAAATCTGTATAATTGTTCTCTGAAATCATCACTGATCAAGTGGTGTCTTGAAATGGCCGCTGTGAGGGAACTTTTAACACTGAACTCCATGTGGGCATGGAAATGTGACACTTTGGCTCTCTTCCTGTAAAATATTACCCTGTGCTTACAAAATTGGTTTTCATCATTTCCAGTACCCTGGCCTGCATTTTAACTCTTTATACTGGTGCCCTGCAGAGGTTCCAAGATGCCCCTAATGGGATGCGTATGTCATTGTGGTTCAAAGCTCCAAGTTCAACTTGTTATTTATTCAAATAATTAATTACTCTTGTATCCATCGAGCAGTTTGTCATGACACATTAATGACTTGATAGACTTCTATGAACTGGTGAACACAGAACAGCAGAGCGTTTTTATCGTCATTTAATTTTAAAACGATCCTGTGTGAAATTATCTAGTCGTGAGTGATGGGAGCATAAAGCACAGACTCAGCGAAGCCCCTTTTGGATCATTGCTTTATTAATGGTAACGTCAGGGAAATGAAAAATGCTAACATTGTCATATTCCGCTGCTGGGTGGAGATGAATGGCTGGTGGGTAGGCGAGGGCTCCGTGCGCTCACTACCATGAGCAGAGCATGGACCCCTCCCGGTGCAGGCTGGGTGGGGCTCTGGGCCGTGCACACCCACCCAACTCCCACCTCAGAACCCACCTCCCCGAGTGGGCTCCCTTTTTGGGTTTATGGCTCTTGACACCTATTACTTTGTGTGTGTGGTCTTTTTTTACTTGAATTTTCCACTAGTGACATAAAGCACCCTCACGAAAACATCTCGCTTTATTGCTTTGAACATTAAATGTTATTAATCCAATAGAAAAACGTTAAAGATATTGCTGTCACCTTTAAATGTGAAATGATATTAGGAGCTAAGAAATGCTGGGTTAGTAGAAAAGATGTTCCCTTAGTTTCTTTCAAGTCTTGAGATAACTGGGCTGGGTTGATAATAAAATAATTTTTCTACATGGCTCACAGCACAACATCTGCTTAAAAGAGACTTCCTGTTTAGCCCTTCTTTTTTCTTTTTTTTTAATATAGTGAAAACTGTTTCCCAGGTGTTTTAATTACAAACTTGGGAATGTATGCAAACTCCTCCCCAGCAGTGTGATTCACAGACAACCAACAGCAATCCCTGTGGAAGCTGCTAGTACGAGACTGCAGGCATCACAGGAGTGCTCTGCAGCCGAGCAGGTCCACATGGGACAACAATGGAGCTGGGAGCAAGGCATTGTTCCTGGCTTCTGTGAGTAAAGAGGAAAGAAAGGCTGAACCTATCTTCCCTCACAAGCTTTCTGTTTTCCCATCCCTTTGACCGGGATGTCTAGTCCAGGCATCTGAGAGCAATAGTGACCTGTCCCCATCCCTCACTATAGTTACCAGTCATTTAAATCCCAGAAAGGCTGGGCGCAGTGGCATTTTTCAATCACATTTTTCGAATCTTCACTCTGGGTCAGGGTAGGCGCTTTCTGTGTACTGGCTGATTTAATCCTCAAGATAACCTCATTAGACATATATGTATATATTACCATTATTCTTCCTATTTTACAGAGTACACTCAGTTAAAGAGTAATTAAGCAACCCGCCCAAGAGCACCTGGCTGGCAGAGGCAGCGGCAGAGGCATGATTGAACCCAGGGAGCTTGAGTCTTCCCTACTACACTACATTGATTCTTAATTCTACCTGGAGAACTCTCTGGAAGCTGCCCTCTTCCCCACCTCTACTGCCAGCCACCACCCCCAGCATCTATCTCCTGGATATGTTAAAGTCGAACACATTCTAAGTAGCCACCCCACAGCACTTCCTTCTCCAGGCCATGGTCAGAGGAGAGGGGATGCCCACCTCTCTATCCCTGACATTAGCTGCTTGGCTACTCCTAGCTCCATATTCTCTAGAGAAGGGGACTCAGAAAGAAAGAGAGTCAAAGTAGCTGCTTCTACAATAGAAAGAGGAGCAAAAGGAGAGCATTTGAGGGGCATATACTGGTACAAGTGAAAACATATCTGATTGTGAATTGAAATAAGGATGCTAAAATTTGGAGGCTAAACATATCAACAAATGTGGGAAGGTCCAAGCCAGAATTTTAGTTTGGAAGCTTTGTTTGTGGAATGCCTTCCTTTTTCAGATGGAGACACTTGGGCCCGAGTGCCCATGACTTCCCAAGGATGCCACCAGCAAGTTGATAGCAAAGCCACCTCATTGTGCAGTGAATGCTGGTCACCCACAGGCAAGTGGAGCCTCATTTACCCTGTTAGGGAGGTCTGAGCAAAGCCACAGCCAGCAAGAGTAGTAGGGTGGAGCTCTGCCAGATTTAGAGACTGTGGGATGTATAGCAAATTGATTTGGGGAATCCTAGGACATCACTCAAAGAGATAGATGGGCACCCTCCATAGCAGCTGAGACTGAATTATAGGAGACTGCAGATCCTGAGGTTGGGGAAAAAGTAGTGGTTTCAAACAGAAGACCCACATCACAGCTTCTTTTCAACAAGGGTAACTCCACCCATGAAGCCAGAAAGGAACTCAGGCCCCAGGATCCCTGTCTCTGGAAAGCGATCTCATCCCCTGAGATGTGTGAGAAGGAGCTGGTGACTCCAGCCCTCAGAAACAGTGCTACCCCTGTGGGAGAGGGGGCTCACCTAGAGGTCCAGCTATTCAGACAAGTGAGATAGGTGAAGACAGGCACAGGTAAGCTTGGCCTCTGTTAGCGCTTTAAAAATTGTGTCTCAAAGATGCCCCCCACCCAGAAGAGGCATCCTTCCTCTCTAAACACCACATTCTCAAACCTACAAGTGTGTCACAGTCACCTGGGATGCTTGTTAAAGATGCAATCCCTAGCCCCAAATTTCCAGTCTTTGGCTCAGGGAACTGTAGGTACAACAGCACCATGAGAGATACTGCCCTGGGCTGGGTGCCTGTGTGGTACTGGGGTGAGGGTCTCATGGGTACAATTCCATGAAGTTTTTCTACAGGAACAGGTCTTTCTGTTACCCTAAATGACTGTGAGAGGGGCCGGCTCAACATAGTACTGGTCACAGCTGTCACTGGAGGGAGCCTTGAACTTGTTGCCAAGCACTATGCTGACTGCTAGTCCCCGTGTGTCACAACCCCATGAGGCAAACAGGACCAGCCTGTTTTATGGCTGTAAGAAGCTAGGGGAGGCCATCACTGGGATCCATGCAGCAGGCCAGGATTGTGACATTCCTGTTCAGTTTAAGACAAGGTGCCAAGAAATACTAGTGCCAAAGTACAGCCAGGTACCCTCCTCACCAGTTGGTCGCTTATTCCTTATTAGGTAACCTAATCCTGGGATTTCTTCTAGGTCCAGACCTGTTGTGTGCTGAGCCTCTACACCTCACAGGATAAAAGGAACCCAGAAAGATCTGCGGCTTGTCAGTCTCTACATTCACAGTGAGTTTTCTGGGTACTCAGGGTTTCTACGGTTTTGACGTTCAAAGCTAGGAAAAACATAAATTCAGGTATCTGTGAGTGTCTTTTCTGAATTCCAGACAGAGAGCGTTTTTTTCCTTTCTCCCTACCCAACTCAAACTGAGCTCTCCATATTTGAAGCTAAAGGGCATGATATTTCTAACTTGTACTGAACTTTTGAGTTTCTTCCTTAAGACTTGCTGTGTCTCCCTGTGTAATGACTTCTACTCATTTGAAAATCTGTTCTAGATTTTTTAAAGGGACTCTGGTCAAAATAAAGTACAAAAGGACACATTTCAATGGAACCTAACAGCTTAAACAGATCCATATAAGCAATTTCACCACCACAAGCCTCTGGGCCTGCTGTAGCAACTAGGAAGGACCAACTGCAGGTAGGAATTAGGTGGAACCACCATAAAACACAAGGCCCAACAGGAAACTTGGGACCTGTTCTTTAAAATATATTCCTTCAGCCGGGCTTGGTGGCTCAGCCTGTAATCCTGTACCTTGGGAGGCTGAGGTGAGTGGATTGCCTGAGCCTGCGGATTTGAGACCCGCCTGGGCAACTTGGTGTAGACCTCATCTCTACAATAAATTAAAAAATTAGCCAGGTGTGGTAACGCGCGCCTGTAGTTCCAGCTACTTGGAAGGCTGAGTGGAAGGATCGCCAGAGTCCAGCAGGTCGAGGCTGTGGTGGCCAGGAGTGGCCACTGCACTCCAGTCTGGGCAACAGAGTGAGACTCCAACTCAAAAATAATAATAATAATAATAATAATAATAATAATAATAATTCCTTCAAGCCCCAGAGGAGGGAGAAGATCATGTGAATTCAAAAGACCCAAACCTCTGGGAAAAATAGAAACCCAGCAGGTGGGCAAAAGTGAAGGCCAGTGTAGAGTGAGGAGGCTAGCCTGGGGTTAGGGTCAGAGAGCCCAAAGGGAGCAGCAGCCCAGAGGCCGCTGAGCAATTAGAAATGAAGATTTCTCAGACACACTTATAAGATAACAAGGGCAAAGTGAAACCTGTGGTGCCTGTAATGCTCCTGAGGGCTTCAACCCATTATCTCCCCTGTCCTGGTCTCTAATCTAGGCTCAGTAAGGCTGACCCTCCTCCAGTTTCACCATGACGACACCAGGCACAGAGAGGTTTACTTGCTTGCTCAACGTGACCCAGTAGGCTAGTAACATAACTGGTGTTGATTATGGGTCTCCTGACTGCTACATAATCATTTATTGGGCCAATGGAAAAACTGTTTGAGCAGAGGCCTGGCAGGAACTCCAACGAAAAGTCAAAGGCCTCTGCTTGGTGAGAAACTGTGCAGGCTGCCGACCTCCAAGAGTTCAAAGATATGAGGAAATGGCCGTTGGCTTTCTGCTCAGTCTTTACCATGAAAATGTCCCCAAATTGTCTTTTGAAAGACATCCTTTGAAAGCATTTTTTGCTTATTTTAACTGTTTGGGTTTTGGTGGAGAGGGGGCCAGCCTCTGATCCAGCTCTCAGCTTGATTCCATCCAGGCTGTTGGACAAGCACCAAACTGTGATTTCATTTATGCCTAAGGCTGTGAAAACACAAGGTGGTTTTAAGTGTTCTGCCTGTAAAATCCCACACGGCCAGGAGAGGGGTGCTATTCCATGCTACCTTTTCTCCCTGGGTAGAACAAGATGTGACACTTCCATATTTCTCTTCAGTCTCAACCTGGGGGGTTGTCTGAGGAATGACAAAACTCAGGGAAAGAAGCCGTACAGGGAGCTGAGTCCTTACACTGAAACACGGCTCTTTTTGGTCCTAGAATACAACATTTGTGGTGGCTATGACGTGTAGAAATCCTGAAGGTCAAGACATACACAATTTGTCATTTCACTAATGCACTCATTAGCGTTTCATGGTGTGGGTGTGCCTCAGGGGGGCATTGAGCCAGCGAGCCTGTCAGATGCAGCACCCAAATTTCATTCCAGTTGGAAGACACCCCACTTTTATCCTGCAAAAGCAGTATCTCTCTTGAAGTGACTGTTTATTTATTTTAAAAAATTGATCTCACCGAAGAGCCAACGGCTAGTACTGGTGGCAGAGGGAAAGAAGGGCTCTCTATGTGCAAGAAAATAAAGGGACTCAGTTGGGGTGGGAGTGAGGAACTGAGACTGGGATCAATTAAGGAGGGGAATGCGGCCGAGAGCACAGCTCCACACCCTCTGCTAGCAACAGGCCTGCCTCATGTGATGTGGAATGAAGAAGAAGGAATTTGTGAGCCTGGTCGAGGGCTTCTGACTGTGGAAACTGCTCATGGGAGAAGAGGGAATACTGTGGTGAGAGCTGAAGAGCTGATTAAGTTCGTGGAGTGAGGATATAAGCAGAAAGTGTAGGATGCTCGGCGGTGGCCCAGGAGACAGCTGGGAGCCCAAGTGAATACTCCCAAGAGGAAAAGTGGTTTCAGAATTTTTAGAAGACTCTTTTTCTTTTATTTCTTATAAATTGAAGTTAAAGGTGCTATCAGCAGATTCTGCTGCTGGTGAGGCAATTACTAACCTGGCTGAAGAAACTTGATGGGGGAATGGCTATGGAACGGAACAAGTGTTCAATGCAGATTAACTTGGCTTCTTGGAGGATATGCTTGTCTTCCCTGACCTAGTATCTCTGGAGGAGAAGGAAGCTACCAAGTTCAAGGTGGCCAAAGAGTGACTAATTCTTTTCCTCCCTAACTCCAAGCCACTCTTTATTATTCATCCAGGCTTCCACAACATTCTGAGGTAGGAAGCAGGAAGGGGCAAAATCGAGAATCTCAGCCAAGTATTCCAACAGCTTGTTGAAAAAAACAAAACAAAACAAAATCTGATTTTCCTGGGTCTTGGCCCAATTCTTTCATACAAAAAGAAAATTCATAGTCAAAATTATTATTAGTAATGATATAATATATAGATAAACTTACTTTAGTGACAAAATTCATTTAAATAACTTTATAAATGACATTAGTGTTTATTTATAGAATCATTAGTTCCAGAAGTTCGCCATAGTGTTTCTCTTCTACATTACTACATGGTATGGGAGAAATTGTATGCTAAAGAGCTAATTTTAGATTTGAAGATTTGGGAATATCTTGGGGGAAGAATCCTACAAAAACATTGGGGATTTAATTACATACTGGGAAGAGGTGTTCAAGATGACCTATCACAGTATTGTTCTAGAATCACCCACGACAGCAAAACTACAACAGGGAGCATTAGAGGTTCGCAGCCTATGGCAGGGCTTACTGGGAAGGGAGCCAAACCCCGGTTACCTTCAAGGGGCCTCAAAGTAGGGTTCTGACCTGGGTAACTGTGCCTAGAAGTGGTTCTTTGCATTATGAGCACGTGTGTGCTCATCACCAGAGTGGCCACTGGGTACAGCCACAGCTCACTAACGAGGGTAAGTAAAATAAGGCTGCCCATTACTCACATCAACGGAGTCTGATGGAAAGAGATAGGTGCACCTCTGGAGTTAATCATTAATGTGTCAAAGCTCTCGGAGAACATTGATCAAGAAAGCATTTTCCTGATGTTAAAAAAAACACTCATTTATGGTCATCTCCTGCTAGAAGGTGTGCAGTACATTATGCAGCATACAGTGTGTTATGTAGTGCTTAATAAAAATAAGATGAAAAAAAAAATCACCACCATCTCAATTATTTAGCTGGGACTAAAGATACGCAGGGGTTAAAAATAGCAAGGCCTACACCCCTACCACAGCAATTGACCCTTACTCTTAAATGGGGATGCCTCTGGCCTAGACCAGGGCCGCCTGCCTGACCCTGGGCCACGGGGGCATCCTGCTTACAAAGACAGAGGTTTGATGGGATCAGCAGCAGAGTGGTGAATAGTGCCTACACAGGAAAGACTTCTTCCAGTTAAAAAAAATCAGCTTTGCCCCACCAGACTCCTGCTGAACAAAAATCAGGGGGTAAAGAAAAGAGGCTGCAGCAGCACGCTGCCTGGAGGAAAGTGAAGGGTACAGATCAAAGAACAGAGTGGAGGCGCCACGGGACCTCTGTAGTTAAGGGCCGCTGGGGGCAGAGCAAACACATTTCATGGCCTAACTCCTCCTTTCACACATGTGTCAAGCCTTTGGAATTTCACTGGAAAAACTTTATTTCAAAAGTGATCTTTGATGTTTGAAAATAAAAGCAGAAAGGTGATTTCTCAGTACAGAAAGCTGGTTTCAACTGCTGAAGGAACAAGAGGGAGGTTCTAATGGGTGGAAGGTGGCACCAGTGCTGAGGGTGTCTGCACATCTGTCTCCTGGTGCTTGCCTCTTCTTTATGCATCTGTCTATTTCTCACTGAGATTTTCCCTGGATGGGACACAAGACTGTCATCTCTCGTGCACTGCCCTCTGCCCTGTCAGGATCTAATGAGCCCTTGCTCAGGTCTGGAAGACAAGATGGGTACCAGAGAGAAGGGAAGGGCATGTGTGTGTCATGTGTGTGCATATGTTTTGTGTGTGTGTGTGTGTGTGTGTGTGTGAAGGGGCATAGTGAGAAGAAAAACTGCACAAGCCTCGCAGGTAAGCAAAGGCCTAGTCTGTGTGATGAACACCTCTTCTATGAAGCAGCTGGTGATGGAGAGGACAGTGCTGCCAGCAATGGGTTCTTCTACAGTTCACACAGGCAGAGAGAAGAGAGTCACTCAGATTTCCAACCTCGAGGATGAAAATAAAACCCAAACTTGAGAACAGAGCAGGGCAAACAGCAACAACCCTGAACTCTGGAACTCACTCCATCCCCAACCACTTGACTGCTTCTCTGCCTTCATAGGGCACTTTCGCCCCCCCCCACACCCCCCTACTTGCTCACCCAGTCCACGAGTTCCTGTGTCCATGACAATGCAATGCATTGGTGCAGCTGCCCATGGGGAGGTGGCACCTTCACGTGTTTTTGTGTATGTGACACAGGCAAAAAGAGATACTCAATAAAAAAACTTCTGGATTTGAAGAAATAGAGAATTTTATCTTTCTCATGTATTTCACGGCTGGCAAAGCACTTTAAGCCAGGCTTCCCTTAATTAGTCCTGACAAAATCCTGGGAGGAAGGCATTTTCATCCCCTCTCCACAGAAGACTGACCTGAAGCTCAAAGAAGGTGAGTGGCTTTTGTTAGCTGGGACTTAAGTCCAGAGCTTTTAAAATTAGACCCCATTGTCCTACAGTCACTATCCCCACACCCTGTATTAGCAGGTCACCTGTTCCCGAGAAATTAAACTGCGATTTGCAGAAATGGCTGGAAAAGAAATGCCGTGGCCGGGCTCGGTGGCTCAGCCTGTAATCCCGCGCCTTTGGGAGGCTGAGGTGAGTGGATTGCCTGAGCCCGCAGGTTTGAGACCCGCCTGGGCAGCGAGACCTCATCTTTACAATAAATCAAAAAAATCAGCCGGGCATGGTAGCGCATGCCTGTAATTCCGGCTACTTGGAAGGCTGAGGTGGAAGGATAGCCGGAGCCCAGCAGGTCGAGGCTGCGGTGGCCGGGAGCGGCCACTGCACTCCAGTCTGGGCGACAGAGTGAGACTCCAACTCAAAAAAAAAAAAAAAAAAAAAAAGAAATGCCGTGAAGGGCCTAAGCATTTCATGGCTCTTTTATATTTCTAGCATCAGTTAACAATTACCCTTGAACTTTCCTTCCTTCCCCCCTTCCTAAGATATCCCAATTGCTTTAGCCAAAAACTCACCCAAACTCCCAAATTCCTGCACCCCCATATCCAAACACACACACCAGCAAGATCAAAGTCATCGGGAAGTGGGCTTTAATGACTCTTTCTTTCCTCTGCTGTGTTGAAACACCTCCCTCATTTACTAAGTAAGAACAGAGAGGCTAAACAACTGCCTTGCTGTTTTCAGCAGTATTTGAAACAGAACCAGTTCCAGTAAGGCCAGACAACTTAAGGCCCCATGGAATATGTTGCATCCACTGCTCCAAATCACAAATGGCCTGTGCCTTGACAGGGAACACGTTTTCCAGGCTGGTTCCCAGGCCAACCCGAGGACCTGCTGAACCTGCACACCCCTGGGGCTGAGTGCCCCACAGCTGGCCTGCACTGAGGGAAAGTTCCCAGGGTCACTGGCAGGCCTGTGCCTTCTTTACCTTTTCTGTCCCAGCATAAAGCAGAGTGGCTGGTACCAGCCAGGCCTCAGGGCTAACCCAAGTGCCAGGAACTGTGCACACTCTCCCTGCAAGTCCCCCTGTGCGTGTGCACATGCATGACGTGAAGTCACTCGATAACATTCTTCCTTCTTCCATACGCCAGAGAAAGAGAAGGTACACCCCAGACGTCTGAGCAGGCTTTGATGGCAGGACCCCCACCTCCCATATGCACAGGAGCTACTGGAAACGGGGTTTCCCGTGCCATACAACTTGCACATAAACTAGGGAGAGGGGTTAAGGACTGAAACAGTGGGAATTTCATAACCACCAACCCCACAGCATTCCAGGTGTCCTCAATCATCCAACCTGCTGGAATTTACACACTCAGCAAACAGTTTGGGATCAACTGCACGGCTGACCTGATCTGTTCTGTATATTCCACCTGGCTTTTCATTGCTTACCTGTGACCAGAGGCTATGAGTTCAGGGACATCTTTAAGGCCAGAGCAGAAAGATAAATAAATTCCTTCCAGATGACACATATCCTGGGCACCTGCTCTTGGTCCTTAAGCTTTCTCTCTTCTGCCCATGGAAGGCAGTGGGAGGATGGCATCCACCATGGGGCTTCACTGCCTGGGTATGTCTGAACTCCTACTGCTCATGGGTGCTGGGCTTGGATCATCCCCCTGAGCTTGAAACCACTTCTCTCAGAGCCTTGCTGGGACTTGTCTCTGGGGTCCTGGTTCAGAGCACAGAATAACTGCAGCTCTCAGGGTCATTCACTAACCCTCTACCAAGCACCAGTGACCTGTCCCGATCCTCCTCCACCTGAAAGTTCAGCAGAGGGCCCATGCCTTTGAATGGGTCCCCTCCACATGATTTCTTAGCCATTTTGCTGTGCGGTGAGTGCCTACTGTGGGCCTGGACATTCTGTCTGCAAGCTTTATTTCATTTAATCTTCACTGAAATTCTCTGAGGAGGCTATTTGTGCCTCCATTTTTGTTTCTAGCTGAGGAAGCTGAGACCCAGATGGGAAAGAACCTGGCTCCTTCCTGATCACACAGTGTTGGTGTGAAAGGCAGGGCTGGGCGGACTCAGTCGGCCAGGCCCCTTCCTCCTTCTCTGGTCCCTGAGCTTCTAGTGATACAGACATGTCACTCAGGGTGGAGTACACGGACCCTGCTGCCCAGCACTGTCACAGAGCCACTCACCACAGGACCCTGTTACCATGGGAGAAAGCCCAAACAGAATGGATGCCCTGTCTTAGCGTCTTCCCTTTTGGGCCAGGTGGCACAGCTGCTTTCTGCAGGTACCAGATGCCATTTCTCCTGCTGGCTTGACCTTCCAGAACCCAGTCTTGAGCAAGCAGCAAATGCCCTTTCAGCCTCCACCACACACTGGACCAGCCTGGGCTGGAATCCCAGCTCTTCTCAGCTGTGCTACTGTAGGTGAGTTAACCGAGCTCTCTGCACCTTTGTTTCTGCATGTGTGAACTGGGATGATGACACCTACACCTCTCCAGGTTGCTAAGGTAGAAGGGATGGTATGGGTGAAGCACTCTCTAAATGCCAGGGAAATACTGCTGTTATTATTAATTTCCCAAGCAGTTCTGGCACCCCTCCACCCTCCCTGCACCCCTATAAAAAGCAGTTCCTGTAAATAACCCTCACACGGGGGGAGGGAGCAGGGCCAGTGGGTGCATCCCTGATTCCCGAGGCTGCAGTGACATGACAAATAAGCTGCAGGCTGACAATGTCTCCAAGACATATTGGAGTTTACTTTGTCGTTTGGGCTTGCCATCTGTGCCATCCCGATGGGGGCTGGCTTCCCAGGCTGCTCTGGGAGCAGGCAGGAGAGTCCACCAGTCCCCAGACAGATATGCAAGCTCAGCCGCCCATGCGTTAGGCTGCCTAATGAGAAGAAGTGGAGTTGGCCCACCGCCTGCCCCAGAGCCAGGCCTTCCTTCCCAGGAGGGCCAGGGTCTCTGTTCTGCACAGTGTAGGGAGCAGCAGGACTTATTACCTAATGGGCTTTCCCAGGCTACTGGCCAGAAGGGAGAGCAGAATGCAACATGAACTTGACTGCAAAGTTCTTAGTTAGCTCTGGTGTTAAACATCAGGAGGCTGGGGCACACAGAATAACAAGGCCAAGCATGTCCTGCATGGAGTGCACAGTCTAGGAAATGAGAGAGAAACACTTAAAACTAAGAGCAGAATAGTGAGAAAGGCTACTACAGAATTCTGTGGGAGGCACCCAGAGGGCATTGTCTTTTTTTTTTTTTTTTTGAGTTGGAGTCTCACTCTGTCACCCAGACTGGAGTGCAGTGGCCACTCCCGGCCACCGCAGCCTCGACCTGCTGGGCTCCGGCGATCCTGCCGCCTCGGCCTTCCAAGGAGCTAGAATTACAGGCGCGCGCTACCACGCCCGGCTAATTTTTTATTTATTGTAGAGATGAGGTCTCGCCAAGTTGCCCAGGCGGGTCTTGAACCCACGGGCTCAGGCAATCCACTCACCTCAGTTTCCCAAGGTGCGGGATTACAGGCTGAGCCACTGAGCCCGGCTGGGCATTGTCTTGATTTGCTGTGTGACCTTGGGAAAGTCACTTAGCCTTTCTGAACCTCAGTTTCTCATTTGTAAAATGGGGATAACAGTAACACTAATTCTCAGGGTGGTTTAAAGGATCAAATAAATTTATATGTGAAGGTAACTTAGCTCAGTAAACATTGACTATTATTCTTGAAAACAAATAAACACACAAGTCACTTGCTTCTCTGTGGTAAGGCCAGTCAGGAGAGGACAAAATCCAGTCGCTCATTGCAGGTAATAACACATCAGTCACCCCAGCCTGAGCACAGCTGTCCACGGGACTCAGAACTTACTGGGCTCAGGCCAGCCCTGTCCAGGTTCAGAAATATTTCTCTGTCTCTTGACGAAAAGATAGGAAGTGGCTAAACTTGCTTAAATTAAAGGTTGTCTGTACTTTTAACCATGAAGAATTACTCTCTGCCTTTCTCTGGAAATGAGCCTTAGCAAGGAGTTGCTGTGGGCATAGTCACTCTCATCCGAAATCACATTAATGACAGGAAACCAGGGAGGCCAGGTCTGTCTGTCAGACAGAAAAACTGAGAAAGAAAGGGCCTGTGGGTCTCTATGGCCTGTCTCCATCTGCCAGGATGGCTCTGTGAACTGCAAAATGTGCCTATGGCCAGAGTCTTCTCCAATAACACACCTCAACAAAATGGAGAGCACATGTGATGTCCACAGCTTGTATTTGAATTTTTATGGTTGCAGGTCACATCCCTTTGGCGTGTGGGAGCCCCATGCCTCTGAGCACCCACTTACTTCCCCAGGTTCTCTGCCAGGACTGTGTTACTGACTAGACCTGACCCCTGGGCTGGGCACACAGGAGGCCTAGCAACTGCTAAATGAATGCACACCCTTGTTTAACTCTCACAGTCCGTTGAGAGACAGGGTAAGGAGCCAGGCTGCTGACAGGAGCATCAGCAAGTTACAGGATCATGTCCAGCCCAAAAGGCAGCTGGGCTTCAAAACCCTGGACCTTTTTCCCACACCATGCAGCCCAATGTTCTGGTGGGTGCCCCTGGATTGTCACCAGGGATGTTTCTAATGTTTCACAGTTGAGTCTGATATAAGTAGACTTTAATAACAAGGTGATTATTTGGCAAAAAATGGCTGAGTAGGCTGGACCTGGTAGCATGTACTTGGTCCTGCCCGGGGCTAGGGAAACTCTGGAAGCAGGCAGGGCTCCTGCCTGCAGGAGGGGATGAGCTAGTAGAGGGTGCTGATGCGTGTGTGGAGGACACCCCAAGGGATGGGTGATTAGGAGGCTGGGGGTGCTCACAGGAGCCTCCAGAGGAGAACAGGAATTGACAGGGAGGGCTTTCAGGAAGAGCTGGAGATGGCATAGGTCGCAGGCTGGTGAGGATGTGGATGGGGGAACAGAAGGTTCTCCGCAGCAGGAGAAACAACCAAGGGAAAGGCCTTTGTGGGTAGCACCCAGAGGAGAAGCCTCACCTGGCCAGGCAGGGAGAGGAGTGGCAGCACTCACAGCCAGGGCCACACGTGACAAAAAAGCCGCAGAACTTATGGCCAAAAATGCAAGACAGAACAAAAAGGGGAAATTCTATTTTGATGAAAAGTAAAATACACAAAGAAACTTTAAGCATCGTAAACCTTCATGGCCTGAATAATACAACATTGAAACATACAAAATAAAACTGATGGTCAAAATGAGACTGCCATGAAAAGAAATGTGCAAAACAATAAAGCTATCATTCTTTGGTAGAGAATAATGGATCTAGATCTGGATACTTTCAGCCAACCTACTTGAGTGAAGAATGATGGTGTATGTGTGTGCATGTATCTCAAACATAGTGTCTTACAGAAAGAAGACATGTTTTCAGGTGTCAGCAAAACATTTACTTTTAAAAAAACATTTAAAAAAATCATATATTAGATTACAAAGACTCAACAAATTTGAAAAACATAAAAATGGAGGACATTCTCTGACCACTCTGCGATAAAATTAGAAATTAATAAGAGAAGGTTAAAAAAATCTGTCACTCAGAGAAAAGTCCTTTCTAACACTTAAGCCAAGGGACAATCAAAACTAAAACTATTATTTATGAATATGAGTGCTATATATCAAAGCTACAGAATGCCACCAAAGCAATACATAAGAATATTTATATAATCCTAAATATTAAAAATCAAAAGTACAGAAAACAAATGAGGTAACCAATCAACCTAAGAAGCTATAAAAAACAAAATAACCCAAAAGAAAGTTAAGAAAAGAACTAATACAAATAAAATTAAATAATACAAGGCAAAAACCTAATGGCTTTATAAATAAATAAAAAACTAGTTATTTAAAAAAGATAAAGCAAATAAATCTCTAGCAAGAATAACCAAGAAAAAGAGAGACAACAATATAACAATATGATTACAGGTATATTAATTTTAAAATAAAAATAAACTCTTTGGTATAGTTTTATACTAATAAGTGTTAAAATGTAGGTAAAATGACTGATTTTTCTTTCAAAAATTACAAATGACAAAATGGACAAGAAAAAGTAGAAACCTGGAAAAAAATCATTACTTGTGAAAGAAATTAAAATAGTTGTCCTTCTCCCTAGAATACTACTAGATCCCCCAAATGCTTCCAGGTCCATCTAGTTCTTATAGAAAATTCCTTTTTTGCTTTCTTTTATTCCGGAACAGGTATTTTAATGTTTTAGAAATATGCTTATATTTTAAAGAAACCACTCTGATTCTTAGATTACTCAAAATAACATTTTGATAAGTATTAAGCCCAACCTCACTTAAATAACAGCAGATTAAAAAAAAAAGGCAACTCAAATCTAGAATTATATTTAAAGGATAGTTCACCATAATATTTATTTCAGAAATATAAAATAATTTCCTAAATGCTAAATCATCAAAACAAAATTATGTGTATCAGTAAGAAAAAAATATTTTATTGACAGATTCTGAAAATTTTTAAATGAAATTCAAGTTGGTACCTGAATTTAATTTTTTAAAGAACTTCTAGGAAAATAAGAATAGAGAATGGTTCCTTCAACATGATCAAATTCTCTCTGTCCCAAATTATCAACTTATATCAGGCTTGACTGTGAAACATTAGGAACATTTCTATGTAAGTCAGAAATCAGATAAGAATGGAAAGTATTGCCATTGCTTTATTGTTTTAGCCAAAAATATAAAGCAACACAAAGAAATGGAGTATAAATGTTATCAAAGAGACAAAAGTATCTGTATTTGCAGATGATGTTGTTTACCAAGGTAATACATTCCAAGATAGTGGAAATAACAAGCATATAGAGAGGTGGTCAGTTACAAAATGAATGTTCAAAAATCAACAGTATTTTAAAAATGTATATATAGGCAATCACCAATTTAAACATAATGGGCAATTCAACAACAAAAAAATTAAAACCTAGGAGTTAGATAAACAAAAAGTAAGGAAAATTATAATACTTTACTGAATAATACAAAAAGACATTTGAATAAAGAGTCATAAATTATTTCTAGAAGGAAAGATCAAGTATTTTAAAGATGACCATTCTCCCCAGATTAATTTATAACTTCAACGTTTTCTTCAATCAAAATCCTGAAGGTATTTTCCTTGGAATTTAAGGTAATTCTAAATTTCAACTGGGTAAAAATGTTGAGCTATTATTATCAGGAACATTTTGAAATACAACCACAAAGAATAATAAGACAGGAAATCAAAACATACACATTTATAATAATTAAAAGTGTGATTCTCCCATTGGAATATGCATTCAAGTCAATGGGCCACAACATATATCACACTGAGGATAAGGTGTTATTGTAGGATTGTTTCCAAAGGAGTTGGTTAAAAATAAATTAATTAATTAATTAATTAAGATTTAATAATTGATGGTGGGGCAATAATAATGTGGAAAAACATCATGTCATAAATCAAAACAAATTACAGATGAATTTTAGGTTTAAATGCTAAAAAATGAAGGTACTAGAATATACCAGGAGATAGAGAAGGCTTCTCTAAAATGTGATAGCAAAGACACAAAACATAAAGGAAATGCAAAATTAAAGTACAAACCACAAACTGGAAAAAAGCAGTTAGTAATACGAAAGCAAAGAAAGACCTTATTACATAAGAAGATCCTACAACTCCATAGACAAAAGCAAGACTTCAATGGCAAAGAAGTTACCCTGTGAATAGACAATGGGCTGGAGAAATAAAAATGGCTTAACACCAGGAAACAAGCACTCTCACTAGTAACAAAAGAAATGTAAACTAACAATAAGATATCATCTCACCTTTCAAACTGATTCGGACTTTTAGAAAATAATAGCCAGTGAAGCTTCAGGAAAAACAAAAGAACAAAAGCAAAACAAAACAACAACAAAAAACACCTCTTTTATACATGTAAAAGTGTAAACAAATTCGACCATTATGGTAGGCAGTTTATCATTACATATCAAAATATTTTAAAAATGTGTTTATCTGTGTATTTATCTCATGGGACATCATCAAAGTATTACTTTTAGAAGGGAAGACAATGTAAATATCCAGCCACAGGGGATTGGTTAGGTAACATACATGTATCCACAGGAGAGAGTATTATGTAACCATTTAGACCATTTATGTAACCATTTAGCTGAGGAAGACTTTACTTAATGACAAGGAACAAAGTGCATGACCAAGTATCAAAACAGAATGGACACTCTCAGCAATAAAAAATAACAAATTCCTGATACATGCAACAACTGAAAAGATTCTCAAAAATATTATGCTGAGTGACACACAAAGCTACATACTGTATGATTCCATTTACATTTTGACATAACACAGAAAAGTGATGCCAGGGATGGTGGTGGAGGAGGGAACTCACAGGAAATAGGAGCAAGTGGACTTCTGGGAGTGAAGGAGATATTCTACACCTTGCTTCTGGAAGTGGTTGTCATGTAATTTGACATTTGTCAAAATTCACTGATCTGTACACATAACAAGGATAGGTTTTATTATATATAATTATACCTCAATAAATCTGACCTAAAAAGAACCTAGAATGAACAATTAAATAGAAATACAATTTCTATAAATATATGGTATAGGAAAAAAAACCTCAAAAGGATAAACCCTAAGATACTGCTTCTTCGAGTAATAGGATTATAAGAGATATTTAATTTCTTCCCTATGCATTCATGTATTTTCCAACTTTTCTACAAGGAATATGTTGTAATTTAGAAAAGAAAAGGTGTGTATCTGTCTTTTTTTTTTTTTTTTCCAAAGGAAAATATATCAATGAGCTGTTCTGTCCAGTGATGAACGTTTTATTTGGTTCTTACAGGAAATGAGGCAAGTTCTTGCTCACTTGGAACTTTGATCCCTCCAGCCCTGAGGCAAAACTTCTCAGAGCACCTCCGCTGCAGCCGCTGCAGGCTGCCTGGCCCTCACTGGGTGCTCAGAGGGCTAGTGGAAGGGTGGACTGACAATGAAGCTAGTCCAATAGCCTCATTTAGGCTACTGGACCAGAGAAAGGAAGTGATCATCTCAAGCTTGGAAGTAGTCAAAATGGGCCTTAATCCCCAGAGAGCAGTGCTATGTTCACTTTGCTGGAACACCTGTCAAAATCCCTGAGCTCTGCCTAACTACCCAGGAAGACTCGAGCTCCTGAGGCACTGAATACAAAAGTCTACATAGGGAAAAACTACAAACACTGTCAGCCAGTGGTTCCCAGATCCTAAGAAACAGTGTCTGATGACCCAGATTCACTTATTTTCTTTCCAGTGTAATTACTGACTTTATATTTTTCTTTACATCTAAAACTCACCTTTTAAACTCAAAATAGCTTTCTTCAGTGAATAGTTTCACTATTCCTGAGTATGTGCCACCACTTCCCTGTGAGAATATGACCATCCCCACCCACTGCCACGTGAAGGGCATGGTCTCCTTGGGAAAGATGATACACCCACTGATGCTGGCCAGCTTTGTGCCTTGCCATGTCTCAGAAGCTTTGAGAGCCATTGGGTGTTTTCCCAGGTCTCTCACTCTTTCCTCTACTATATGAACAGCAAGTTACAGACAGGAGTTGCTCTTTCAGCCCAGGCCCCAGAATGAGAAGACACATGGAACAGAGTCCCAGCCAATCCCCAGTCCCCAATCAGAATTTGAGTGACATACAAAATGGTGGTATTCTAAGCCACTGTGATTAGGGGGTGTGTTCATTATTGCAGCATAACCCAACAAAGACTGATTAACACACCCACTTTAATCTCATTCTGAACATGGTATCTATTGATATGGTAATATGAAAATTTTAAAAGGCTATCCATGTCTACTCTAAAATTTCCCCCCTTCTGTCCCCCATGAATATATACCTTTGGGAGAAATGCTACAGCCTGAGGGAGGAAGTAATGGATAGACAAAGAACCAGCTCTGATGAGAGGCACCTCTAGGGCCATGTGGATAAAATTCAGAAAGGTCTGAATCTCTCCCCCAAGTACTGTAGGTTGCACCATCAATTTCATAATTCGTTGTGTTCATGTATGTGTATTACTACTTTAAAAGTACATACCGATTGTAAGACAGATCTAAATGTGGCTCAGGTAAGTTACATTTGCATATGCAAATCACATTCAAATATTCTGTGCTATTAATGTTATCACTAATTACATAATAATAGTTACCAATTTCCACACGAATCAAACTTACAGTTTTGTAGCTATTAGGGAAATTGTGCTTTGTAATTAAGATAATCCTCATTTCCAGATGCTAATTAACTATAGAATAATTAGTCTCATTCACTAATGCAAATTAAGGATTTTCATCTTTATTGATAAAGGAGTTGCTTCTTATCAGTTAAGGAAAGATAGCCTCAGAAATCTTGCAGAGAAACACTTTTCCCCCTCTAAAGGTTAAAAGGTAAATCCATTTTTATCAGTCTCATTTACAAATGCAAATTAGGTCTGATTAATCAAGTCAAAGATAAATGTGCTAGTCTTATTTCAGGACAGAATATATTGCTTACTGAGTTCATCTCTTTTCCTCTTATAAATACACAGATAAACAGAGTTCACCAAACAGAAGTCTTCCTAGTGGGAGCTATTCATCTGTGGTCACATGGAAGCTTTGTGATACATGTCTCTCTATTACACTCTCTCTTTTGTTTCGTCTTGTCTTCAGGCATCACGGAGGGACTTGGAAACGGCTGTCTTAATGGTGCAGCCACAATGGGAACAAGTGAGAGATTTTTGCGAGTATATACAGTGGAAAGAGAGAAAGCCACATTTACTTGGATTATTAAGTTTTCTGTGCTCCAAACAGAATACAAACTGGCACCTCCCATCGTGACTAATGAGGGCTGCATCGGTGAGAACAGAAGGGCTGACAGCCAGCGAGGCCTCGTTGGCAGGCCCCAGCCCAGGCCTCGTCGCATTCATCATCCGCTAAACCAATCCACCAATTCCGCACCACCATTTGTCATTAATTATGCTAATCAGCACACCATTACTCTCTGATGACACTGTAGCTGTTATTAGCTAGCTATGGCTTTTCAAAAGCACAACTTATTGTGCATGCACAGGCTGTGCATGTATTAGCCTACAGGGAAGAAATGTCCAATTATGAAAAGAAGAAATTTGCTATTATCTTTTTATAACAAACCAATTTAGTAATTAGAAAAGTCTCTGAACTCACAGGTTTCTTTTTTTCCATTCCTTAAAATAATTGAAACAAAAAAATGTGCTTTTCAATATTTCTCTGAAAGAAAGGGAAATACCAACACAGATTTTTTGCTACACATTTAAAAGTGGGGCCTGGGGAACAACTGTGTACATGCACGTGGGGCACACAGAGATTCCTGCTGGGCTTTTTTTTTCTTTCCGATTTTGAATTAGCAGGACTACTTTATTATGTATATTTCAGCTACGACGAATGCCTGAAAGATAAAAGCACACCCATGTGACCTTTTACAGCTCACTCATGGCAGAGCGAAGCTGTTCCACATAACGATGCCAGACTGTGCACACCTTACCTGGCAGATGCTTCCACGGGAAGTGCAGCAACAACCTCCTTTAACCCCTCACATGCCCCAGGGCCACTGCCAAGGCTGTCAGTACTTCTCAAATGACCTTGGAGACAACCATTTGGCCAAGTTAGCACACTTTCTCTGCCAGTTTGGAGGAAAAAAAGGACTGGACTCTGGCTGGCAGAAGAATAGGGTCCTCTAGGGTCAACAGCCAGACCAAGTCACAGAGGCCCCTTTCCGAAACTCAAGGCTCCACCAAAGGGCCTCACTTTGACCCTTGGAGTGTCCACAGGACTAACCCTCAGGCATCTGCCCAAACCAGGCACTAATTCCAGGTTGTTGTGCTCAGGCCGGGAGTCTTTACCACTAGTTTTAGAAGCTTAGTCTGTATTAAGAGCTCATTAATATCATCAGAGTAAATGGGCCTATTAAAACATCTTTAAGCAATATCTGAACATAAATCTCCCTAAACTATATTTAATGACTGTACTTAAGATACATTATATGCAAGTCTTAATGAGACATTAGATAGCATTTTGAAGATTAAAATTAGAGAATCCATATAAAGTCTGTCCACTTAATGTAGCCTTAAGCTATACTGATGAAAGCATTACTACCAAATTATTGCTACATTAGAACAAATATTTTTAATCATGTATGATTTATGCATTCCTTTTCATATAATTTTCATTTTTACAAAAATGCATTTTGAGTTTACAAAACAGACTATGTAAGAAGTTTCAAGTTTTTGAAGTACTCTTGAAGGTAAAGCAAATTCAGAATTTAGTTGGTAAGGCACACTGAGAGTCCTCTGGGCTCTGAATCACATTTCTTAATGTTTAGTTTAATTAACCATTCTAGTAATATTAGTAGCCAAATATATTACCTTACTATTAAACATGCTTTGAGGACCAGAGTAGATACAAAATAGAATTTAACCAAAGATATACTGAAGACCAGAATACAGTACAATGTACACAGTACAATCTGTATGATACTGGCAGTGATAACATCTGGGCTTCTAACTGAATTTGTTTTTCAGGTCCCTATGGAGACCCCACACTCCCAGAGAGCAAAGCCTCCACCCCCAGTAGACCCAGACGGACAGACCCCCTCTGAGCTCCTGGGTCTGCAACTGTTGTTTGTCTTTGTTTCCCCAGAGTCTGCCTCAGAGGTGTCAATGAAGGTCTGTTTCCACTCCTGGGCCCACTGCATGAAGAGCAATCAGTGTTGCTGGCAGAAGGATATTAAAAAAAAAAAAGTTTGTTTCTCCGGGGGCTAAGGGAATTGAACCCTTTAAACAGATACAAATCCTCCTCAAGTCTGTTCAAACAAGGAAGCATTCTCAAGGCCTGCAGAATGGTTGATGCACAGGATGGGAGCTACTTGGAACAAGTGAATAGGCCTCATAAAGGTCCTGTGAATCTCTCTGTATATGTGATTCTACTCTATTTAAAATAGAAATATTTACCCCAAGTCTATTAAAAATCCTGGTGGGTTCTATAGAAAACAAGCCAAACTTCAGACTATACATATATCTATGTATTCTGGAATATCTATCCATCTATGTTTTTATATATTTATCTGCTATATTTAAAATACTACATACCCAAGTAGGACTTTTGATATGACAGAAAACTCTCTCCCCCACCCCCATCCACTGCTGCTCTCAGGAGGAGGTCGTCCCAAAGAAAGGAAGCTGCCTCTACTCCTGCATCGAGACAACAGCCCTTCAGTTCCATTTTGGGGTGAATCTGCTGAGTCCTTTATATCCACCTGCCAGCTGACCTGTAGGGAGAATGTTATCTGAGAATCCAGATGAGAATTGGCCCACATTAATGTCACCTGGGAGAACATACAACTTGGACTTGGATCCAATACCAGCATAAGGTCCTTGGCAAAAAACTGACACTTAAGAAAATTAATGAATAAATAAATAATTTTTTTTAAAAAAAAACAATGCTTTGAAAAATGTCAGACTCTAATTATCATTGAAGCTTTTTAGACTTTTTTTTTATATTTTACACCAAAGTGTAACCACCTTTTATAAATGCTATTCAATTATGAAAAACTTCTGGGATTATGTAAATCAAGACAAGTCAACCAGTGACACTTCCTTTAATAGAATGAGATTATCTAGGCTTTTTTTTTTTCCTCCTTCAAAGAAGAAAGTAGCACAATTCAAACACACTGGCCATTAAAAGAAGACTCCTCCCTCAGCATGTAAAATCTGTAGCAACAAGCCTATGTCCATTTGCTTTTCCCAGATATTCTCTCCTCAAAAGGAACTAGTTCATGATACAATTTTGCATTTTTAACTGTATGAATTAGGCATTCTTCATAAATAACAGCTATGTGCTATACACAGGAGTTCCTTTTTATTAGGGACACAGTAATGAACAATGAGCAATGTGTTCTATTATTCTTTGTCAAATCACAAAATGCTACATTAGAATAACTGTGCTGGTCAATGTAATATAGTAGATTAAATTCAACTTCTGTGGAAAAACCACTGTAAAACAGCATGATAAGAAGGCTATAAAAAATTTAATTTTACTCCAAACTCCATCACAAAAAAAATGGTGTGAAAAGTAATTTTGCATAATCAGTATACGCCATCTGGAACAATTAACCGATTTCTATAGAACTATGAGGATCAGTCATATCTGCTTATTAAAGATCAGAAATTATACAAGTAATAAATCCTTGAAAAAACTAAGCGTACTCCCGCCTGTCAACGCTATTTTAACTTCAAATACTGAAGAACGCCTGATAAGGCTGAAAAGAAGAGATTAATATATGCAAATTACATCCAGCATTTAAAATCCCCACAACTGTCTCCGGTTTTCTGTCCCTTATTGCTGCCTTTATGTTTTATTCATACACCAACTCACCTGTCACTTCATAAGCTATAATATTATGGGGGTATTATTAAACAGCATAAAGCCGTGCTTTAATTGGAAAGCTTCATTGCATTTTCCAATTATTTGGAGTAAATTAAAAGCAGATGCACATAGTTTAATAAGGAGTCTAATATCAGTTCCGGGAAATCAAAATTCATTGTCATTACTATGCTGTGATAGTTTTGCAAACTGTACTCAATTTCAGAGGTTTTCAAAAGAAAATCTGTCTATGCAATCTGTTAATTGTCATTCGGTTAATAACTGTTTAAATATCCAAACTACATAGCAGCTTCCTATTAAAAAAATTAAACTTTGGGGTTTATGCAAGCAAACAAATACAGCGTGCCGCTCCTGGGCTGGATTGGACTTTTCAGACTTGTTTGTTCACCTTAAAACAATGGGAAGGCTTGAGAAATTCACCTACACAGCAGCTTAGCCCTGGAGCCTGAGGACAAAGAATAGCAATTTTGTACTTCTACACAACCAGAGGTTACAGTACTATAAGACAGCTCTCTGTGGAAAAGGGCAGAAGCCGTGTTATAAATTGTGTTTTCAGAGGTCTGCACTGCTCAGCAAAAAATTAGCTTCTAAAGTTTTAATTGGTCCATCTAAAATAAATCCTTTTAATGAGTGAATTAACTGATTCAGGACACAAACGTGGAAAAATCAAAGAAAGCAAATGTTGTAAGCAATTTGTTTGTAGAAAATTGACCCCTGAAGGGCCATTCTCTTACTAGCTCATGACCTATGAGTAGAGTTTCCTTTGGCTCTGTAGGGGCTAGCCACCATGCCTACAAATGGACTGGGCCAGAAAAGGACCATTTTCTAAGCCACTACGGATTTAAAGAACCCAATCTTAAAGGTTACCCTTCATAAGGACTCTTGCTCACAGATGTAGTTATACTAAAGTTCTGCAGCTACAAGTTGCATACATACAAGCACATGTAGCTAAAGCATTTACAAATGAAAAGTCATAGGTATACTCAAACTAGTACACGTAACCTTTTCATTTTCATACTAAGTGACAGACTTTTTCAAACCCTAGGTGTGTAAATTATAATAGGACAAGCAGTAATTGACTTTTAAACTCCACCCACCACCAGGGCTACAATTAATCTGTTTTTAGCATAAGAATTGCTGCTCTGCAAAGTTCATAACTTGTAGGCTCTTTTTCCCAATCCAATTAAAATCTAAATCTTCCTAAAAGGTAATAGCACAGAATTTACTCTTCAGCTCCTGTTTCAAAGGGTGTAGTGGCTAACATCCCAATCATCAAAGGGCAAGCGCCTCTCCAGACCAGAGGATACCCAATGCTTGAACACGAGAGAGCCTTCTGGCAAAACAACCAGAAACTATGCTCAAAGATGAAGATAAAAGCAATTCTTGTGCAGTGATCCAAAAAACAGCATCTCTTTTTTTTTTCCAAAATTACCTGTTTTAATAAAGTAGACACACTGTGCCAACTGAACCATTTAATTATCTGCAAAAATGATGAATCAAAACAATCGTTTGCAAAAATAAATGACTAACCTCTGATTAAAATGTCTGTCCTCATTAAATCCAAATAAAAGATACAATATCTTTTTAGAAAAACATAGCCTGAAGAAATGAGCAATCCCTCAGCTTCGATAGCTGTACATTTTACAGTGGCAGTAACCTGCCATAAGAGGGGACATCTGAGGAAGTTGTTTAATCTACTTTTTCAGACTCTGACAAAAGACATAGTGTGCCCTTGTGGTCTTAGGCTGGAGGGCCACTGGCCTGGCAGCTAGCAAACCTGGGGAAAGGAGACTTCAGATAATGTGCTAGGTGGGTGGTTTGATCCTGGGGCAAATAGAGGAAACTTTTTTTCCCCCCTCTAAATTTAGGTCTTGGGAGGAGAGCAGTTGAAAAGGAAAGTGCCACAAACCATAGACAAAGAAGAAAAGAAAGGCAAAGAGGAAAGAAGGGAAACCATTTAGAGGGTTTTCCTTTCTCAAATCAGAGCTGACTTGACGAAATAAGAAACTAACATTTCAAGCAATTGCTGATTTCTGAACTAGAGGGAGGGTTTGCCTTCTATTATGCCCAAAGGTCCCCTGAACTGTGTAAGGTCCCTCCAGGTATGAGTTCCCTTCTGGAGCTGCCCACTCCCCAACTGCATTTTTAGGTTGGTGGGGGTTGGGGAGGAGGGAGTATCATACTGCAGGGTGAATGAGACCAGTGTTGTTGGACTCATAGGCAGCACTTTGCTGGAATAACAGTATTTATGACTGTTACAACAGCTTCCATTTCTGGAACACCCACTCAGTACTAGGCACTTCCTGTATATTATCTCTAATCTTCAAATTCAGAAGAGAAAATGTAATTCAAAATTACAAAAGGGAAAATGGACTGAAATGTTATGTAAACTGTCTAAAGTCATGCAGCTGGAACAGGTGGATACACAAGGGTCGACTGGTTCCAAGACCCAGCTCCTCTCCAGAATCAATTGAACATCAAGTATCATTGAGTGACTCCCATAGGCCAGGTCTCAGCCTGGGTGTTAGGCATATGCATTGAATGAGATGTCAACATCCTACCCTTCCAGAATGACCACATGATAAGCAAGGATGAATCTCCTTTTTTAGAACTGGGAAACCAAGCAGATAGCCAAAGTTTTACAAGAAGCATACATAGCCAAGAGGCTTCCTGACCCAAGAATCTGCCACCTTGGGCCTACAAAAGGCACAACCACCTTTGGCAAAATAAGGGTGAGTAAGGGCCAAGTAATTCATGAGCCAAAGGACCTTCTTGCAGGAGTGAAACTGGTGTTTTGCTAGTACAGAGCATATTTCAGGTAAAAATGCAGGCAACGGAACAAAAAGACAGGTGTGTTTATTGCCTCTAGGTAGCAAGCGATTAAGGACTTCTAAGCGTGTCACCAGAAGCGATGCTTAGGGCCAACAAGGCAAGCTTTACTCTCTCATTCAAAATTATGGATGTTGCCTCGCCAGTGGATCATGAGATCGCTCATGCTATAAAGCAAGTCAGGCGTAAGAAACCACTTTCTAACAAAGGATCTCAACCTTGGATGAGAGTTGTGCATCATTCATTGTCGTAGAGACAATTGTAAGACAAATCTGAGGAATAAGGAGCCTCGCTCTCTGGGATATGTGATAAATATATTCCATCCAAACTCCAGGCTGGAAGATTGAAGATTAAAAAATAAAACATAAACAGGTTTAGGACCATCTTTGGCCATTAGTAAAAAGAGGGGGAAAAACAGTTTGGTTTTCAGGACACAAACACAAAATATATGACAATGGATGGGTTCAGGTACACTGTCCACATAAGAAGGGTGGCTTCATTGTTCTAGAAAGGGTCAGAATTTCTTTTGTCCTAATGTTAGCTGTTAAATACATTCGTTCTGACATAAAAGGGAGGATGCTTATATTGCATGACAGTGGAAACATACATTTTGATCTCATCCCCAATGCTTGTATGCTGTTCAACTTCTGAGTTCTTCCACTGTCTACATCCTTCCTTGGTAAGCCATTAAGAGTCTAAAAACACTAATACAGAATCTGATGCCCTGCCATAATTCAGTGTCATAATTCAGTGAGGCTTGAGCACAGTAGTGCAGTGACACTGGCCACAGGAGGACTGGGGGAGCTGGAAGTAGGCAGGAGCAGAAGCTGGGCCTGGAAACTAGCGGCGATGGGTTGGGGCCATGCTGGAGTACAGGCAGGGAGCACTCACGGTCTGGACTGGCTCAGTAACCTTGGGCTTGATTTAGCAGAGGTGGCACTTAGAAGGCCCGATCTAGAGAATTAAGCTTTCAAGCACGGGAAGCACGTGGTACTAAGTACATGGCACAGGAGAGCTAGGGCAGGAGAGAACACTCATGTTTCAGTCTCATAAGTGAAACTGTGGGCTTGGGGTGCTCACCATCAGTACAGGCTAAGAGAAGATCACCACCAAGAGACAGCTGGTGCCCAGAGCTCTCACAGACAGAGGTCTATGGCAGTAAGGCAGGCATAGCCCCAACTGCTGATTGGGGAAGTTCTTTGAGGTCCTGGTTGGGAAAGGATCAGAGAGGGGGCTGGGAGGGAAGGGCTGTGAATAATGAAATTATTCACAGCACTTTGGGTCCCAAGGTACAGTTCTAATTCTCACAAGTCATTGTCACCCCATTTTACAGATAAGGAGACAAAGGCATAGACAGGTTCAGCTCCTTCCCCAAGTTCACTCAACTTTAAGTAAGGAGGCTGTGTGCTCCCCCACTTCATGGTTCTGTTCAGCAAGAGTCAATGGAAGCCACACCCACTATTCCCGATGCCCTCTGGATCCAGACTTGCCATCTTGCGGGACATCCAAGGCTCCTTCCCACATGTCTTCAGCTCTGGGAGATGAGTGTTACCACCTTAGACACTAGATAATGCCTGGTGCATAAGAAGCTTCCAATAACTATGTGCTAAACTACTGTCATGTTGTAATGATTGATGTTGTTATTGTAATGGTTGATATTGAGAGATGTGAGAATTTAATTCCAGAAAGGCTGAGTGCTCTGCCTAACCCTACTCAGCTGGTCTGTAGGAGAACCGGGCCCCCACCCAGTTTTTCTGGCTCCTGCCCTAGTTTATCTGGCTTTCACCCGGCTGCTTCACCCATGGATTTAAGAAAGGGATGTGGCCCATTAAACCCATGCCGCATAAGCTCTGCCATGCTTAAAACCCCAAGAGAAGGAAAGCACAGTGGGAAGGTGGCCACCTTTTTAAGAGCACTGAAGTATCTGTCACCTAATAATATTTTTGTTTTTCATGATGACTTAACTGGAAAAAGTCTTAACTTTTTCCTACCCATGGAGCATAGGAAAAGCAGAAATGAAAGCCTGGAGCAGAAGTCAGCCCCCAGGCCCTTTTCCTTCAAAAAACCAAAGGCAAGTGGAAGATTTTATAGAAGTCACAGGCTCACTCTGCCAAGCACTTCTCTCCTTCCTGCCCCCAAGCCATCATTCTGTCACCTTCCTGAAAAAGGGCGTGTGGGCTGCTTGCCACAGAAAACAGCCCACTTCTAAGTGACGATGCGTGACAGAATGTCTCAGCTTCCAGGGGGTGCCGAGCTGAGCCATGCCAGAGAGCCTTTCATTGCAAGTCTCTCTGGACTGAGGAAGACATTTTCTCTGGGCACTCAGAGAAGTAATCTTATGTATCAGAATTCTGTAAGGGAGCACAAAGTTAAGAAGATGAAGACATGCTGGGCACAAGCCAGTGTGTCCCAAGTGATAATTCTCAACACATCTTTGGGATCCTGCTCAGATCACAGGCCTGCAGGGAGGCGAATATGGAGAGAAGTGACATTTCTGCACTGACTCCTGGTTTATAAAATGTCCTTACGTACCCTAGATTTTTACAACAATCCAGGAAAAAAGCAGGCAGTTTACTGTGTTCTTTTAAAGGTATAAATAGTGGCTCAAGCCTGTAATCCCAGCACTTTGCGAGGCCAAGGTGAGGGACTAGCCTGAGCCCATGGGTTCGAGACCAGCCTGGGCAACTTGACGAGACATCATCTCTACAATAAATCAAAAAATCAGCCGGGCGTGGTAGCACATGCCTGTAGTTTTGGCTACTTGTAAGGCTGAGGCAGAAGGATAGCCTAAGCCCAGCAGGTGAATGCTGGGGTGGCCATGAGCATGCCAATGCACTCCAGCCTGGGCAACAGAGTGAGACTCCAACTCAAAAAAAAAGGAGTGGGGGGAGGGGGTATGAATAACTAGCACTGTCCAAGGTAGCACAATGCAAGGTCAGTGCATGACTCTGGCCATTCACATGTGTTGTGCAGTATACAACCTGGGTGGCTGTTCACAGCCCTCTGTGTGATGGTATATATGTATCAGAGCCAAGATTATGAACCCATGCTTCTGACCCCCAAATGCCAAGTCACTCACATGCTGAACCTTCTTCAAAAGGCTTCCCGTGGCCCCCGTGGGGAACAAGATCTGCCAGCCCTCAGTCTCTGAAGAGTGAATGGAGGGGTGAACCATTTTGCTCTTTTCTTTGCCTTTGTTTACGTATGTCGTCCTCGATTCAAAAAAGATAGAAGTTAGCCTTCACCCTCTCTAAACATAGTCTCTTCCCTTTCAAGGCAAACTCTCTCTAACACAAAGTAGTGTGTGGATAAACCAGGAGAGAGCATCCCCAGTTGGAAGGGAATAAGAAAAACTTGGTTTTCTTAAAGCAGTTTGGGAACAAGTCTTCAAGGGCGGCCGACAGAGACAGAAAGAGAGGGTGGTGCAACCTGAGCCACTGGAGTGGCAGGGAAAGTGCAAGGTGAGACAAAGGCAAGGAGGACACACAGATAACCCAGGCTGGTGGGCCACAGGCGACCTACTGCTGACAGCCTGGACATTGGGCAGATGGGGTCTGAATGAAAGCTGTCGGCAGTAGGCTGGGGCGGGGCATGAGATATGTGATCCAAGGAGCCAGGGAGCCTGCACAGTGCTTTGGACAGATGAGTCTACCTCCTGGGCAACTGGACTGAGGCTAGAAAAGCCTGCTCAAGGAAGAGAGCCAAGTAAGGGTTGAGCACAAAAGCCTGACACCCGCCAGGCTCCAGACCAGAAGGCATGGGACCATCCACATAAGTGAGTATGCAGGCGCATGAAGAGAGGACCACCCTTAACACTCGACTCCAGAGCACTTGCTGGGGAACAGGACATGGAATCATCTGCAGTAAGATGACCAGAGCCCAGCTCAGGGTTTTCAGGGTCTCTCTCTCTCTCTCTGTGATGTCCTAGAGGAGGCTCTTGCCCAGCAGAAACGTTCCAGGAGGCAAGAGTTCCCAAGTGCCCTGTGTGTTTGCCTGCACACACTGTTCATTAACTCCAGTGACACAGCTACCATGGCGGATGTAGAAAAGCACATCCAATTAGCCAGGCCTACATGAATATTTGCACTCTTAAATCTTCTGCATTTCGAAAGGGTTAAAGCTTATTATTAGCATATAATTTACAGTCCTTTCTCCCAGGAAAGGAATAATGCACAGTAAATGCCACATTCATTTTAATAATACATGTTACAGTCTGTGCCCAACATCTGCACAAAGGTAAAGGAGACAGATTTTTTTGACATGTCCCACTCTGCCATCTAAACACAGGCTTTTTGTTTCTTAAGTGACGGAAGGTTTAATCAAGAAAGCAGGCAATTCATCAATCGAAACAAGGCAGCGTGTGTGCGCCTGACAGCACACACATGGTTGTGTACAGAGCAAACCTGGCCACCTGTCAGCCGCACCTTTTACATCAGGATATACAAATACACCATGCGATCAATTCCCCATCCATTACCATTCATTCCTTCTTTTTCTTACTATATTTTCCTTTATACTCAATTTCGTTGTCACTCAGGGCAAGAGTAGATGGACAGACAAGGGAAGCAATGGCTGCTATAGGTGATGATAAAAATTTATATGCCTTTAAAATGATTTTTTCCTCTTTGATTAAGCACTATTATTATAGATATTTTTCCATTTAATTCAGGAATTTTCCCCATATGCTTCTGTCTGTGGCTGTGCCAAACTGATGTTCCCCTCCCGGATTCTGGCCCTTTCCCATACACTCACCCACCACATCTTGAACCAGGCCTGGGTGATCTGAAAACCCTCAGTGGAGGCTAAAGGGGATTAGGAGTCTGAAATACAATGCCACCCCAAGCCACAAGAGCATGTCCACTAATGACAAAGACCACAGGGATGCCGGTAAATGCATAGGCTGACTAATACTATTCAGGAGCTTGCACCAGAGACAGCGGCTCCCTCCCTCATTTGTGGGTATCAGTAACATAGTCACAAAATCCATGCACAAGCTGACACTCACCCAGATATATGGGGAAAATGAGAAGCATAGGCACATGCCCAGATATGGATGCAAATTCTGCAGCAAAAGACCATAAACATAATACATTCAGCGGCTGTGTTAGCACACTTTACACAGAAGAGAACAGTATTTCTGAAGTCACCTATTGTTGGAGTCTTTTAGCTTTCATTTCCAACCCTGCAATGCTTCATGATCATTAAAGTATTAATGTTATTTTCAATTTTCCAGGTGAGAGTTTTTTTCCTAATTGAGAGATAGAAATAATACAATCACTACAAAGGAAAAGAAAATATGTTTGGAATTGTTTGGTATGCTGCAGATGAGTTTTTAAATGATCACACTGTAAGATACACATTTTTTTCATCATAAGATGAAAAGCTGGTAGCAGAAATTTTATCCAATTGGATGAAATATATAAATCATGAATTTCATAATACTGATAATTAAATGTCCATCTTCCAATTTAAATGAGGACTAGATTAAAACTGCATGGAGAAGGCTGATATTCAAAAATCATTAATTATTTTTAATTGCTTTGTGCTTTCCTAGTCCGATGTCAGAGCTCCACGGCTCACTCATGGTTCTGGATTATAGATAAAATCCTCCCTCCTCTGTACAGGGGCCAGGAACCAAACTGATGAGCTGGTGGACTTGAACTTGACCACACACTCTCAGTCTTCTTGGAGTCCAACATCTTAAAAGGGGGATTGGTTTTTAAAAGGGAACAGCTGGGGAGGGCAATAAGATGGCTTTTTTGGCATTCAGAAAGAAAACTGGAAGAAAAAAAAAAAAAAAGCAAAAGGCAGGGTGGCCAATATACCCCAGTGTGTCAGGTTATAGCTTCTGTCCTGGTACACCTGTGTGCCCTTTCATTGTTTTATGCTGATGGGTAAACGAAGATGTCAGCAAGACAACCTTTCCACATACTAACAGAAAGGAATCCTAGCACCACAGATCACAGCACTGTGAGGCTTGATAGCATTTCTGTATTGTGGCTCATCCTGCATTCATGGAATATTTGAGACTTTTTTGGTATTATTACATGCCAGTTTTCAAAAAATAAGTTTTCTTTTGTAAAAACTCTGTACTTGAAGATATAAATCAGATTATAACAACAACAAAGATGACAGAAGAATAGCATAGTACGGTTTCCCATACTTATGGTACCCTGTTCATTAAGCAAAACCTGACATAATACAGGCAAGAAACCTAGTTAGAAGAGCAGCCCTGAATTCTGCCTGGTGTTAAGCCTCTCCTTACAGAAGGTCTCTGAGCAGCTGTGTGCAGCAGGCCTGGGCAGGAGGTGGGGGAAGAGCCATCTTTCCTGACATCCTTCAAGATCTCCAGTCCCCTGAGGTACATGACACCCACCGCAAGAACATTTCTTAGGAAACTTCTCATCCAACTTTCAAACATTTAGATTCATTCCAGACATGAGTGGATACTCTCCCCCTACCTCACAAGCATAGAGGCTATTCTTATCAAACGCACGGTTATAATCACTGAAAAGCAGTTGTTATGCTGTTCCCAGCATTTTATAGGGCCCCCTTTCTCCTCCTCAGATTGTAAATATTTATATTTCTCTACTCACTCACAATGTTGTCTGATACACTTACTATGTATCTACAGTATTAATACACATATGGAATGTAATGTGGAAAAGTGTCAAACTAAAGACATCAGTCCATCTGAAAATGAAAGCATGTTCTCAGTAGAGCTTTTTCACTCTGGTGGTTTGGCTTTCCAAGGCATGCACAGATGGGAGGCAGCACTGATCCACAGGATCCTCCTTCTGAGGAAGGAATCCTCTCTGGGTTCCGCGGTATAGTTAGGTGCTTCCCAAGCAACTAGCTTACCTCTACCTCACCCATAAGGAGACTGTCCTCTGACTTAGAGCCACATCCCCTGCACACAGCTGCACTTAGTTTTCTATCTTAGTTTTCATTTTGCCATATGTATTTTTGGGAGCTACCTTAAAAATCCTTCTAGAACAGATGAAATAGAAATGAGTGAATGATTAGATATCTAAACATATTTTTTAAATTGTAAGAAAAAGGCCAGGTTCAGTGTCTCAGCCTGTATCCCAGCACTTTGGGAGGCTGAGGCAAGTGGATTGCCTGAGCCCTTGAATTCGAGACCAGCCCGGGCAACTTGGCGAGACCTCATCTCTACAATAAATTGAAAATCAGAAGGGCACAGTAGCACATGCCTGTACTTCCGGCTATTTGGAAGGCTGAGGTGGAAGGATCGCCAGAACCCAGCAGGTCGTCGCTGGGGTGGTCGGTCGTGAGTGTGCCACTGCACTCCAACCTAGGCGACAGAGTGACACTCCAACTCAAAAAAAAAAAAAAATTCTAAGAAAAGGTAGGGTGCTACAATTTGGAACTAAAATAGAAGACTTTTTAGGAAAGATATTCTTAAAAAGAAAACTCACAGCCACTAAGGTTCTGACCAGACATCTCATGATGGGGTGTGGGGTAGAATCTAGAGATATCAACATGGTCCTGAAGAGAGGCCTCCAAGGTGTAAGATCTTAAAGGCGTGCTCAGATGACTGAAGGCATGTAGGTACAGAGGGCCACGCTGGTAAGAACAATGCCAGGAAAGCTACAAGGAAAGTATGAGCCACTTTCCATGGTAAGAACAGTTACAAAAGGTGGCTCTAAAAATGTTGTTTAGAGCAAAGAAAGAGCAAGAATGAGCAGCACCCACAGTTTAGGATTGATGACACTAACCTGGGGTTGGTAAACATTTTCTATAAAGGGCTGGAGGGTAAATATTTAGGATTTGTGGGCCATATGGTGTCAGCCACAGACACCTAACTCAGTCATTGCAGTGTAAAAGCAGCTACAGGTCATTGGAAAAGAATGGGCATGGCTGTGTTCCAATACAACTTTGTTTATGAACACTGAAATCTGAATTTCATATAATTTTCACATGTCCCTAAGTATTATTATTTTTATTTTTTTCGATGAGTTAAAAATATTAAACCATCCTAAGCTTGCAGGTCACACAAAAAACAGGCTGTGGGTGGGATATGGTCATGGACCATAGTTTGCTGATCCTAAAATAGAGGGATAACAGAGTGAGCCAAGCCATCGTTTTATTTCCATCTTCAAACCATAAAGAATAAAATCAAGCAGTGACAGGGAATTTGAAGAACAAAGAAGGTGAGGAGGTGGCCCAAGCAGTCAGGTGCTTTCCTGCTCAGTCCATGTTGGGAAGGCCAGCAGGATATAAAAGACAATGCTGGAATTACAGATAGCGATCTTGGAGGAAGCTGAGTAAATAGGCGGTTTCAGGAGACTAAGTAATAGGGGAAAATATATATACACTCAAAAGGGACAATAAGAAAATTATTGATCTGTGGTTTGTAAGTGATTTCCAGTAAACTTTGAAAGGATATTATGAGTCAGGCAGCTCATGAACACTCAGAAAATAACAGGGTGGTCCTGCAGGCCAGTAGGGTTTACAAAGAACATGCCACGACCACATAGGATCTATATTTTTTTCTTATTACAAAAGCAAAACATGCTATTACAAAAAAAATGAGAAACCTCACAGAAGGCAAAAGAAGAAAAAAGGAGGAGAGAGGGAAAACCAATGTAAACACTTCGGCATGGGTCTTTCTAGATCTTTAGATGATTTTTTTTTTTTGAATTGAAGTTTCACTCTGTCGCCCAGGCTGGAGTGCAGTGGCACGCTCCCGGCCACCGCAGCCTCGACCTGCTGGGCTCTGGCGATTCTTCCGCTCAGTCTTCTGAGCGAGCGCTACCACACCCGGCTAATTTTTTGATTTATTGTAGAGATGAGATCTTGCCAAGTTGGCCAGGCAGGTCTCGAAACCGCAGGTTCAGGCAATCCACTCACCTCCGCCTCCCAAAGCACGGGATTACAGGATGAGCCACCGAGCCCGGCCCTGAATTTTTAAAAATTAGATCACACTGCACATTCTGGTTTGTCACCAGTTTTTTTCCTCCCACTTCACAATTCACATGTACATATTTTAATGTAAACCATCACTTTTTAGAAGGTTGAAAAGTTAAGACCATTGTATGAATGTTTTGTAACTTAACCATTCTCCTTTGTTTGGGGCATTTAAGATATGTCCACTTCTCACCCCTGTTTTGTTGTATTATTTTTTTTTAAAGCAGCAGTGCTCATCCTTATGGCAAAATCTTTTCACACATCTGCAAGTATTTTCTAGGAGAAAATTCTATAGGGAAAAGGCGTAAGGATCAAAGGTTGGCTCCATGCTTATTGTGATTAGGGTATAAGATGGTCAGAGCAAGAGACACAGGCTTCTCAGGACTTTATCACCAATCAGTAAAAGTTCCTCATTCCATTTCTGTGGCAAGAGAGAAATTTTGACTGGACTGTGTAGAACAGCTGGCAAATTTTGGCAAACAGAGTGTATAGTATCCCAAATTGCTGGATGGATATGCCAGTACAGGAAGACAGAGCTCAGCTTTAGGAGGATCTCACAGGGATAAAATAGGCTGGTCAAAGGTGAAGGACCCAAACAGTGGAGGTGCACGAGTGGCAAGTTAGGATGACCACTTGCCTCAGGGGTCTTACAGGATATTCTGGTACAAGGCAGACACAGGGCTAGATGCTTCCCTTCCTCCCTTCCTTCCATAAACATTTCGTGTGCACCTGCGTGTGCCAGGAACAGAGCTACATATTGTCTCCACTAGTGTCTCTAGCAACTCTGAGCAGTGCTTCTCAGGTGTGATGGGAGTGAATTGTCTTAGTGAAAGTTATAGGAAAAGGGATATACAACAGGTATGCCACTGAGAAAAACATTTAAAAGTAGATATATGTTAACAACCACATACACATTAAATGTGAACTGTTTTTCAAGTTTCCTAATTACATAGTTTTGAAATCTACTTATCTTAGGACAGGACCGAACACTAAGGGAGTGGTAATCTAATGTCTTCATGAGGAACACAGAGCATACTAGGAGTGTGCACCAAAGGCTGAGCTCCTGAAGTCTGCAGTGAACACATGCCAGAGCTGTTTCAGAAGCAGAACAGTCTGATGATTCATTTCATTATCAGCAGAACTCCAGCTATCAAGGAATCAGCACTGGGCAAGGGCTAGGGCCTGGGGCATACTTTGCCTTAACTGTTTTTGGAATAAACCATTAGAAATCCTAACTTCACAATACCAAATCGAGATGGGCCACTCAGTGCCAAATACTGTTCATGTGGGGGTGAGGGGGGTGGTCTCTGCTCCCTTTTAGCCAGAACTACTAGAGGCAGGCTGCCAGCGGGTGGGCGGGCAGGCTTCCCAGTTGCACCATAGTTGCCCAGTGCTGAGTTTGCAGGCCTTATGGAGCCTGCAGGTCCTGCGGGATAGTTCTGGCAGCATCACAGCAAAGCAGTCCTGGACCCTGGCAGAGCAATTTGGTGCCAGCAGCCACTGAGGAGGCCTGAGCTGCCTGCTGCCATGGACTGCAGCCTCAACTACCTCTGTTTGGAAGATAAAATCCAGCTGACTGCCACTTACATAAATGTAACAGGAAGTTTCTAAATGGCTTCCCCTGTGTCTTGAGGCTGTTACCTTGGTATTGCTAAACTAACAGCTGAAATGAACCCAGACAACACCTCATCAAAGCTGCAGGGCGAGGAAGCAGTGGTCCAGAGGCAGACAGCAACATTCCTGCCAAACCAGAGGAGATTTTGCTCTGTGGGCTCTTTTCTACAGAAACGCCAACAGCTGAGAAAGCCATCAGAGAACACAGGTAAGGTGGGTGTAGCCGAATACTGTGGCTGGAAAAAGATTTGCGAGTTGCAGGGAAAAAGTCATCTGTTTTGCTGGAGTTTGCCTTGCGTGCATTATGAACAGGGTCGCCCTGCTGGATTTCAAGGCCTGTTTTGCACCACTATGCCACTAAGCATCTGGGGAAATATTCAGCTTTTCTATAAAATAGGTCATCTTTCCACACTTGTTATGCTCCTTGTCGACTCTGCTGAAATAGCTGCAGCACAAAAGAAATTCTCCTTGGACATGCTTTTCTTAGACAAACACGTTCCCTCTCCCCTTGGAGAGGCTGGCTCCTGGAGAGGAGCCAGGGTAGGGGCTTAAGAACATCCTGGTTCCTCCCCTTCCCAGCAGGAGAGTCACCCCGAAATGGAACTGGCTTTTGCTTATACTTCCAAACCTATTAGGGAGTGATCATAATGAGAAAAACTAATACTGACAAGGATTATGCCATTGTTCTATTTCATCTATTTAGTAACCTGTAGTTGCAATTTTTAGAAAAAAGATTACCTTTTAAATAACCGATTCATTATGGTACATGAATGAATGCCATGTTGCTGTGTTCAAAATGTCACTCACCATTAAGGATGTGTGCTGGTAAGTGGCACTGATTTGCCACTTTCCCCTTATACACAAACACCCCTGACTGGTGGCCCAGGATAATCGGAGGCGAGTTTGTGGGTTTCCTTGACTCTTAGCAAGTCACCTGCACTGCCAAGCACCTAATGAATCTCAATTCTGTAATAAGGCTTGTAAATTTTCCCTCCCTGGGTGAAGGTGTAAAGGAAAACTAGGACTGATGAAGTTCCTGCCAAGGTAACACTATCAATTTCAAGGCCGAGTTCAGAAACCACAGACGCATAATCCAGGGGTGTGAGGGGAGAGACGGCCAATGTACCCTCTGGCCACAAACCTGGCGGTGAGAAATGAGAGGTGAGGACACACTTGGACACAGGAGGGCAAGCCAACCCTGGCTCAGTTCGGTGTTGCTCTCAAGGCCCCATGGGAAACCTGCCCAGGGTCTGCCAGGTGAACAATGTGGTGAGTATTCTCTGGAAACCTCCCTTCAAGCTTGTGAGATCCACACACTGTTTTTCATCATTAGTTTCAAAGCATGCTGAGTCTCTGGCCCTTTTCTAAGTGCTGTGGTGACACAAAGGAAAGGGAAGGCCTGGTCACTGCAGGGAACAGGCCTCTCTCAGGGAAGAGGAGAGGTAAGACAGACAGGTCCCATTAGAAGACAGAGAATGTGGAGAAGGAGGACACAGGCTCAGGACACAGACTCCAAAGCTGGCCTGCAGCAGTGGCCCCACATACCTGATATGGCATACAAATTGGAATGCTGGTACTCGTAGTCTGTCCGGGTGCTGTTCCTGCCTCGGAAGGTGGCAGGAAGCGTTAGAGAGATGTGCCTGGGAAAGAGACAGAGGAGAGAAAGGAGGTTACAAGAAGCATGGAGCATTCCCCAGGACTCAGAAAGCACCCGGCACCATAAACAGCTGAAATGAAATGCAGAGCAGGGAGGGCGGGTGCTCTTGGCTGGCCTCCAACTTCTCAAGCATGACTTCTTCACTGAGCTTGGGTCCTCCAAGGAATTTGGAAATTTCTAGACATCAGCAGCCACCCTTCTCTCAACCTGGAAAGGACATCCAAGAAGAAGAAAGGGTTTCCCAAGCACGTCCAAGGAGATCCAAGGAAGTGGCCAATTTGATCCCAATCTCTGCCCACTAGGCAAAATATACCAATGGGGCCATAACACACAGGCTCTGAAAACCATCCTTGGTTTGCTTCATTATCTATCCAATGGCTTTCATAACTTCCCCGCAGGGCTGCTGAGGATCACAGCACATGAAGCACTGTGTAAATGAAGATGTTGGGTATCATTATTATCATGTGGTTAGGAGACTAAAGACCTCTGAAAATCAGAATGGCACATCGCCTTGAACTGCTATGTCTGAGTGTTCCCCTTTAGGCAGAGCACACAGTAGGTGCTCAGAAAAGCACCTTCCAGACACATCCAATGCTCTCTTTGATGGCTCAGGTGTTAGCCATTAAAGCCCACAAAAAACATACAGCATAAGTGTGTATTCAGTCAAAAGGAAATAATCCATTTGGCATGGTTACCAGCTGCCTTTAGTGAATGTTGAAAAGAAAGATTAATCTAACGTTGAGGAAAAAGATTTAAACCCAACAGATCTTGGGGAAAACACAACAAAATCTCTAGGTGGGATGACTGGGAGTTGGTCTGAAAAAGCTCAGGAGTCCAAGTTTGATAATTGGTCATTTATTGAAGGGAAGAGACTGGTGGATGGAGCATTTACTACATACAGAAAGGTGTCAATTGCACCAAGTCTTTTTCATACAGCACATGCAGGACCTTCTAGAATGACTGTTGTGCTAAAGGCTCCCAGGAGGAAAGGTTCTCCAGGTAGAAGAGCCTGTGTTCCCACACAGCGAGGATCGAGCCACAGCTGCAGGAGCCTACAAGGGCAAAGTGAGCACCGAGTGCTGTGAAGGCACACGGTTTGCCAGCTGCAAAGTGAGCACTCATGGTGGATACTTGTGCTATGAACCAATCAGGCTGAACCAAGCAGTGGGGCTCTGCTGGGCACCAACTGTATGCTCAAGGTTGCGGGGAAACCAGCAGACACATGCACAGAGCGTGTGCCCTCTGGGTGCTGTCGTGTACATGCAGGAATTCAGCACCATCTGTGTATTACACTGCTAACTAAGAGTACAGAGGTGAGCTCCCCAGCTCAGGCTGCAGGGAAAAATCATGGTACAACATGGCATGTGCATGGAGGTAAAGAAAAATGGTGATGGTGAGCATGAAAGGAAGGAATAACATGTTCTGTTAATCTGTTAAACAGGATAGGGCTTCACGACCCCTCAGGTATTACAGGAGTGAAGGGACCCTCCAGGCCATCAGGGAGAGGCAGCACTTTGATGTAGGGTTAAGGTACATGTTGGAAATGAAGTTAGCAGAGTAGGCCAGGGCCAGAGGGAAAGGACACCAAATGCCACAGCAAGGGGTACAGGTTCTATTACCCAGGATGGAGGTTCCTAAGCTCTGTCACACCCATCACAGCATCGATGAAGATGTCAGAGCCACCTGGAACTCGCTAAACACACAGCCTCACAGGCTCAACCCTGAAGAGTCTGGTTCAGTGAGCCTGGTGGGTTGCAGCCATCTATTTTTAACAAGCTCCAGCAGTGAATCTGAAGACTGGCCAGGTCTGGAAACCCGGCGTGGGTGAGGAGCAGCTGCAGAAGGGTTTTCAGCAGTTGATCAATGCTTCTGACCACAGCGTTTAGTCAATGAAGGTAAGCAAACAGAAGAGTGAATTATTGACCATGGTTGTGGTTGAGCAAGACTAAAATGATGACAGGTGACCCTACTGAAAGTATCACCAGGTGCCAGGCCCTGGAGATACAGATGTCACACATCCTTTTATGGTTTCTCACAGTGCCTCGAGAGGCAGGTATGGGGCCAGCTACATGATGTGTAGAGCTCTTGTTCAAATACTAAGAATTTCAAGATGGTAACAGCATAGCATTAAACCCAGTGAGGAGCCCTTCTGAGCACAGGGTCCTGTGTGATTGTTAAGAACCTCATGCCCACAAAGCTGGCCAGGGATAGGTACTGTTATTGTACTCCCTGTACCTATAAGGGAATTTCCAGGAGCTAGGGAAGGATTGTACTTCATGGCTGCCAGACTCTAAGATGTCTAAGCATTAAAAATCCTAAAAATGTGCACCCAACCTAAGTAAGGACATAAAGTGATCTGTGCAATGCTGTGTAGCTACTTCAGGGATTCACAGAGGAGGGGGCATTGACAAAACTTGAGAAGACAGGTGGACCTGGATGATGGCAGAGGCCAGCCAGGAGCCAGAGGAGAAAGCAGGGCCAGCCCAGCCATTAGGGGGTGGGGGGTTAAACACGCATCAACACAGATCTGTGGTGACCACAGGTGGCAGGACAGGCAGGGACATGAAAATGTCCACAAAATTACTTGAACATTTGCTGACAATGGGATGGGGAACTGAGGCTAGACAGGAGTCATAGAGGTGTGGCCTGGAGAAGTGGGACACACTCAAGACTCTGCAGAAAGTCTGACCAGCAAGAAGACCTGGAGGAGGCTAGGTGGCCCGACCTAGGAAGCCAGGAAGAGGGTGTGGGACCAGCCCAAGCAGCTACAGGGCCACACCACATGGGGCCCAGCATGGTTCTGCATTATCCTGAAGGATTTTTAAGCTAAGATGTGCCAAGATCCAATTTACAATTGCAAAAGCTTGCCTGCCTGCTGGAGAGTGAGGAAATAACACTGAGATGCCACTGCAGATGGGAATGGCAGCAACAAATGCTGATAGAGATGATCGTGAAACTGAAATATTCTTTGCCTACTATGTGCAGACCTTTAATTCCTGTCAAAATGACTTGCTGCAGACCCTCTAAGTAGACAGTTTTGGGAAAATCCAAGGCTTAAAAAGGAAGTATATGAGCAATAGAGAAATCAAGGTATCTGGCTCTCAGCTGCCCCATCCAACATGGACTTCCTGCGCCAAACTTTCCTGCTCTTCGGGGCAGCAGATTTGCCAGGCTCACCATACCCTGTACCTCACTCTCATACCCCAGGCCTGGTTCTCTTCCCTCCTCACAGATGGTTCTTTCTCCCTTACATTTTTGAGGTTGCTGTTTGCAAGGATCCTGGCTTAGTTCTCTTCTCCCCCGACACACTTCTCTGGGCAGCCTAATCCATACCCAGATCCCTGGTTCCAACTGTCCCCACACACCAGCCCACCTTTCTAGACTCTGCCTTTTGTCACTGCTTACCTCCCCCTCCCCCAGGAAGAGTGAAAGTCTGGGAAATCTCTGAATAGACTTTGTTTTTTCATGCCTCCACCTGATTCTTTATCCAGCTACTCCTTAGAATTTCCGTTCTTCCTTACCTTCTCTTCAATCTCCTATTCATCCTTTAAGACCCCACTCAACTATTCCCTCTTTTGTAAAATCTTTCCTGGGTTTGTCCCAGGCTGAATCAGGTACCTATGTCCTTCCTCACTGCACTCCAGTTATCACAACATACTTTAATTATCTGATATAAACCTGCCCCCCTAACACAACTGTGACCTCCTCATGAGCAGGGCCAAATCTCATCAATTTTGTACCTCATTTCCTAGGATAATTTCTGCCACAGAGCAGACAATTACTGAACATTTGTTGACCAAATCAAGAGCTGAACTTAGTCCACTAAAACCCCTGGGTCCTTTTTCTTTTGACATGAACTGCTGTTAGCCTCCATAATTTCATTTCTCTCTGCATTTTCCCAATTAGACTCAAGGGGGTCTCTGTGTTGTACTGTACATACCCACTTCTCTCCACTATGGAGGAAAACAGGTAAGGTGCAGAAAGAAATCAGTGAAAGCAGCAACCAGGACTTTACAAGAGGGGGAAAAAAAGAAAGTTTCTGTTCACATACAACAGATGATGTATGCTTGATGCAGTGCATGTGAAATTAAAAGAGAATTCAAGTCGCAGGCTGACTATTTTCTACAGAGTAACTGCTAAATAGGAATCTACTGATTTGAAATCAAGTTACCAAAAGCTACAGCTAAAGCATCTGATGCAAGAGCAGGTATGGGACAGTATTCAGACAGCAGCATGTGGGAAGGTCCCCTGGTCAGAGAAGGCTGGGGGGAGAGGTCCTCTCTCCACTGCAAACAGTTGTTTCTGCATTTTTGCTTCTGCTGTTCCTAGACATAGGAAGCAGGAGATGTGGAGAGAGGAGGATGGAAAGGCACATCAAGGGCTCCTGTTAATGAAAGTGAACAGTTTGGGCCGAGGGGACAGATCACCTGTGGTTAAATAGGACAAAGAAGTCACCTACTAAAAGATAAGTGGCCCAGGAGTGCTCTGGTATCAGATTAGCCTGGAAGCAACAGACAAGGAGGAAGGCTCTGCCATCAGCTGAGTCTTGGGCAAGACGAGATTCTGGTTCCCCAGCATTAGGTGGGAACCCACCTGCCAGGCCCTGGGCTAGGATCCCTCATCCTCTCGGCAGCCTTCTTAGATGGGAATAATTATCCTCATTTAACAGAACAGGAAACCCAGGTCCTCAGAGGCAAAGCTGTTAAAGAGAAAGCTAGGAATTAACAAAAAGGTCAGTCCATGTGTCCTCAGGAGGTCCTCTGCATTATCATGTGACTGTTACCCTGATGTATCACCTTGACTATCAGGCAAACAGAGTGAGATGACTCAATCAGGACTGCAATGTCCCTCCTGAAGACCCTTTTCAAACCAGTGATGCCAGAGACTTGATACCTCTGCCACTTACTACCAGCTCAGTGACCCGGACAGGTTACAGTGTAGCATACAGAGTTGTATGACCAATGGCCTGACCACATATCCTGGGAGGCAAGGCAGGTGTAGTGGTTAAGAGCAGGACCCCAGGCCAGGTGTGGTGGCTCAGTCTGTAATCCCAGCACTTTGGGAGGCCAAGGTGAGTGGATTGCCTGAGCCTGCAGGTTCGAGACCAGCCCAGGCAACTTGGCGAGACCTTGTCTCTACAACAAATCAAAAATTAGCCAGGTGTGGTAGCATGTGCCTGTAGTTCCGGCTACTTGGAAGGCTGAGGTGAAAGGATTGTCTGAGCCCAGCAGGTTGACACTGGGGTGGCTGTGAGTGTGCTCTCCAGCCTGGGCAATGGAGTGAGACTCCAACTCAAAACAACAACAAAAAAAGAACTCTCTGAATCCACTAGATATAGGTTCAGATCCCAGCACCAACACCAAGGAACCAGGTGGCCTTCAATGGGGGTGTGCTGCCTCCTGGCACACACCTGGCCACAACTAGGCAGAGTAGTTAGTACAGAAACAGGTGTGTAGTGAGCACATATAAGCACTCAAGCTTAGATTCCCATTCTGATCCTTCCCATTCCTGCCACTCTGGATTTTTTGAGTCTTGCTCATGAGGGTATCAGTGCAGGACCATGACAAACACCTCTGGCTCCTTCCCTTTGCATTAGAATGAAGTCTAAATCATCCCATAGGTGAGAGGGCCTGCCAGTTCCAGCCCATCCCTCTTCGCTAACCATGTCTTGTCCATGCTTTCTGCACTCACATCTGCCAACCTCAGTGGGTGCTTCTGTCCCTCCAGCCCCTTGTTCTTGTTCCTGTTTCAGGGCCTTTGTGTTTGCTGTTCCCTCTGCCTGAAATACTCTTCCCCCAGCTTTCCAGAAGCTGGCTCCTCCTCCTCTGTCAGGCCACCCCCTTCTGAAGAGGCAACCCATCTCCAGACACTCTCTCACAACATCCCATCTTCCTCCCTGCAGAGCCCTTCCTACTCTATAGGACTGTCTGATTTGTTTTTGTGTCACCAGAACATGATCCCTATTGCACTTTTTCTTCCCACCATGTCCTCAGTGCCAAGAACAATGGCCGGCACACAGTGGGCACTTAACAAATATTAGGGAAAATCCTCTAAGGTTACCTAAGACTTACTGAATAAATGGATTTGATTCTAACTTGTAATTAGAGATAATTTGAGGAAGCTTCTAGGAAGGCCTCTCCTCATTCCCAGGACTGGGTTGGTTAATGGTTTGAAAAATGCAACTATTTCTGATTCGTGATATTTTTTATTATAAATAGTAAATACATTCATCATGGCATGGCTTACAAGGTCAAAAACTGAAATCAAATGAAATACCAAGCAATAGGGGATTGGTTAAAAAATTATGGTACCACCATTTAACAAAATATTTTGCAATATTTTAAAACACTTTAGAAGACTCTTTATTGGCTTGAGCTCATGCCCATGACCATGGAAATCCAGTGAAGATAGAACATCTTTATTTTTACACTTGGAACTCTGACCAGTTAACTCAACACTCTTTAGTTTCTTTCTCATAAAGAGGCCTCCTGTTCATGAGAATGAACAGTTGGAACCATCTAATGAGCCTGAAGGAACTCCCTGGTCATGAAACTTTTCCTGGAGGAGGGAGGAAGGAAGGACCCAGGAGCTGCACTAGGCCATGGGCACTGATACTCTGCTGCTCTTCTGCAGCCCCCAGGCCTGGGGAGTTGTAAGAATGAGGAGGTGCTTGACAACACCACATAAAACTGAGGCATCCAAGAAGATGACAGTGGCTGGGCCCAAAGTCGACCCCTCCATAGGCAGATCAATGTGTTCATGTTTCAGGAGAATTCATAAAGATCCCCAGCAGACTAAGGAGAAATAGATGCAAAGACTCAGGAAACTGTCTCTACTTAGGGTGGCACCGAGAGATGAAGATCTTTCGGTTCCTTTCCAAGTAGGTGTTGGGCCACTGGAGCAAGGGACTAACCATCAGAGGCCACTTGACTCAAATGATGGATTACTATTCCAAAATCTGTTTAGTCACTGGAGAATTGTAACTAGAACAGGAGCTTTACCAAGCTTTCCTCCCCCTCTCCCTGCCCACAGAACTGCCCAGAGGACACAGGGCACACCCTGCCACTTCTGGTGGTGATCACATCTCTCTGCAGGAAGGACTGGCTGTTCTGTTAACAAATAGGTCAGCATCACACATGCTGCTGACAATGACTCCAGCTAAATAGATGCTGAGGGGAATTTCATTCTTTCCCCCAAGTCAGTCTTAGGCACCTTATTCAATTAACATGGCCACTAAGCTGCAGACAGCTCCATATAAAAGCCCTTCAGTTATAGAATACATTTTATTATGTGACAATCGTTGCCAGCACGATTTATTTCCTTTGATGGGATTCTGCTTTTTCCTTGTTAATTTAAATCTGTATTTTCTAGTGCTGATTCCAGGTCTGTGTGAATTTTTAAAATGTTACCATTAATCTTGTGGACCCAGTGGCCACATATAATGAAGACGGCTCTGCCCAGGCAGCAGCAGTGCCTGCTGTCTTCTCAAAACTGTCAAAGGGCATCATCAAGGGAGCAAGACAGAGGCACACTCGCAGTCAGAGACGGACTTCATCTTATCTCCCATTCCTTACCACACACACACACACACACACACACACACACACACACACATACACAACCAAAACAAACTGTGTGACATGAAATTACAATTCCCATTCTATTTTTCTGGGGTTCAAAGTTGTATTAAAACCACCTTCTGGGGCAGCAATTTTCAATGGTGGGTGCTGACCACTTGGGGTTCCCAAAGCTTTCAGGGAATCCACAAGGTCACAGTTATTTTCATAACAATACTCAAGATACCACTTGCCTTTTTCTTAAATAGGACACACACAAAAAAGTATAAACTATACAAGAAAAATATCAACAAATTAGACTTTACCAAGATTTAGACCTCTTGCTCTTCAAATGATGATGTTACAAAAATGAAAAGGCAAACCACAGACCTGGAGAAAATATTTATGAGACATTTGCCAAATTTATATTTAGGATACACGCAGATCTCTTACAACTTTATAAAAGACAATCCAATTTTTAAATGGTCAAAAACTTTGAGCAGACATTTCACTAAAGAAAATCCAAATGGCAAAACAGCACATGAAAAGATGTTCATCATAAGTCATGGGAAGTGAAAATTAAAATTGCAGTGAAATACTACCATACATCTTTAGAATGGCAGAAATTAAATAGACCAACAATATCAATTGTTGGCAAAGATGTGAAGCAACTGGAACTCTTATGCACTGCTGGAGGGAAGGTAAAATGCTACTTAAAACAGTTTACAGGTTTTTTTAAAAGTTAAACATATCCTATCAGACAACCTGGCCATTATACTTCTAGGTTTCTGCCCAAGATAAAGAAATGCATATGTCCACACAAAGATCTATATACAAATGCCCTTAGAAGCTTTATTTGTAAAAGACAGAAACTGAAAACAAGCCAGATGTCCAATAACAGGTGATTGGATAAACAAATTGTGGTATATCATACAATGGATATTACTCAGTAATAAAAAAGGAACAAACCATTGATACAGCCACAATGGATAAATCTCAAGATAATCATGCTAAGTAAAACAAGCAGGGCAGAAAAGGATACATATGGTATGATTCCATTTATATAAAATTCTAGAAAATGCAAACTAATCTACAGCAATAGAAAGCAGACCAACGGTTGCCTAAGGGAAGGGGAATGATGTATTACAAAGCAGCACAAAAGAACTTTTTGGAGTGGTAAATTCATGATCTTGATTTTGGTGATGGTTTCTCAAGTGTATACATATGTCAAAACTCATCAAACTGTATACTGTACATTGACTATACTTCAGAAAATACTTTCCTCATTTGAAAAAAAGACCTAAATATATAAGCCAATGAGGTTCACAGTATTCCAGAAAAGGGAATGAAAATAAATCCTCAGTTTGATAAACTCTGGCAAATACTGATGGTAACTTTAGACTCTTCCTCTGTCACACTAAATACTGGAAGACAATGCAGTCACAGAGTTTTGAAGGTAAAAAAAAGTTGTGATTTAGAAATATTTTACTTCTTCAAATTGTCTTTTATGTGTGAAGGCAAGAACAACAAAAGATCAACAAAAGATCATCCATGTCCCTTTCTCTATAAGAAGTAAATTAAAAGATGCTCCAGATGATTTCAAAGTAATACTTAAGAACGGGGAGCTAGATAGGACCAGAGACCAGTATTTATTCTTTTCTTTTAGAAATCTGAGGAAATAACCTGAAATGTGGGAAAGACTTAAGATTAATAAAAATAATAACATTAGTTGACATGTTTGCAGGGTCATGTGCATCATAGAATCCTTAACCCAATCCTATAGCTAGGTGCTATGATCATTCCCTCCACAGATGTGTCCCAGAGAGATTCAACATCTTGCTCTGAGGCACAGAGCACAAATATGAATGCAGAGTTTCCAGGAGCTTGGATCTGAATGCTGATGGGACAAATTACAAAATGCATGCTCTTAATTACGGTGTTCTATTCAAAATTTGGAAATAGCACTATAAAATGTCTGATTCAGAATATTCTGCAGACATAATATGATGTTCATGGGCTTGGGGAGGAAGGTTAGAGTGAGGAATCTGGAAGGCAGAACTATGTATGGGGCATGATCTCAGCTGCGGGAAGAAAAGACAGGAACGGGGTCCCTGGGGCAGCGTTCGTAACAGCAACAATCTTAATGACCATCAAGGAGAGGAGGCTAACAAAATGTGGAATGTTCATATAACACGAAACTAGGACAGAGCAAGCAGATGGAATGAGCCAGACATTTTTCTATCAACATGGCCAACTCTCAAAGACATGGCCGTTAGGTAAAACAAAATAAGACCAAAAACCAACCAAGCAAAAAAAGTTGCAGACTGATGTACTATGAACAATCCCATGAAACAATCTATTTCTATGGGTATATATATATTGGGATGCCGCCATACAAAAAAGGGCTTGGAAGGAAGTAGCAACTCACAGAGGCGATGCCCCAGAGTAGGGCAGGACGTGCTCGCAGGACTGACAACAGAAGCCTCTAGAGTTGAGAGTGTGGATTTTCCCCCAGTTTTTCCATATATTTTTAAATGTTAACTTTTTTCAATGAGAAATTTTTAATCAAAAAAAGAAGATGGCAAAAATAGGAGAACTCTTCTCAAAGTTATTGGAGAGTTAGAGGAGCTACATGTCTGAAAGTGCCCAGCACAGGGCTTGGTGCTGAAGGCACATCTTGTTTTCAATGTAGTGTGGCTGCTGGTGTACAAGGACCAAAGGTCACATGCAAAGAAAAGTAACAGATTTGGGGCTTGGCAGAAGGAACATGCAAAAGCAACAATAATTGAGTTAAAGTGGCAAGTGGGGGAAGAACACAGCAACTGGCTAAATGAAATTCCACTTTATTCCTGCAAAACACCACTGGGAAGAAGTCATCTGTGACGCACAGCTTCTGTGCCAGGTGTAAGGATGTGCTTAATGAATGCCATTTAATGAAGAAAAAGGCTCTTATAAAACACCTGGCACAAGCAGGGTGAGGGAGTCACAGGGAAGGGGACCTTTGCTGCACCTGCTGGCATTTTAATAAGCACCGTCTAGATCGTGCACTCTCCAAGGCTGGTCAACAGTGTCAGAAAGAGGTCCCTGACCATGGCCCACACTCGCTGACAGTTTGGGGAACCTTATTTCTTAAAGACCATATGCTCAGGTATTGGATTGCCCTAGAAGGTAATTAAAATGAATCATTTTCAGCTGGAAGGGTCCGACTAACACTCAAATCCTCCTCAATGACTTCACAGCCAGGATTCCTGCTCCAGGTCCCCTGTGTTTCCTAACTGAGCCTCTGAGTTACGATTGAGATCTGTGAAGACCCAGAGATGTGGGGAGATACTGTAATTCTTTCTTGTAACTTGGTTCCACTAAAGGAGAAAGTCAGTTATTTTAATGACTTCAGGCCCTAAAATATTTTTAGTTGTGGTGATTTTTCTTTTTTCATTGATTTTGGAACCAACCTCAGAAAGAAACCACCATGTGCAAAGTTTACTACCATTTCTCACAGTCTAATGAGACACTTGTTTGTTTCATTTTGTAAGTGACACCAGCAAAGACATGTAAGGTTTTTTTAAAACCTAAAACAGACCGATTTCCTTTATAATGATTTTCACTATCATAAAATTTCTATACCAACACCTAAAACTCAATTCCAAATATACCCAATGAACACAATCCCATCCTAGGGGAGGTGGACCATGGTATCAATAGGCACACAAGGCTGCTATAATTAGGATGTTCAAACTGACTCAGTCCACTCACTTTTAATTGAGCCCCTACAATGTGCTAAGCATTGTCTGCACTGAGACAGTATAAAGAACCAAATGAGACTTGGATCTTCCCTTTAGGAATTTGTCTTCAAGTAAACTGAAACACATATATAGATTTCCTATATCACAAAATAAAAAGCTCTAAATATCAAAAGATAGGCCAGAAAGGACTACAAGGTCCTATGCTTCAATTTTTTAAAAAGTGGCATAAAAAATAAACAACAAACATCTGTTAAGAGTCTACCATGCACCACGCCCTCCATTAGGCCTTGCAAGAGATCCAGGGACATGGGAGCCATGGTCCCACCTACAAGAAGGAAAGAATGCAGCAGAGGAGAGATGGTCTGAGTAATGGCATGGTAATGCAAGAGTCCAGACTGCAACCCAAGGGATATCAAAGCAAGGCCAGGTATGGGCTTGCAAGCAAGGCTCTGAGAGTCTGAGAGATGGGAGGTGGGTTTTGACTGGGAAGGTTGGGAGCAGCTTTCTAGAGGAGGCAGGTGTGGCTTTGCTCCTACCTAGGACTATGACAGTTACCACTTATTGAGCACCTGCACTATTTTTCATGCTTCATGCTCATCTCTAAATTAAACAATCCTCAAGGAAAGCAGAATCTATAGATGGGGGAAAAAAGGTTCAACGAGGTTAAGGAACTTGCCCAAGGAGGTTAAGGATAGGCCTTGATGGCTATCTTTCAATATTTAGATGCAGACAAAGAAAATGGCTGAGCTAAGATGTGAGGTCATGCTACTTCCACTACGCCATGTTGCTTTACTGAGACAACACGGAACACAAAGCATACATGCAGGCCTGTTCATTTTCCTTCAAGAAACCCATTTGCCATGATCAGTATAACTCCAACCTACCAAACTGACTACAGAATGAGTTTTCCTCATGGGCAACACACACACACACACACACATTCCAACCAAATCACTCTGCATTGGACAAGGGGAAAAAGCTGCCACTGGAAGATGAAGGAAATCACAATTCCAAACTCCCCAAGTTCCTAAACGCATAGCTTTAAAGTATGTGCAGCTCGACAGCATATGGCAAATCAATTACTAGTTTAAGTCTTAAAACAAAAACATGGCAAGTGTGGTACAGAAATAATCAAGAACAACGGCTCGGTTTAGATTACAGAGGGCCACTAGAGTTTTGAATACAATTAATCATCATTCCAGGCAATGGGAAGCCATATTGACACTTATTCCTAATTTGAATATTTAATTAGGGTGAAGTTCTTCATCAAATTATCGCAGAACTGGGAGAAAGCCTAGAAGACTTATACAATTACTGTCTTAACCCCTTGCCAGCTGCTCACCTATGAGCACAGTCTCAGTTATACAGGGAAGGACGCCTATGCCCGGCCTCTGATTCTGTGAGGACCTGGGGGGAGTGTTGGTGACTGGAACTCCAGCTGCAGCAGATGGGAGACAAGTGATGGTAAAAGAAAGGTCTATGGGGATGACCTGCTCATGCTCAGACTAAGTTCTGAAAAGAATCCAGGACACAGTCAGAACGCCAGCAGGCACAGGTACCCACTGGGCAATAGGGTGGCACTTTCTATGTTCCCTCTTAATCCTGCAAAGGATGTATAACCCCATTTTACAGAAGAAGAAACTGAGGCTCAGAGAACTGATACAATTCACTCAAGATTAATACTACTTGTAAGTGGTGTAAAGAAGGCCCAAGTTACTTACCACACACACACATTTCTCACTAAAAGCAATGGCAAAGAGAACACATAAAAGTCAACAAAAATATATTCAAAGCTATATCGTGGATATTCCAACCTGTGTGGATAAATTGGGAGGAAAACCAAAAGCCAGGCCTCCTTAACACGCATTCTAAAATTTAACTCTTGGATTCAAAATGGACCACCAAGCACTCCAAACTGGGATGTCACAACGCTGCTGTGGCCAGCTGCTCAACAGAATAGGCAGTGAGGGGCAGCAGAGCTCACTAAACAGTCTTGTAAGGCTGACCTGGAACAAGATGATAGGTGGCTGTCCAAACTCAGCAGAGGAGGGCTCGCAACAGCAGGTGATGAAGACCACTGTTGGTATCCATGGGGATGAGAAAGTCAGCAACAGGACAAGAAAATGCGAATGTGTGTTTCTTTTCAGAAAGGCAAAGACTCAATAACAGCATTTATAATTGCATATCAGTTTAGAGAAGAGATTACAATTCTTTTATGTTTTCTTTCACTATATGAAGACTTTTATTGACATTTCATAGGTACCATGTGATTCTACATGATCCAAAATGACAAGTTTTCCCACATAACCTCCCCCAAGGACCCCAGGACAGAGGCAACGGTGACTTTGCATGCCACGGTTGGTCTAGAAACCTTTCTGCTTCCAGACTCTACTGAGATGCTAAGAATGAGGGATATGCTGATTGCTTCAGATGAGAAAGTTTTTCTTAAAAGCTTGCAATGGGTTCAATTGCCCTCTTATGGAAATCATCAAGGTTCCATTTGCAATGGCCACTTTCAGCAGGAAACGGATTACCAGACAGAAGGAGACAGCCGCTCCAGGTGGTGTGGCCTCCTTTGGCCCAGCCCACACCCAGACCCCTTGGCCAGAGATCCTGGATCTATCAGGCCTGCCCAATGCTTGCTCGTGGGGGAAGCAAATGGCATCAGGAACTTTGAAACTTTCCTTTGTATATTACATTAATCCATATAAGAAAATCTCTTTTAATGAGGAGTGATGTAGTTACAAACTCTCCAGAGCCATAATTAGAGCAAACTAATTGAAGTTGTGTTTTGACACACTTTCCAAATTCACGGGTGCCGAATGACATATTCACAACACTGCTGCTGCACAACCATGGCGACGGCAAAATCATTAGGCTAATAACACTTATTTGCATTCTTATCATGCCAGCAGCTCACCCTTAAATACTGTTTCTACTATTGCTCCTTTACTGTAAGTTTCCACTGAAAGACATTAACAGTAATTATTAGTACTTTAGTAGAATTTTAATGTTAAAGAATAACAACGTGCATTAACATACACTGAATGGCAATTCTTTTTCCTAACCACCCTCGGAAGATTTGAGGGTCCTTCCTTGGCCCTCAACCCACAACGTGAACATACCCAGGTACGATTCAGCATCATTTACAATGACTACTCAGGGTCCACAGTCAGTAGGATCTGAAGTCAGGGTTTTTGAACTATTCTGTTTCAAATGTTTGATGACAAAAATCCTTTTCTTTTTTTTGAGTACAATAAAATGAAATAGTTAAGGAGAAATTTTTTCCAAGCAGTTAAAAAAAAATCTCAATTTACAATACGGTCTTTGGTAATAACACTAATGAATTCCAGGAGGACATGCTTTAGCCATTCTCTGTCGCCCCCCTTGTGGTGATTAAAGTCAGACGTGGAATGACTCAGTGGTGAGAAGGGCCAGTGGGGGTGGGGCAGTCTCGATCCGTCAATATGGAGGCAATGCTTCCCACCAACGAGGCCAATTTTTTGAATGCCTAACTCAGACACTCACACACAGAGAGGAAGAGTCGACAGTTCTAAATAATGGTTATTAATGACACCCTCCTCTAAAGTGACAAATTACTTCTGAAATTTAGACTCGAAGAGGTATGAAGAGAGAACACGTTCCACGGAACGTGACAGGAAATGCCAGTGAGCACAGAGAGTTCCTATTCGCTCTGTGGTGGGAGAAGGGCAGGGTCCCTCCTGGTCCTAGGCACTTGGCTGTTCTACAAGGCGGGGACCACAGCCATCCCTCCCCTAGGTGTCTCCTAGCAGTTACTATTGGTGATCAAGGTACATCTTGGCTGTAAAAATGCTTCTTGTCTCTCCTCATTAAAAAAATATAAAATGTTAGGTGTTCTGTACCAAGAAATGAGACCTAATCCTAACTTGGGGTTGGGTTGGGTATCTGCTGAGACCCTAGGCTTCTGTAAATATCTTAAGTTAAACAAACAAACAAAAACCACCACATCACTGACCATTCATAATCCAAGAGAAAAATGTCTTAACTAAAATGCACACATCTTGAATTTCAAAATACTCAAGTGTATATTTCAGGATAAATGTCTAATCTCAGCCTAGGAAGAGTTAAATGAGTAAATAAAATGCTTCCGTAGAAAAATGCCAAAGACTATTCTCCTTTAAAGCATGGGAGTTTTTGGTTTCGTAGGTTACAATCCTTGTATCAATCTGCTATTTTTCAAGTCACTGATTACTTTTAAAAAATAAAATGAAGAAAGGAAGCTAACTTTCATAGCTGCAGCAACATTCCAAATCATGGTATTTATTCACTACATTTAAGTTTTATTACACTTGAACCTTGCAATGCCAAAACACCCACCTCCTATATATAAAAGAAATGAAGAAAAAAGCCACGTCTGGGATTCGGGGCACCACACTTCCATCCCAGATGATCTAGTCTAATCTTATAAACTGAAATATTTAAAGAGTCTCTAAACCTCGCTGACCTTACTTTTAAAAACAAGGAACATATGGGCACTGTTAGCTTTTCATCTTCTTCCAGCCTATTAAAATATCCGCTTTTCCAAAATTCAAGAGTAGGGGGGCTGCCAAGCTTAGATTCATAAAGGGCTATGGGCGTGAGAGCACAGGGCAGGCAGCAAGCAGTCTGGGCTGCAAACAGCACACCCCCTGATAAAGAACTCAAGGCAACATTCTTCTCCTCACCCAATCTATCTCAAAAGCTGAGGAAAACAAGCCGTTTAGCAACATACAGCCATGACAGAGGAAGACAGGAAATGTGGACTGTGGGCTGGACAGTTATATTGGTCCCATGCAAGGTCGTACTCACTGGCTTGTAGAAAACACTGAGGTAGAAGGTAGAAGGTCCTAAGAAACCAGGAAGCCCTGAGACTCCCTGAAGGCAGGCAGCACATCACGGTGAGACCTGTGCTCCAATCCTGGCTCCTCTAAATCCTAACTCTCTGCCCTGAGGTAAGTCATGATCTCTCCAGGCTTCAGTTTTCTCTTAAAATGAAGACATGATTATTCACCTCACAGCATGGTTAGAAAGATTAAAACTACATATATATATATATATATACACACACACACACACACACACACATACATATATATATATATATATACACACACATACATATATATATATATATGTATACACACACATACACACACACATATATATATGGAGAGAGAGGGTGTTTACACACTGCCTGGCACAAGATACTCAGAAAATTGTAGCTGAAATAATAATGATGATGATGATGATAATTTGTATTTATTTTAATTATTATTATTAATATTATTATTCAACTGGAAACAAAACATCTGCTGCTCAAGAAGGATATTCAAATTGAATTCTACTCTACCTACTGGCAAAAACCCGACCCAAATAAACTCAGAAGGCCTTTAAAAATTACTAGTAGCAAAGGATTTTATTAAATATACAAATTAATAATTGAATCCCTACCTTGAAATAGAACAGCACAGTGGGGGAGGGGTGTAGAAAAATCCTGGGAAATATCGCTGGTTTAACACCCATTTTTACTTTATTTGGCAGCTAGATTTACACTGAGAGATCCAGGTAAAATATTCCATAGAGCTACCTGCAAATAGACTGTCAGCTTCCACTCTGATAAAAGGTAAAATATCCTACTCTAAATGGTCTGGTTCACAAAACCGACCCTAAAGTGAACTGATAAATCTGTTCTGACACATAGAAAACTATTTTCATAATCCTGAAAAAGGCCTTTCTCCAAACCCCAGTGCTGAAACCAACTGCACAAAGAGCCCTCATACACTTGAGAGCGAGACGTAGAAGGGAATAATTTCACATTTATAACCCTGCTTCTCAGGACAAAAACAACAAAAAAGCACACATAACCACCAAGAAAAATAAGACACTCACAAAGTTACAAAATTTACAAAGATAACACATTTACAAGCAGCAAATACCTTGTCAAAAATCTGACGTGAGAGAGAGAAAGCAAAGAAGGCCAGTTCAGAGGTGGAAGCTGTATTGACTAATAGTCAATTCTTCATTAAATAGAAGCTCTGACTTCCCAAGAAGCTGTATTAAAAATTAATATCAAAAAGCGTATTGCTCAGCCTAAACTCATCATTCATAACTAACAATACCAAACTGCATTCTAATGAAATTTTCCCTTTAAAATTACTCTGACACTAAAACTAAGTTTGATATTGTTACAAAAGCAATCACTGCTCTGTTCATAAGCATTGTGAAGATAGTCAAATAACCCCCTGTAGATCACTTTCACACTACTCTCATGATCCCCAGAATAAATCACACTGCTTGGAACCCTGCTTAAGTGCAGGCTTGGGTTGGTGTGGTGTGGCAGGACCCTCACGGGATGGTGTGGCAGGACCCTCACGGGATGGTGTGGCAGGACCCTCACGGGATGGTGTGGCAGGACCCTCCGGGGGATGACCTCCACATGTTTCCTCAGGCAGCATCCACGGCTCAAGTGGGCTGGACCCTGGCCAGTGTTCACATGTCCCCAATCCCCAGCTACTTAGGCGACTTCCGACCAGAGGAGACTCTGGGAGATGAGTCCCCCACTCACACAGCATGCTCTGGGAAGTCCTTATCTGTCAGCAGCTGGTGGGGAGCCTTGAGAAACTGCATGCAAAGTTGACAGGGCACTTGGGTGGGCCCCCACCTTACCAGCCCCTCCAGGCACATGCTCAGCTTCCTGGTGGAAGGCTTCATAGCTGGGGGCCTTGTGACAGTCTGCAAGTAGCTGGCCTGCTTGGGTTCAGATTCTAGGTCTCATGTATACTAGCTGTGCGATCTTGGGCAAGGAATTTAACCGCCTTGATCACTGTTTCCTCAGCTTAATGGGGGTAATAACTCACAGAGTTATTATTCAGGTTAAATGAGTTACTATTTGTAAAGTGCTTGGAATGGTACCTGATATCTAATAAATGCACTGTAAGTTTCTACTGGAGGGATGGATGAATGGATGGATGGACAGACCCATGGAAGAATAGACTGAAGGAGAAATGGATACACACATGATGCCTAGTCCTATGCATCTAAACCAGCTAACTTTATACATTCAATCAGTATTTTCTGAGTGCCTACCACATGCCAGGAACTTGAAATTCAGATGTCTTTACCACTTCAGGGTCACATATTTTCCACTGAACACTGACTGTATCACATGAGATGACACAGTTGAAAGTACTTCCTAAATGTTGCCACACAGTGATCCAACATCACCATCATTGTCACTTCTGCATGACTAGCTTTTCTGAGGCTTTAGAGAAGAGCAGAACATGAGAATCCATGTCATCAACATGCAGCAAATCCAGTCAGTAAGATCAAAAATAAATACACACAGCAGTGACAGGGAACTATGAAATGCCAAATTGTATGGTGCAGGCAACTGGAGGAGAGGAAGAAAAACACAGGCCAGGCTCTCTAGAAGCAGTGAGGGCTGCTACAGGAGTAGGGGTAACCAGGACAAATCCTAAGCCCTTTGAAGGTCTAACTCTTCTGGGAGAGATGGGCTGGCCTGAGATGAGGTACACAACAATGGCTAGAGCAGAGATATTTTCGGGATGAGAAAGATGTGCCCAGGAGCCAGAAGGAGATTCACCTAATTAATGTGAGATGATGTGCAGGTCAGGTAACAGGAAGCCAGTGAAGGTTCCTGACTGAGAAAAGAACATGTGCATGTCTGAAATCTCCAGTAACAGGCCCCCTTAGACTTTAGCGTTACAGGCAAAAAATGTAAATGTTGGCTATTTATTTATTTATTTAATTGTTTTTAAGTTGGAGTCTCACTCTGTCGCCCAGACTAGAGTGCAGTGGCCGCTCCCGGCCATTGCAGCCTTGACCTGCTGGGCTCCGGCGATCCTTCTGCCTCAGCCTTCCAAGTAGCCGGAATTACAGGCATGCGCTACCACACCTGGCTGATTTTTTGATTTATTGTAGAGATGAGGTCTCGCTGCCCAGGCGGGTCTCGAACCTGCGGGCTCAGGCAATACACTCACCTCAGCCTCCCAAAGGCGCGGGATTACAAGCTGAGTCACCGAGCCCGGCAATGTGAGTTACTTAAATGAAATAACACCTGAGCCCCAAAAGCCCAACCCCTGATCCAACTCTGATTTAGTGTTCAGGTCCTACTTTTCCAGAGGGCTCTTCTCTGAGACAGAGCAGGCTGTTGGTCCCGTCAACTGGAATGGGGGGAAGGTACCACTTGCAGAGTGGAATCATTCAAGTCATAGTGCTAATGTTTGTGCTTCCTGTGCAAAAAAATCCCCGACTTATGATCTTCATCTTGAAAGGAGTGTCACATCAAGAAAAGAAATAAAAATGTGTGTCCCATCTTTAGAGTTAAACAAACAAAAAGTATGTGTAGCTTTAATGTGAAAGAAAGGGAAATCTGCTGGGTGCAGTGGCTCACACCTGCAATCCCAACACTTTGGGAGACTGAGGCAGGAGGACTGACTGAGGTCCAGCTCAAGACCAGTCCAGGCAATATAGCAAGACCCATCTCTTAAAAAAAAAAAAAAAAAAATCGGCCAGGTGTGGTGGCGCATGCCTGTGGCCCTAGCTACCAGGAGGCTGAGGCAGGAGGATGGCTTGAGTGCAAGAGTTGGAGGCTACAGTGAACTGTGATCACACCACTGGACTCCAGCATGGGCTACAAAGCAAGACCCTACCTTAAAAAAATTTTTTAATTAAAACAATTTTTTTAAAGAAAAGGAAATCAATTGTTCTAAGTAAAGCCAGACTCTCAGTTGTAGCTGGATATGTCCTATAGAGGTGTCAGGTTGGGAAGGCCCCCATGCTGGGACAGCAGGATCCAAGCCCTCCTTTGATAGGACCACAGCGGAGTGCTCCAATCCTCAATTCACTTATCCTCAAACCATCTCTTGCTATTATGGGAGAGAAGCTCAAAATTCCTGTCATAATTAATTATTAGGGGGAAAAAAATCACTGGAATTATCCTTAGGCCTTGCCTTCTAATCTTACCTTGAAGCAGGACACATATAACCCTTCTCATAAATGATGGACCTCATGTTAAACCACAGCTTTCAACTCCAATCCTCTTGGCTGAGCCCTCCCTTTACTAAGCCCTAAGAGAAACTGCTGGGGCTTCTCACAGCAAATGCCTCCAACACCAAGCCTTCTGCCACTCAGAACAGGCAGCAAATACCTCAACAGGAAAGGAAAACTCAACCTCTCTGAACCGTGCAATTCGGGGCCTCTCGTTCTGGTACTGCAACAATAGGGCAGGTGACAGATGTCATCTGGGGTACAAAGATCATCTTATAATTGAAAAATGACAGAAGGCATCTGAGGATTTGAGACTGTCAGCATAGACAACGGGACTCCAGTCGGTGACTCAAGGCTCCGTCCTCACTGCTGATTTACTCTGTGAGTTGATCATGAAGTAGCAGTTGCTCCCCAGGTCCAGAAGGAAGACAGGTCAGGGAGGCCAGGACAGAGCATGGCACACTCATGGGCTTTTGACAACGAATGTGATGGGGACAAGCCTGGGTGGAATGACCTGAATTCTATATCACCACAGCATGATTTTTTCCCCTCTTCTTTAGGAAGGGCCATTAACCTTTCAGATGACAGCCCAGGGATGAGAGTGATGGAACGATTTTGGAGGTCAGCAAGGATCTATGTTCTCAAAACCTGACATCGACATGCAAAAGTTGTGACTGAATCTTGGTGTCCCTGAGAGGAAGACTAAATACATGTGACAGATCTTCTGCAATCAAAATGCCCCAGTTCCCAGAGTATCTGTCACAGATTGATAACATCCATGCAAAAAGTTAAGTACAATTATGTCTGTCAGTAAGAAACATACTTCCGAACCTGTGACTGACAACTTGCTGGAAGCTGACAAATCACAGGAAGATTACTTTAAGAACGCAGGGAGCACCACACCACCTTATAAGGGAAACTCAGGCCCTGAGTGACACCTGTGAGACGCTGCTGGGAGGTGGTACCTTGCAAGGGAGGCTGCCGGTCAGGACTAGACAGGTAGGGAGTGCTCTGTGGCTTTGGTGAGACAATGACTCCTTCTCCCAATAGGGACAAGGTCAGTGGAGGGTCACAGGACGTGCCCATGGCCTAAGGTCTGTGGGGAGAAGAGTCCGGGCAGCAGCTTTCCCCTCAGGACCATGATGTGCAGGACTCCACACCCCGGGCTGATGGGAAGGGCGGGGTGGAGCTACTGGAGTCACATGTTCCAGATTTTCTAGGACAGTCCAAGCAGGATGTCCACATAAACATGAAATTCCTGCAGTCTGGAGTCCAGACCACTTATTTCAGATGGACTCTAAAAGGAACAAAATACTCCTTGTTGTCAGCTCAGGCATGCCAATGCTGAATGGAGATGCAGCATCAGCACCCGAGGACCCCAGGCACTCTGGGCAGCTCCTCTGTGCCTTCTGTCTCCGGGAGGTAGCCACAGTGGCAGCTCTGCAGTCCTCCACACCTCTTTCTCTGGTATCACCACTGTCAATTGGAAGAAGGTAATGGCCGCAAGTCCACCAGAGGTCCCCAAAGTGCCCTGAGCAAGGTGTCTGTGGCCCTAATGCAGAGGTCTGCTGAAAATGAATTTCTGAGGGCAGGGACAGGGAATAATGCCTAAGAAAAACATTTCTTAAGGCCTAAGAAGCACTGATTTACTCTATTGCACTGGAGGTCTGAAAAGTCTGAATGCTGTTTGACTACTTCCAGCAGTTGGGAGTCCGAGACCTCTTAGGTCAGCTTCTTTGATGCCACAGAATTTTCACCTTGGGAAAGTTTTCTTTATTGACTTTTTTAAAGAATGGTAAGCTCAAATCTCCCTCCTTATAACTTCCGGCCACCAGATCTAATTTGCCTTCTGGAGCTCCCAGTTCCCCACCCTCCCATACCCCTGGAAATACTTTTACTTTCTTCTCTGCATATTGACCCTTTAGATGCTGCAGCCAGCTGCCTAATCTCTACTCAGGTCTAAACTCAATGATTCATCATACCCAGACTCAGCACTCTAGTCTGGTCACCTTTACCTGATGGTGTGCAGTCGTGGGCATGAGCCCCCCCACCCCACAGGAGCAGGATGCCACCTCCAGAATGTCCCACTGTACACACAGGCTGCATTCCACATGACCCATGCTCTGACAGTCCAGCTATTTCACATGCACAGCTGTGAAGTGGGTCTCCTCAATTTGGTTTCTGTGCTATTGATTTTTGAACCTCGGGGCCCTCTCCATATTGCCCGCCACCTTTCATGGTTCCAGCAGGTTGTTCTGGCTGTGGAAGAGATGTGGAGTACTGATTCTATCACTCATCACATCAGCTCACTCTGATGACTCTGAGTCATCTGCAAATTTGATAAGCATGCTTCTGATGTCTTTATCAAGTCACTGGTTCCACTGCTCAGTGGGCTGGGAGGCAGTAGCCCACCGGGGCCTTCTGGGTGGACATAGAACCTTTCACTCATCCACACTTGGGGCCTTCCAGTGCTCAACCAGCTGTGAATCCACCTGTCTCCCAGGGCTTTTCCAAACCTCTATTCTGGCAGCAGCAAAACCTTTTCCTCCCAGCAGAATCATTTATAAGGCCCTGCGTGTGAGAGAGGGATGGAGGGGCTGCTTGGGTAGGAGCCAGGAAGGTGCTTCCTCTATCTGCCCCACTGCCCCAAGGCAGCAGTACAGAGCAGAACCAGAAACCCTGTCATCTGAGCATATGCCTGAAGCTGACTCACAAAGCTGAGGCCAGCCCCATTCCACCTCGATGTGCAGGAAGTAGGCAGGCAGGGGATGGAGTGGCCTACTGTCCAGAGGGAAAATGGGGGGTTCCAGGTCCTAGAAGAAGCAGCTTACCCTTCTTCACTTGGAGACTGTCAAGAGGCATGTGTGAGATGAAGACTCACTGCTTGAGGGAGAGAAACTCTCAAGCCACCTTTGCCAGCACCTTGCTGGATACCACCAACGAGCATGCCTCATCTTTTAGGGATCTACCTACTCCAGAAGGACATCTGGTTTCACCACAGGCATTTTCTGCAATAGCAGAGCTTCTGCAGGAGGCCATTGTTCCTAGGGGCAGGACTGCTAGAGCCATGAGGTCCTCAAATGATGGCCTATCATCTGTGACAAGAGCCACCACATATATGCCCCTTTTGTTGAAATAAAGCTGGGAATGACACACCTCCAAAAAAATGGCAGGGGATTCTTTTAAATCTGAGTGATGACATAAGAAATGGAGGCACAGCACACATTATAGCTTTTGAGACAAACATGGGCTCAAGAAAGCAGCAATATCTGCAACCCACTCCTCCCTGGTTCCTTCCAGTCCGGAGTTCTGCTGGGAAATGGCCTTCTAGCCACTACTTGGGAACACATCCCCCGCCACTTCAAGGCTTGTCAGTAGAGGGCGCTGTGTCACCATGCTCCCTGTAGCCTGGGTCTTTAGCGACTTGATCCATGTCCACACAAAGACTCCACTTGAAGAAGTGTTTCTTGGGTTTGTGGTTAATACCACATGAGAAAACATTAGCAAAATGCAAACATGCAGGTATATGATGTGATATCACCCATGCAAAAAGCACACAGGAAATTGACTTGAAGGAAACAGAACAAAAAGTTGTAAGCATTTGCTCACTGGAAATGGAATTCGTTTTTTCATTTCTTTATACATTCTGCCAATTTTCTACAAACTCCTGCTACTCTCACAATTGGAAAGAACCTGTGTGGTGCTCAGGGACTTGTGAGTTGCCTGGAGGGGCTGCAGCACAGGGTCCTGGCTGCTAGAGAAGTATTTAGTGGGAAACTGAATACACGCTTGGACCTGGCAGGTGCAGGGGGGCTCCTAGAGGAACTCAGGAAGTGATCACAACATGAAATCAAAACCACCAGGAAGTACACAGAGAGAAGAACCATCACAGGCCCAGGTCCAGGCCCAAGACCTGAGAAGACATCCTGGGAGAGGAGTCATTTGCACTGAGACCTCAGGCAGGAGATGCAAGACACACCTGATGCACAGGCACCATGAGCAAAAATGCGGAAGCACGCAATAGGAAGGGAAGAGGGGGCTACCAATTCGGGTTTATATGCAACTTGGGGGTGGGGAGAGAAGGCAACAAATCCCAGGACTGAGACATAGGGCCCTCCATATCCTACTGAGGAGCCTGGTCCAGACCTTCCAGGCCCACAGTGACACTCAGCAGCAGGAATACAAAAATCAGCCACAGCTCTTCCCCAGAGAGAAGGCAATCAGGTTCTTCTTCTGGAAAGTTGAGAGACCTGAAGCCTCAAGGGATAAAGTAACATATTCATCACTTCATAAGTCTTCAATGGAAAAATTGAATAATCTGCATTTCATTTTTTAAAAATCAAAGATACTGAATAAGAAAATAATACTAAAAAAAGCACACCAAAAAAAAACCAAACAAAAAAAACCCTGGTGAATGAGTTGGCTCACATAGGTGTGCACACTACCTGTAAATTACTGCACAGGAGAGCTTGAAACAGACAAGTGGTTTTTACTTGGAAGCATTAGTGTACATTCAATTATCCTGCTGCATACTGGCTGACTTTAACTCAGCCAAATTAGAATACATTTTATATTGACTATTTTGACATTTGTTTTATTTGGCAAGTAAAACAAAACTGATCCAATTTCCTTGCAGCCATTGTAAACCATAAACTGTACAGCAGAGGTTATAAAATATATAAGCCTTATAAACACTGTTCTGATGCGCTACCCTCCAGTTCCGCCCGGCTCCCAATGGCCCAGTGCTCACAGGCCCTCTTGCTCCAGCTGCAAGTGACCTGCTCTTATGCTGACCACTGAGGCTTCTGGGCAGATCACTCTGCTCCATCTGGGAGAATCAGTGCTCTTTCTTTATCCAAGAGAAAGTTAAACCTTCCCTGAGGTGGTGCCCATTTCTGGGCCCCTTCCAAAACATATGATGTCAACAGGGAGCAGCTGTAACTAGTTCAGGGCAACAGACTCTGTGAGGGCTTTCCAGCCACTGCAATGAGCCCAAACTCGAGCTTACCCCAAATACAGGCAATGGACATCAGCACAGGTGATGGACCCCAAGCACAGGTGATGCAGTTAGTTGACGCCCTAGCATAGGGGATGATCTTGCCCTAACTCCAGCACAGGTGCTGGTGATTCTCAGCAGTGCTCTTAGCCAGTGAGAAAAGAAGGAACAAATGCTAAATGCACTGTGCTAACCTCACACTCCTGAACTAAACATAGAATCAATTTTTCAACCTGCAACTCTGGGAGGCTCATTAGCTATTCACATCTTCCTATACCAAAGTGAAACTGAAAACTACTTCTAAAGTTCCAGGTAATTCCAGGGGTAGTTAAGTTTAAATACCACTTTTGGTTTGTGAAACTGTCATGAAAAAGACCAGATTGTCTTTATGGGGGAAGTCCCAAAGGACAGTGTCCTTGGAACTTCTGGACTCATTACAGCAATGTTCTTCCAAGTGAGGCAGGTGCTGGGTGTGGAGGAACAGAGTGCAGAGAGGGGATGGCACCTCCTGAAGGGCAGGGTGTAGTGTGTGTGGCCCAGAACCCCACTGGTGACTGCTGTGTCCTGTTCCTGAAAGAGTATGTTCATCTTGACTCACCCACATGGGAGTTTTTAGATCCATTCTCATTTATGGTACCTCAATCTCTGCATGATGCTGCCTCACTGTTCTTGTTTTATTTGCTTTAAAAATCTCTTTCTCAAACTTAATCCATCACTGCTGTTTGTTCCTTGCCCTCAAACGATATACTCTTAGTGATGCACAGGTTTTTGTTTTTGTTTTTTTGAGTTGGAGTCTCACTTTGTTGCCCAGACTGGAGTGCAGTAGCTGCTCCTGGCCACCGCAGCCTCGACCTGCTGGGCACCGGTGATCCTTCCGCCTCAGCCTTCCAAGTAGCTGGAATTACAGGCACGCGCTACCATGCCCGGCTAATTTTTGATTTATTGTAGAGATGAGGTCTTGCCAAGTTGGCCAGGAGGGTCTCGAACCCGCGGGCTCAGGCAATCCACTCACCTCAGCCTCCCAAAGGCACGGGATTACAGGCTGAGCCACTGAGCCTGGCTGATGCACAGGTTTTTTATTTAACAGTATTCTTTTTGCCATCTGTTTTTTTTGCAAAAAGTATAGACTAGTAATATCTCTATAACAGGTGAAATCAGTCACAGAGCAACTAGTTTGCTCACCCAAGTTTCTCTGTGGAAACAATTATTAAAACTCAGATTTCCTGAAAAATGTCTCACTATTCTCTTATACCCAAACTACCCATTTCTTAGTTTGTAGCTCACTGGGAACAGGAACTACATGAAAATGCATATAGTTACTTACCAGCCCTCCTGGGTTTCAAATGAGTTGCTGGTCAAGGCAGAGAAGGAATTCCACTTTTTAAGGCCGGTAATCCCAACTACGTGGCTACAAAAAGTGTGTCTGTGCATATCTATGAGCTCTCTTGAATAACAAGCCAAATTTAAGTTGCATACTCTGCTATTTTAGGAGCATGAAGAATATGTACAAAATGGAATATAAAATCGCCTTTACACACATGTAAAGCAAAGATTTCTAATTGGACTTTTAAAAATCTCCTCTAAAAGTACATTGCTTCTATAATTTTTTATACTTTGCACTATTTCAGCAGATACTAAGTGGCAGTGTTCTAAAATGTTGTGCAGTGGGACCCAAGACCACATGACAGCACAAAACACCAGGATGAGCCTCACCTGGGAAGGTTGGGGGCTGGGGTGGAAGCAGCTGATGACTGGGAAGGTGTTGTGGGTTGAGATGAGTCATGATTTCTTGGTACTCTCCCCATTCGATACCAGATCCCCATGCTGTTCAGTTCCCTTTGGGAGAAAAGAGAAATCTTCATGGTGCTGGTTAACACGCTTACCTGACTGACAAAGCAAACCAATTCATTAAAAAGAGTCAAAGCCTCAAGCACCAGGAAATCAATTCTTGCCCATGTAAGATGGTTCCATCACCTCCTTTGGTGGGAGTCGAAGATCAAAGACTAATGTGAGGGCAATCTGTGACGAGGCTACCTTCCTCACCCTTCCTGAGCTTGCATTCCTACCCCAACAGACACTTTCCTTGCTTCTCAGTCTTTAGACTCCTTTTTGCTTTACCATTTCATTGTAGGTCTATGTAGTAATCCACATTGAGTACTTTGTGCAGTTGGGGGATAGATGAACAGATAGACACAGAGGCTAGTTCTTAATCACAAGAAGAATTAGCCCCCCACTCTACCACACACCCCAGTTTCAGAAAATGGCCCCTCACTGCTTGATGCCACCTGCAGTTACCCTCATTCTCAGGGTCATTTTGTGAGGCACCTTCAAATTACAAAAGCTGAGCCACATGCCTCACGGACCACTCCACTGCAACTAGGAGTAGACACAGAGGGGGCTCCCAGACACCGCATTGGGCTTTCTGTGACTTCACAGGCACACCCGCCATGGCCAGCCCCACAGCACAAGTCAGCAGTTTTGAGACAGAATGCTCCTAGGAACTGTGACAGGATTATTTTAGCCATACTCAATTTCCAATTTCCCAACTGCCCCATACAACTGTATCTTTGGGACCTGATGTAGAAGAATATCATCTCTTCAAAAAGTGAAAAAGATGTACTCTGTGGATACTTCTAGTTAGCTTCTCAGTTCACCGTAGAACTATTCAAACCCCAATTCTGTCTTCTGAGATGAGTGGCTCCAGTCAGCTGATTTCGCCACATCTTATCATGGTCTTCAGCTGCCAGGCTGTGCAGGAGCTCTTAGGAATATGAGGGTTCTGTCTCCCCAGCTGACAGTCCTAAACCCTTACAAAGCAACAGGGAAAACTGTGCCCATTTTTAAGAATAAGTGACTTAGAGTTCTGAATACTGAATTCTCTTTCCTTACTTAAACATAACACTGGAATTGTCTTCCTTTGGAAAAGAAAATTTGTCTCCAAATTCCCAAAACTATAGCAATATTTTCAAAATGATATAAAAGAGAAAAGGTTCTGGCTTTGACTATTAAGACATACGTTGGTAAATATCTAATCCTTAGAATTGTTTGCGCTAGCTAAAAATGGAATCTTTTTTTTTTACAATAGTATAGTCTGTAATTAAAAACACACATAGCAACTGAAATTAGGCTTTAAAGGTTCATTACTAAATTGTTGGTTTCTGCTATTTGTATGTAAATGGTAAATGGCTGCTTCTAAGGTACTTGAAGTATGGTTATTCTCTAAACTATTTCCTACTCCTGTAATCCTGTTTACATAATTAGTGTAAACCACATTGCAAAACAGAATTTTTTAGTGTGTAGAAAGGGAATGATCAGAGTCCTTCTAAGAACCACAAAATCTTAATACAGAACATTTGGATTCCATAGTTGAAGAGTCTAAAGAAACTGTAACGCACCATGGGGAAATTAATTTCTGTTTCTGTGATACCTGCTCCCTGCAGGCTTCAAGCAGATGCCACAGGGCTCTTCTGCTGCCCTCGCTGTGTCTAGGATATGAGGAAAGGCCCTGGCTTACAGAGTGAAGAGGCAGCTCTGGGCTCAAGTGAACAAGAGCAAAACAGAGTACAAACCAGACCCAGGAGGCTAGCCTCAGAAGCCAAGTAGGAGAGCACATCTTTAGGAACCCACAGGGATGCAGGTGACGTCTGCCAAGCCTGGCCAGGGGAAAAGGCGTATAGCCGAGCAGGCTGGAAACTGTCTACCACACCTATTAATGTAAGAGACCTGAATTTCAGTTGATTGAGGACAGTGAACATCTATTTTCTTTTGGACATCCAGCATCCACTCATCCTGCTTTCTGACTTTTTACCACCCCTCTGTATTTGGGGGGCAGCTATCCCTTGTGGTTGGTTCTGAGGTTTTTGTGGAGCTGACCCTGATTCCAGCTCAGGCCTGGTCGATCCAGAAAACAGTTATAAGTACTGTGTGAATGTAATCCTCGTTAGATCAATCAAGACCAATGACACTGAGTTCTAGAACTTATGTTTGAACCTTCAAGAACATAGACTTGTTCTTTGTCTCTGGACTTAAACCTGGATGAAAAGTAAGTGGAGCTACTGCACTATCACACTTTCACCAGGGGAGAAGACATGTCAGAACGAAGTCCATCCAGAGGCATCAGAGCCAGGAAGGAGACAGGAAGACTAGATCCTAGTGCCTCCCTTTGAGTTACCCCTTCCAGCCATGCCTGAAGCTGGTCCTGTCCCCTAGACTCTTCTGGTAAGTCAACAAATTCTTCCTTTGCTTAAGCCAGTCTGGGTTGGGTTTCCTGTTGCTTACAATCAAAAGAGTCCAGGGTGAAATCCTGAGATTCCACTGTGCTTTGTATTTATGGAGCAGCTACAGAGTCAGGCCCGTGCCTGGTACTGAGGCTCCTAGAGGAACAAGATACAAAGGGGCCAGGCCTCAGCAGTTCTCTGTTCACTGGGGAAGACAAACACCAGACCAAAAGCCTGCACAACAACTTGTCATGTCGTCATAAAATAGTTGTGTTTCTTCTTACTTGGTGCCCTCCAATGGATTTCCAGTGTGCCTGGAATAAAATCCAGACCATACCCTAGGAGGTCCTGCTGACCTTTCCTTCTCATCCTAATACTCTCTTGCGCTCGCCATTCCAGCCACGCCAGGTTACCTTCTGTTCCCAGAAGGTGCCACACTCATTCCCACTTGTATGCTTGCTCTTCTGCTGTATCTAGAAGGCTCTGCCTTTACATCTTGGCATGGCCGGTTCTTGACAATTAGGTCTCTGCTCAAGTGTCATCCTCCTGACCCCCTAACTGAAGTAGCCCCCACTCCATCATTGTGTTTCACTTCTTCACCATCTGAAATTATCTCATTTATTTTCTTGTTTATTGCTTGTCTTTCCATCTTAGAACATCAGCCCCGTGACAGCAGTGCCTTTGCCTCACTCATGACCACATCCAGTGTCCTTGGCCCAGTAATACAAAATAAGTCCCCATAACATTTCATAGGGTAGATAACCAATGCAGAGAGTTGAGGCCCCATGTGGAATCACATCTGGGAAAGACCCAGAAGAGTGCAAAGGGTGAGGAAAGGCCTAAGGCGGAGCACATGGTGTGAGTACGGTGCAGAAAGGCTGCTGGCTTGGCATGCTGGAGGCCACAGCTGAGTGCTGAGTGCTAAGGACAAAGGGCTGACAAAGGGTCAACAGCTGATAACTTGGGGTCACACAAAATCCCTAGTACCCCGTTTCCAGGAGTGACATGAGTCCTCTCAGCAGACAGCAGCAGCTGAGATTCATGCTATTAAGACTTACCCAATAAATGTGTACTGAGGCGGAGCCTGCTTGGTCCGGCCCATGATCCGAATGTCACAAATTGCAGCTTCAGTTGAATCCCGTGGAATAAATTTAATGCATAGCCTCTTCTTTCGAAAAGCCACTTCCTCTGAAGGAAAGGACAACAGAGAAGATATGAGTCTTCCAGAAATACCACCATCTCTATTCTGAAAACCATGTCTCTTGTCACATCTTCCTGGCAGCAGAAGTAACAGGTAACTCACAAAGGACTGGGTTCTACCCCCCTGACTTTCTTGGGGGATTCAGTCACCCCGTTCTGTGCACAGGATCCAACCCCAGACACCCCCTGCCAAGAAGGGGCTCCCAGAAGCACACACACTCTAAAATAAACCAGGGTGATTTCCAAAAGTCATGGCCACAATCTACTCACTGCTCAGCCATATACACTGACACTCTGGCCATTAACACATCGCACCACATGGACCTCTTCTTTTTTACTTTTTATTATAGAAATCTTCAAACATACTCCAAAGTAGAGAGAACAGCAGAATGATTTTTCCATTCCCCAGCCTCAACACTGTGAATAACTGACAAGCTGCTTTCATCTCCTCCCACCCCTGTAGTTTCACTGGATATTTAAAATGAATTCCCAGCACCATGTCATGTCTCCATCAGTATCCTCAGTAGGCATCTATGACAGACACTTGTTTTTAATGACCACCATGCTATTGTCACTCCTAACAAAATGAACAAATTTCTTTAATATCATCCAATAGATGGTCTCTATTCAGGTTTTCTACATTTGTCTGGATTAAGTCTAGATGTTTAGACACTACATTTTGGTGTCAGGTCTCTAAGCCTACTTCATTCTGTAATAACCTGGAGAAATTGAGTCATATTCCTGTGTTTCCTGTACACTGACAGAGATAAAGGCTTAATTACACTCAGGTTAGATCTTTCAGGCAGAAATGCTTCCTGGGGATATGTGTAGTTCCTGTGGCATCATATTGCGAGGCCTGGAATCCGGATGTGATGCTCCCACCAGGACCCAGTGATGTCAGCCTGGGACTTTGGTCATATAGTTCCCCAGCTGCTATCCTCTGAGCAGTTTTCCCATTCCCTGAAGGCTGTTGCTAAGATCCATACTTTATACTAAAGGCTTCAGAATGGTGATTTTCTGATTCTGTCATTCCTACTGTATTTATTAGTTGGACTTCTTCAATATAAAAAATAACTTTTGTTCATCAACTATTTGGCTTCCCTGGAATAGGTCTTGTGCAGGAAAGAAAGGGTAAGTATATGATTTTTCTTCTTACTTATCAAGCCTTAGAGTTAATAAGTTGGTGCCCTAGCAGCCTCCAGTGCTGACCAACAAAGGATGTGTGTTTAGATATGTTTCAACCAACTGCAGCTATTTAATATTCAATCAGAAGAATCTGGGTTAAAAATTCCAATTCTGCCATTTTCAGGCACTATAACCTTAGGCAATTTGTTTAGTTTCTCTGAGCCTTGGTTTCATGATCTGTGAAAGGGTGCTAATGAAACCCACCCCACAGGGACACTGAACAGATGCACTGTGGTAACACATGTGATCCACTTTCCCCAGCTACCAGTACACAGAAAGTGCTCAGCAAAGAGCATCTGTGAGGGATCTCACCATCGAGCTGGATAAGCCTCTAGCACATGACTTATGTCTGCCCTTGGTTCTGACTTTCAAGACCTTTTTGTTATGTGGACAGGAAATAAGCACTTTGCAACTGAGGGTCAGAATGAGGGGAGGGCAGTCCTGCTGGTGGGATCTATGGGAACAGGACAGACTCAGGGGAATCGTTCTATTGTTAGGCTTTTTGGGGGGACAGGTTGTTCTTTAAAGAGCCAGATAACTTTGTGGGTTCTTTTCCCAAGTGCAGATCAGATCCACAAACCGTGACAATCATGTTCTAAATCTGCACCCCTAACACTACACCTTATAAGGCAGCAATGGTATACTGGGGGATGGGGGGGTCATAGCAACCCTGCACCTTCAAAAATTATTAGCTGATAAGTTCAGCCTTTGAAAGCATGAAGGTGGGACCTTTCTACAAACTAAACTAACATGCAGGTATTTTACTTGCTTTTGCCATGCTGCTCTTGGCTCTATTCCTCCGTCTACAGCAAACTCGGGGTAAGAGAGCCACTAATTACACATGCGTAAGCAGGTCTAATTTTAAGTAAACATATTATACATAGTCAATAGAAATGTGTTCAGTCATGCTAATGAACAAAGAGAAAGTACACAGCACTTTAGTAAAACAAACAGTCTTCCAGTTTTTCAGTGCTATATAGATTACAACAAACTGTATTTTAAATTAATTATAGGAGTCTGTTCTTTTTGGCTGACTTCATAAAATCAGAGCCTTAAATACTCTCAAACGATAGAACTGACCATAAGGTTTATCTGGTAAGCTTGGGCTCTCCTGTCTCGTGGATAAAGTCTCCAGGAAATGACCCTATAACCGGAAGTGAAGAGGTTCCCCTCAGCCCACCCTTCTGTATGTTAAGGCACCTGATGGAGAGCCCAGAACTCAGCCTTGGAATGTCCACAGAGGGGTAGCAACCAGCATACTCCCAATCATGGGGGAGAAGCTTTCCAACCAGGACCACTGGGCCCTACAGCAGCCAGATCATGAGCCAAGATGGGACTTAGTCCTGGACCCCCTCACTGGCCTGGTCCAATGAGTTGAGAGGAAAATGCAGAATGGGAAACCCTTGTGGCTTACAGTGCATCAATATAAAGATAGTCAAAGTCAATTAATTGTCAAAAATGAACACCAATGCAAATTTCAAAACTGTGAAAACACTGGGGAAAAGTAGGGAATTAATACAAGTCTATGAGGCAATTTTAGATCTTAAGCAGACAATTCAAATAAGAATAAGCAAAAGCAGCAAGCAGCACTAGTGAAAATGTTTAGTCATGCTAATAAATAATGAAGTGAAGATTACAATAGTAAAACTAAATAAAGATTTAAAACTTATGCTGGCAGGCCTGTGGAAAACAGGTATAAGCCTGTATCAACAGTGGCACTGTGAATTGGTATTTCTAGTGTTAATCTGGCAACAGAGTAATAAAGCTTATCTTCATAGAGACATTCAATAAGCAAGACACAATACAACAGGTAGCTTAGGTGATTCAAAGATGAATTAAACATGGGTCTTGCCTCAAAGAAAGAGCTAGGTAGCAAAGGCATTAAGAAAACATATAAATGGCTAGATTGCAAACTAAAAACAACATTATAAGTTATGTAATAGTCCCTCCATTCTACAGATGAAGAAACTGAGGCCCAGGAGGGTGAAGTGATTTTCCTAGGGTGTCACAGGTTTAAATGGTAGAGCCAGACCCAATGCTAGGCAAGCTTGACTCCAGAGTCCAAGTTCTTCCCACCAAGCCAAATCGCAGTGTGTCTTAACAGAGGTAAAGATAGGAATTTGGAGGCAGAGCTGATTGCTGCCTTCAGTTCCCCACCATTATGACTGGCATTTGCTCACTTCACTCCCTCCTATGTGTGTGCATTGCTAGGTACACTATGAAGCAGTAAAGAAGGTAGACAGGGTCCCCAACTGCCCACAGATTAGAGTCCCCTCTGATTAGACTATAATGCAGTTCCATGTTTTCGAGTCCAGGTCACCCACTAGACTACATTCCTTGAGGGAAGGGCCAGTATCTTATTCATCTTTATATCCTGAAGCCTGCAGTGCCTGACCTACACAAGGTACCCATCAATCTTGGTTGACTGTGTTGAGGAATGTGAGATTCCTTCAAACTAGAATCCGGTTCATGGGTCATTTCATGTAGATTGGGACACTGAAGCTCACCCTTGAAAGACATGCGGTATGGACATTCAGAAGGGAGGGAAAGGGCATTTCAGGCAGGGAAAATAGCAAAGCAAATACCTAGAGTCCAAAAAGTAAGGGGTATGAAGAGGGCACAGTGATGGATGGGTTTGTGTAAGGTACAGAGTGCTTGAAGGTAAAGAATGTTTGGAGAGGAAGGTTGGAAGCAGATCTTGAGGAACTATGACCCAGCAGCCTCAAGTACTTGGAAGCTTATCCCAAGAAAACCATTCAAAACCCATCCATACACAGATTGATCTATAGATTCAACACCATTCCTATGAAAATATACAAATAGCTATACTGCAAGCTGAAAACAACAGAAACAGGCTTCTTTAAAGAAACTGACAAGCTAATTCTAACACATGGAAATTCAAAAGACTCAGACTAGCCAAAACAATCTTGAAAAAGAACAAAGTTAGAGTACTCATATTTTCCAACATCAAAACTAGCTACACAGCTACAGTAATCAAAACTGTGTGGTACTTGCATAAGGAAAGATGCATAGATAGACAGAAGAGAACTCAGAGTTCACAAATAATCCTCATATTTATGATCAATTGATTTTCAACAAGAATGCCAAGACAGTTCAATGAAGAAAAGAATATTCTTTTCAACCAATGGAGCTTGAACAACTGAACATCCACATGCAACAGTATAAAGTTGGATGCCTACCTCACACCAAGTACAAAAATAACTCAAAATGGATCAAAAACTGTAGGTGCTAAAACTCTTAAAAAATATGTATAGACCTTGGTGATTTTGAATTAGGCAGTAGTTTTTTAGATATGACACCAAAAGCACAACTAACAAAGGAAAAAATAGAGAAGTGGAACTCCATTACAATGAAAAACTTTTGTGTTTCAAAGGACACCATCAAGAAAATGAAGAAACCACCCACAGAATGAGAGAAAATTTCTGCAAATCATACATCTGATAAGGGACTTATATATAAAATATATTAAAATATTTTTATAACTCATTAAGAAGATAATCCAATTACAAAATGAGCAATGCATCAGAATAGGCCTTTCTCCAGAAGAGATATACAAATGGCCAAGAAGCACATAAAAAGATATTCAACATAACTAGTCATCAGAAAACACAAAACAAAATCACAAAAAAAGACTACTTCACAACCACTTAAGACAGACAATAACAAGTGTTGGTGAAGATGTGGAGAAATTGGAACCTGCCTATACTGCTGCTGGGAGTGTAAAACAGTGCAGCTCCTTTGAAAAGTAGTTTAGGCCAGACTCAGTGGCTCAGTCTGTAATTCCAGCACTTTGGGAGGCTGAGGCGAGTGGATTGCCTGAGCCCACAGGTTCGAGACCAGCCCGGGCAACTTGACAAGACCTCAACTCTACAATAATTCAAAAATTAGCTAGGTGTGGTAGTGTATGCCTGTAGTTCTGGCTACTTGGAAGGCTGAGGTGGAAGGATTGCCAGAGCCCAGCAGGTCGATGCTGGGGTGGCCGTGACATGAGTGTGCCACTGCATTCCAGTCTGGGCAATGGAGAGAGACTCTGACTCAAAAGAAAAGAAAAGTAGTTTGGTAATACCTCAATAACATCAAGTTACCAGATGACCCAGCAATCCCATGCCTAAGTATATACCCAAGAGAAATGAAAACATATATCCACACAAACATTTGTACATGAATGTTCATACCAGCATAATTCATAATAGCTAAAAAGTGGAAACAACCCAAATATCCATCAGCTGACTGGATAACTAAAATGTGGTCTATCCATATAATGGAACAGTATTTAGCAATAAGAATAATGAAACACTGAGACATGCTACAACATAGACTGGCCTTGAAAACACTATGCCAAGTGAGACAAGTCAGATACTAAGGGCTACATATTATATGAGTGCATCTATGATGAAATGTCCAGAATAGGCAAATCTATATGGCAACTATATTAGTGGCTACCTAGGGCTAGTGGAGGATTGAGAAGATGGGGGGTGGGGAGAAATGGAGAGTGACTGCTAATGGGTACAGGGTTTCTTTTTGCAGTGATATAATGTTCTAAATTGCAGTAATGGTTGTACAACTCTGAAGATACTAAAAACCATTTAATTGTATACTTTAAATGGGTGAAATGTATGGTATGTGAATTATATCTTTAAAAAGCTATTACCAAAAAACTTTATACATAAATATATAAAATATATCTGTAAAAGGTGCTTATATACATGCTCTTCCAGTGTGGCATTGTGGTTAAAAGCATGGCTGGAGTTAGACTTGTGTGTGTGTGTTGTATTTATTTCCCCAATTCTAGAAGCATGACTTTGGCTAAAATCTTTTTTTTTTTTGAGTTGGAGTCTCACTCTGTGGCCCAGACTGGAGTGCAGTGGCCGCTCCCAGCCACCGCAGCCTCAACCTGCCAGGCTCCGGCGATCCTTTCAACTCAGCCTTCTGAGTAGACGGAATTACAGGCACGCGCTACCACACCCGGGTGATTTTTGCCTTATTGTAGAGATGAGGTCTCGCCAAGTTGCCCAGGCGGGTCTCGAACCCGCGGGCTCAGGCAATCCACTCACTTCAGCCTCCCAAAGGCGCAGGATTACAGACTGAGCCACCGAGCCCGGCTTGGCTAAAATCTTTAACTCCTAAAGTAGTTACTGTTCCTCATTTTTCTCATATATAAAATGGGTATAATAATATTAATCTCTAGACCAGGCAAAGTGGCTCACACCTGTAATCCCAGCACTTTGGGAGGCAAAGGCAGAAGAATTACTTGAGTCCAGAAGTTGAAGACTAGCTTGGACAACATAGTGAAATCTCATCTGTACAAATAAAAAAAATTAGCCAGGCATGATGTCACAAGCCTGTAGTCCCACTTATTCAGGAGGCTGAGGTGGAAGGATAGCCTAAGCCCAGGAGGCTGAGACTGCAGTGAGTCATGATTATACCACTGCACCCAAACTCTAAAAAAAAAAAAAAAAAAAAATCCATCTCTAAAGAGGGGTCTTCTGGAGATTAAATGAAATCAAGTATGTAAAACATTTATGACAAAGGCCAGCATACAGTAAACACATGCGGTGTGTTATGATTATTAGCTAATACTTATAATAATAAATAACAAAAAGCAATCGAATGCCCAAATGTAAGGAGATCATCAAGAAAATAAAAATATGCTACACAATGGAATCTACTTGTTTCATTAAAATAAGATATGGCAGGTGCTATGGTTCACACCTGTAATGTCAGCACTCTGGGAGGCTGAGGCCAGAAAATCGCTTAAGGGCCAGGAATTTGGGACCAGCCTGGGCAACACAGCAAGACCTCGTCTCTACAAACATTTTTTAAAAATTAGTTAGGTGTGGTGGGACACAACTGTAGTCCCAGCTACTCAGGAGGCTGAGGCAGAAGGACAGCTTAAGCCCTGGAGTTCAGGATACAGTGAGCTATGATCATGCCATTGTACTCCAGCCTGGGCAACAGAGTAAGACCTCGACTCAAATAAAATGAAACAAAAAATAAAACAAGTTAAGTTATACATAAAAGCAAGGAAACTCAAATACCCAAGATTTTTCCAGCGCTATTTAATGACTGATATGCACGTAAAAAACCTCAAGGCACTTCAGCATCCTGAAGATGCTTCTGATTCATCAGTGATTCACTTCTGCTTGGCATTGTTCGGTGGTCAGAACATTCAGCCACATTTGAATCCTGTGCACTCTAATTTGCAGTCTTTCTGGTTCTCTTTTCTTGTTTGCACAAAGTGCTAACAACGGACACATTATTGCACTTGTATTCCCTGGGCAACTTTTGATTTTTTTCCCCCCTTTTGCTTCTGGGTCTTGTGCCAAGCTTGGCTTCAGCACACCAGAGGAAGGACTAAATACAAACTATAGCTGGTTTTACTGTTCCATTCCTGTATGAACCAATTCAGCAGGGAGTACCATTCTAAGAGAAGGGACATTCTGCTCATTTACATACCACTACCCAGAATACTCTGCAAACTCCTTGGAGAACCTAGCCAGACATACAACAAAAGCTGTGGGATTTATTCATGGGTGCACAGTAAGGCATTCTAAAATGTTTCCGAAGAAGGATATACCTAAAAAATATCTAAAAGTATACTTGGAGGAAGAAAAGTCATTGTGATGAGTGGTAGGTACTAAAGGATGACTCACGTGTGTCCACTGTCTCTTGAATTGGGATGAAGCCCACAGGCAGCGTGTCCTTGATGTCAATGAGCTTCATATCCACTAACACATTCCCCAAATGACTCTTGGGAAGAAAGGAAAGAGATACAGACTATTAATCTGAGCATGCCCATGGTAAGTTTGCCTTTTTGTCTTAAAGATGCATATTTAACACAATGACTCATGCAGATTTATGACAGCAGGTTAATTAGAGTAGGTGACACTTAATGTCCCCTAGTGGTTATACAGGGACTTGGGTGGCCACCGGGAAGGAGTTTCATCTGCAGACCCTCAAAGCCATTCACTTGATGTGGCCTTGGTTAGATGGATGAGCAACTCAGGAGTCACTTTAGACATAACCCAGCAGAGGGCAGCTGTGCACACATGTCCTGGGATCGGGCTGCCACTTGGCCCTGAGCATCAGATCTCAGGGCCAGCAGGTTTTATTTAATAAGAGCACATTCCTGGGGCACTGGTTGTGGAGAAAAGCTGCATCTAAACCTAACAGGGAACCAATCACACTCCTAAGTATACCAGTCTGCATACCAATACACATTCCAGTTGCTAGATACATTTTGCAAAATCCTGAGAATCATAAACTCATACAGAGTGAAAGCCCTGCTGCCTCGACATTACACATCTCTTAAAATGACACACACAAGGGTCTCCTAAAATTTCTATTTTGTGGTAGTATATGGGGTCCACAGTACACAGTTTCTGTGACTGGTGTAAAAATACCTTTTGAAGACAGTATACCATTCTGTAATTGCGAGAGAGAATTATTTGCAAACACATCGGCACTTGCAGCCCACACTTAAAGCTGGAAATGAGCTCTAAAGATATCACCCTACAACTTAAATATGTGGGGACACCTTGGAGATTTCATTAAAATCTTCAGAGTCATTTGAAGCTTAGTTCCCCCCCTCTAGTCAGAACCAGTTAAGGAAAGAATTATGGATTCTGATCCCAAATCTCTCCTGTTAGGATAATAGCAATGCATGTTGCAAGCCCATTTTGCAGAAGCACCTTTTCACCCAATGCCTGACAGACATAAGCACGCTCCCAGTTTACTTGTTCTGCCTCCCTGGATAAACATCTAGTAGGTCAGCCACCACTTTGCCCTGGGCAGCAATGTCTCAGGTCATTTTCCTGTCTTGTTTAGAGAAGGCAGGCTTCTACCACCATCTCTACGCATGAGGAGGCAAGATCCCCACTGCCACTACTCTGTGCCACCACCGCACTATGTCTGAGAGCCAAGCAGGGAGTTCTTACCATCTAAACTGTGCTATATTCCTTCTTGGCATTTTCTTTTTTCCATCCTATCAATACATAATTGTGTTTATGTGAGGTTATTTGTTTAATATCTGTCTCCTCACTAGAGTTTAAGAACCACAGGGGCCAAAAATATCTCTGCTCCAACTGTAAATTTGTAAGCCTAGCATTGTTTCTGTCACACAACAGGTGCTCAATAATTATTTTCCAAATGAATTAATTTTTCTGGCACATTTTCAACTAGGTGGGCCACTCAGAGTAAGAAATTAAATTGAATTTGCTTGGATGGTAAACCTAAACTACATCAATACAAATATTGAAAGTATATTTAATAAATATATTATGAGCCAAAAGTACACAAATGAAATAAGTTATTAGAATTTAACTAGGAAGGTCAAGGTGCAAGTATAACCTATGACCAGTGTTTTTATGGCACTGACATCCTAAAACTGTTTCCTTTTCTCAGAACAACCATATTTGCCAGCAATTTAATATTCCAGCATTTCAGATAGCTGGGCCTCAGGAAGACCATGTGCAGTGCAGCACAGTGAGTGGAAAGCAGAACCCACCCCCCCAACACAGGATAAATCTCTGACCGCATAGGAAGGGTTTGAACTGTCAACCTAACTCACAAACATCAGATGCTTTCAGAGTCACCTGATCTAATCTATCAATTTTTTTTCATGGCAGTTGCCTTTCCATGTCATCACTGCTTTCTGCATTGAGAAATTAACAACTGGGCATGTTTTCCTGCTCTGTGGATGGATGGGCATTCATCAATATCCTTCTTAAACATCTTCTACTTGACAAGTTGAGTTTTACAGAAGTCAACTGCAAACCACTTAGCAACCTCACCCTCCATACACGCTACAAATGTCCCTGATCGTAAAACCTGAACATCAGTAGTACAGCCATTTTAAAAAAGGCATCAAAAAACCCTTCCATGCATACAAAACAGGAGGCTGCACTGTCAGAGCTCCCCACAGCCTAAGTGTGGTCCCTCCTCATACAGACTGCACTGTACTGGGTTTAATACAGTAGGTCTGCGACACCATTAATTTTGCCTGTTCCTCTCCCTTCCCCCATCTGTGCTCTCTTTCATTTCCTCCTCATAAATATGAAGAACGTATTCCCAATCCTTGTTGAGCAAATGATTCATGCCAAAAGCCCAATATGCACTGACTCAGGGTATTTATATTGTCTCTGGTAGCCAGTATTTGCTAGTATACTGTAATTATTTTTGACAACCTTGCATTTAAGGTAGCCACAGATAACCAACTTAATATTCAAATGTTCATAAATCCTTCTGTTTAATATCCTCCCTACCTAATCTATGTACATTATTATTACAGGTAATGCAGAAAGTACAGGGCATGAAAAGTACAATTAATCTCGATCCTTTCCCAAGAAGCAATGTCACTCCAAAGCCAGGTTTCTGTATTAATAGCATTATTGGGGGAAAGGAATTTAAGTTCCAAGGGAGTCTCCCAAAACTCCTACAGTGGGAGTCTCGACTCACCTAATTAAGAATCTGTCCGGTCTTGGGATCCCACATGCCTGCTTTACAGTTATAAAAAATTATGCTCTGCAAAGTCTTGTTCAAGCTGCAGGGCCAGGACAGGCTGGCGGTAACAGATTAAAATATCTTGATTCCTACTCTACTCCCTGGACTGGCAAGCGGGGCCCCTGCCACCTCCTGGGACTAAATTGTTTGGATTCCACTTCTGAAAACAATATGCACCTATTTCCCATACTACTTTAAAAGCAAAGCAGAGCTTCTTCCACTGTCTATGTCCTTTTCCTACATTGCTTCATCACACCCAGTAAGTAGCTGTTTAATGTTCAACACATGTTGACAAAACTAGTGCATTTTCTATAATACCACCCATGACACCCAAAACTAACAAGCCCCAGTGACTTCTCTTTGTCACATTCAGACTTGTCACTGTCCCCCACTCCAAGAGGTGCAGGGACTCTTCTGGCCTAGATTACTAACACCCCACAGCCTTCAGGGGAAAATGCAACAAAAACAAAATGAAAAATGATCACAGAAATCATGGCCGTCCTCTGAGGCCATTTTAAATTGAAGCCTCTTTGGTAAAAAAAAGGTGATCTCTAAGTAGGGATCAGGAAACCACCAAGTGGAGAGAGGGTGTGAACAGTTTGTGCAAACCCTCGGGCACTCCTTCTGATAGTCCTAAGCTGTAGCAAGTATGCTGACCTTCTGCAGAAAGCAGTAGGCTGTGAATAGAACAGAGGTGACAAAAGCTAAAAAGAGAAATAGTCTCAAAAACAGTTACAGTAAGCTCCAGGGACAAAGGGGCTGGGAGAGTGCGCTGTATGGGTGCAGGTAGAAAGGATGGACCCAATGTCGGGAAGGCAACATGGCCTTCAGACCTGCTCCGTGGTGTCTCCTCAAGCTGCCCAGTGGGCCAGTGGGCCCGCACAGACTCATTACAAGCTCACAGTGCAGTTGTCCAGTCTCTAGCCCAGCTGCCACCTTCCAGGTATTTAAAAAACATTCAAAAGCCTATACGGAAAAGATTTTCAGTGTTCAGTGACAGAACTTTCCCCAACTCCATTATAAACTCTGTATTTTGCAATGAGTATATATCACTTTTGTAAGTAGGGGGGGGAAATTAAGGCAATGATCTCTCCCCTCATCCTGAATACATTCAGAATACTTCTCCTAACAAAGAATTATCAACAAACAGGAATAGTGGTGAAGTGTGCAAGCCAGAGAGCCATGCCATGGTTTATATTCAGAGAACACTGAAGGGATATGAGGACCCAGTGATGGGACCCTATGCCTATGGGGCCACATGATGGAGAGAAGGACTGCTACTTTTCCCCTTTTATGCTTTTGAGTGAGGGTGTTTGAAGTTGTATTTTTTAAACCACAAACATTTATTGCTGTTATAATAAAATTTATGAAAATAAATTAATAACAACACCTCCCAAAATAAATATTTACATTAGAAAGAAACAATAACATTTAGGCCAAAAATAAAATGTCAGCCCTGAAAATGAAACTCTGAAGTGGAGACCTGGGACTGGGGGAGAGAGGTGACCTTGGACAAGCATATCAACTCTTGGATATAGGAAATAATACTTGGAGAGATTGAGGATAGAATGAGGTACATCTGCAGAGTGCCTAGGACAGGCCTCACACACAGCAGATACTCACCAAAGCTATTTCCCTTTTTTCTAAGTTGTCCATTAAAATACCTCATTAGAAAAGCCTTTAGTAAATGTCTTTAAAGTTTCCTAATTTATGAGCATAAGTATTAAAAAACGGCATTCTGAGAGAAATCTGCCTAAGTGGATACTTACCTACAAAAATAATGAAATGTGATATGTCACAGAGAGACTCACAGAGAAAGAAAAAGTCACTTTGGAAACAGGGCCATTTCTGTGGGTATGGGGATCATGTGGGTGCTCCTCTGAGCCATGCTGCCTTTTGTTGGCCAGCATTAAATCCAGCTCCACTGGAAAGCTCTCACATCCGCACTACCCCATGATTTGTTGCTTGGAGGAAAGGTAGGCAAACGAGAACTGTGAGAGAAATTTCCTGGTTTCCTTTTGAGAACACATTTTAATGGAATTCACTGTACACTTGGGTACGTGGTTAATAATACTGTTAATAAATGAAACACAGTGCTAGCTGCTGATTCTACCCAGTTCACTAAAACCACAGATAAATTAATATGGCAATGAAAATAAACCACAACAAAAAAAAAATGAGGAAATTCCAAACAGGAATGTAAATTACTCGTGCTCACTCAGCAAACGGAAACCACTACTAGACTTACATTTTCTTTGGAAAATGATCTTGTGAAACACAGGTATCTGGTAACCTTGGATTTAAATAAGCCGTCTTTCCAAAGGTCAGCATCCACACCATCTGCCGTCTGTGCCACCTACACCGAAGAGACAGAGAAAAGAATCGCAGGTAAGGCAGGATGGAGCTATGGCACACGGGAACTGCTTCCTCCATGCCCGTTCCAATTAACACTGGCCCAGACTCTCATGGCATCTCATTAGTTCATCTCACTAGGAACAGGGATGAGAATTTCCAAAAGGGGAAAAGGGAATGTGTGAAAAATACAACTTCTAAAAATACTGTCCCTGGGGAAGCCTTTGATTAAAGACACCCTGCCAAAAACAGTTCTAATGAGAAAAGAGCAACTTTTGTTGTAATGGACCAAGAAGGGATTGAATAAGTCAGCACATTAAGCTGTTCATTACCACTTACTGGGGAGATGGTGCAGGGTGAAGAAAAAAGTACAATGGGGTATGAAATGCCACCTGAGAGGGGCACCGCCTGTGTTAAGGGTGACATAGCCTCCTGTTCTAGGGCCTGGAGCCACCCAGGTGCTTTGGTCAATGGGATTCTATTAGGGAAGGAGGCAGGAGGTCAGGAAATTTTAGGTCATACTGCTGCTTCTTGGTACAAGCCCTGAAAGTGGTATTTAAGGTCAGAAACTGGATCATGATAGAAAAATAAAAGAAGACTCAATTCCTTGTTTGTAGTCTCACTAAGAAGCCATTTTCTCATCCAACACTGTAGAAATTCTCCTCTAGGAAACACCTGAAGATGAAGCCAGTCTTGATCTGAGTTGCAAAGGACCTGTGCGCTAGACTGGGGTTGGGCTAGAAGGACATAAGTATGAAGGGCCAGGCTTTGTGGGAGCCAGTTCTCAAAGTGATTGGAAAGGAGGAAAAAAGTCTAGAAGAGGGTGGTGCTTTCTTCCTATTTCTTTCCAGACTACTCACTTTCTGTACTCACTCAGCATGAGAGTGTTAATCAACCTTTCATGCTGTGCTTCATCAGCACCACAAAGAGAGGGCATCCAGGAAGACTGAGGGAAGAGCACCACATTTAGGGATAAACTCTGCAGGGAGTCTTTGAGCAGCTTGCTTTCTGACTTCTGGGTTGTCCTTTTGAGCTACAGTCTTTAGGACACAGTCCTTGATCTGACAAGTTCCCAACCATTCTGACAAACTGCTGGAAGTACCTCCATTCTTCACACAAAAGCTGCTTTGATTCAGTCCCATCCAGGGCACTTGCCGCCATACAGCACATGGTCAGCCTCTGACTGTCACGCGCCAGGGTGGGGGCAGGGCTGGGACCCCAGCCAAGTGGGTACAGGCTCCCCAACACATTCCCAGAACCCACTACAACCATGTCCTCTGAGACTGCCTCAGAAAAGCCAAGAGGCCAAGAGACAAAAAAAAAAAAAAGCTTGTGTTTCAATCTGAACAATTATAAAATAAGAAATACAATAACACGAAAAGAAAGGCCCTTATGCTGAATACGCAAAATCTATTTGACCTGAAAGCTGAAGGAAGAACAGTTTGGGGGTAATTTTAGGAACTGTTTGTTCTAAATATGTCACCCCCCACAGACAGAAACATGATGGAACAGGGATCAGCCTTATCAGCATTTTCCCCATAACAGTTGCACATAAAAGTTCTACAAAAACATGGGATTTAAAGTAGTGGACTCAGTTTCTCCACCATCAAGGACCCCTTGTTCTTGTTTTCTCCATGGATTTCATGTTTTAAAAGATTTTTGTCTCCCAAACTGCACTGTTTACTGTATTTCATCAATTCTAGGATACAGTCATTTGGGGAATCAATCATAAATTTAAGGAACACCCCTTCACACAAAAATAGAAATGGTAGCATATCAAAACACACATGTCTATTTTTCAAATGAATCCCAATTTTAGAACCATTAAAGTGCAAAAATAAAAATGCTCTAAGAACAAGGGAATAAAGGAAATTGCAAGGTCTATCTATAATAAATGAGTAATTTTTGATAAACTTTTAAAAATAGAGTCTGTCTATAGAACACTCCAAGGCTGCTTTGGTAGACAGAGAGCTGTGTCTAACCTTCCACTGGAAAAGGAGGGTAGTCTAGGAGGGCTTGCCTGGATATATGGAAATTCCACTGGAGAGTGCTGCGCATACTAACCCATGGTTACTGTTTCCAGAATTTGCAAATGTTGATTCTCTCCACCTACCCCACTGCTAGAATTTTCCTTTTTTCTGAATGAGAAGACATCTTGATATGAAAATGTAATGGGAAAAAGCCTGCAGTGTGGGTTGGCCCCTCAGTGTGAGCAGTTAAAGCCCTCTCACCCTTGTCTGAGAAGCATTAAAAAGGGAAAATCAGAGGCCCAGCTTTGCCCTGAGGCCAAAACTCATTTGCAATGAAAGTATACAACAGCAGCATGAGGGATCCTGTCCTCCTACAGCAGCCCAGGGGAGGTGAGGGGAGAAGAGAGAAAGAAAGAGAGAACCTCCTCCAACCCCCAGGGAAGGTGGTGCTGGGCAGAAAGCAGAGGCTCTGGAACTGGGTCTCAGGTTGGATAATGCAGGGACCAACAGCACCAGAAACTGGATCAAGAAGTGGAATGTGGGACCCTGGCTCCTCAGGAACACTGGGGAAGCAGCCTGCCCTGTCCCTAGAAACGTCTTCCCAGCCTAGTCATGTACCCAGAAGCTTCTTCCCAGCCCAGTCACATAAAGGTGCTCAATAACCTAAATTCTTCTCATACCAAGTTAGTTGAGCTAATGATCTACATGATAAATAATCTGTGAAGCAGGTGGGGCCACAGTCACAGTGCAAAGAGGAGCCCCCAAGACTGACTTGAGGCAGAGTCTGACCTGCGTCCACATCCTCCTGGGGCACCCTTCAGAAGATCACAAACTCAGCAGCCAGCCTCAGTTCCCAGGATTAGGAAGGCTGGGGCAGGTGGAGTGTAGGGTGGATGACCAAATGCTATACCTGCAGCACAGGCAGCATGGAATTCAGAGGCAGACCTGAACTTGAGACCCAATGGCTTAAACAAATCCTGTGCTCCTCTGCGGAATGGACATGTTGCCCTTCCCTGCGAGGGTCAGGGTCAGAAGAGACTCTGCACATGCAAAGTGCCCTTCTCAGCGTGAGCACTCACAAGGACATGCTAACATTTCTAAACTAAAAATGAGGACATTGAACCAAGTCTTTAAAGTGATGTCAGGCTACATCAGATTGCAAAAGATCTCAACTGTCCCACGGAGCTCAGCACCAAGCTCTGCAACTATAACTGGCCTTACAAACACAAATGGCATCCTTGTGTGACTGATGTTCACCCTCCCTCTGCTATCCTGCCCTGGACTATAAGCTTCACAAGGACAAGGGCAGTGCCCGTTCTGGTTGTCATGTCATCATTGTGCCAAGCACAGGATATGGGTTCAATCAAACCTTGTTGAAGGAATGAATGAACAATTCAACTATTCAGTCAGAGCAGTGTGAAAAGCCACATTCCCTGCCAGTTACCCAAGGAAGGTCATAAGTATTTTAATAATGAAGTTTCCAGGATTTAATCCATTGAGCTAAGTGTATCCCCTTCAAAATCACCGCTCTGTAAGGTGCATGCCATTTCAACCCTGGGGACACTTATTCTTTTGGTTACTGTGTGAGTCCCCTGCCTTGTTCCCAAGATGAGTTGATGTGTCCAATGCTGCCGCCGATTGCAGAAACTCCAGAGACTGCTATGGGGCCTCATATATACACGTGGACATATGTACACACACTCACACCCTTAGACATACACTCTTATACCTCTTCCCGGGTGCAGGAGCTGTCTCATAGGTGGAAGCGGAGGTGGGCCCTATAACCAGTCAGGGTAGATAGTAAACATGAGTGTATTGCTCTTGCCTGCCAACATTCTTCTAAAATAACAATCAAGTGGAGAAAGTAGGAACCCGTTAAAATGAAGAGCAAGAGAGTACAACACACCAAGAGCTGTCAACAAATGCCTGGAGGTATAGAAAGAGGAAGGTCAAATACAGCCAAGCGGAGGAGGTGCGATCTAAGGGCCTGTGGGGGCTGATGCTGAGTGAGGCTGATTCACTGCTCAAAGCCCCAGGGCCCAGAATCACCAGACACCACCGGAGTGGGAGGGGACAATGGGGGTGAGCAGCATTCAGGGCTAAATTGGGCAGAATGAAACAAGGTCCACAAACAAAGGGGTTAGACTCACAGATCCCCACCCCCACTTCAAGTGTATTTTCTACAGAAAGGACGCCAGTAAGCCTTAGGATTCCAGAACTTTAGCTGGCAGGGAAGGAGGTGCAACTCCAGAGTGAAAACAGTGTAAGGATGTATACTGAATGGTGGGCCTCCCCTGCTACCCTGATCATCCTCCTTCCTACTTCCAGACTTCTCCCCTGAATGCTAGATACTGAAGGCTTTGTCTTGGGAGACTGTCAGGGGTGGGTCAGCCCACAACCCAGGGTCTTTTATTACAAAAGCCAGCTCCCTGCTCATCACCCCACTGTGCAGCCCACCAGCCAACAGGCTCATCCACACACAGAGCTCCTGCCCATGAGCCAGTGCCTTGATCTCAAACACCAGCCAACAAGAAAGAATCACCAAACACCGGGGAAAGACTGGAATATGTAAGAAGGTTCTGAAATAGAAAAAAAAGGCAGCTTCAAGGGAGCACAGAGAATAGAAGGAAACAATGAAAGCTCAGGAACAGAAAACCAAGCCTATAATTAAAATCTGCAAAGAGGCAAGTAAATATATTGCAAACACCAAGTAATAACAGAATATTATAAAAACTAAAAAAAATTTAAAAAAATTAAATAAACAAATTTGAGGACAATATAAAGAGATTAGAAATAGAAAAGTTATAGCTAAAGTCAAACAATTTTTTTAAATACCAGAAGCAAACAGAGGAAATCTTCCAGAAGGTGAAATTCAAAGATGAAAAGATAAATTATAGGAAAGAAAAACTAAGAAAACTGAAGGATCAATACAACACCCAACTAACAAAAGTCCCAATAAGAACTTTAAAGAAAAAAAAAATGGAGCAGGGAGGAGTCTCTGCATCAAAGAGGTCCTGAGGGTTCCAGCACAGCAAGTGAGAAAGACCACCCCAAAATGAAATAACAGTGAATACCATCAAACCAGGGATGAAGAAACCACCTTAATAACAGAGAAATAGCAGGTACCATAGAAAGGACTGGGAATCATTCTGCATCAGACTTCTCAACTGCAACACTGGAATCCAAAAAACAAGACAATAAGATCTTCAAACTTCTGAGGAATTCTGATATGCTGCAACTAAACCAACTATTGATTAAGTGTGAAGGTAAAATAAAGACCTCTGCAGAAGTGCAAGGACTTAAAAAAGTTTATCTCCCAGGGGTCCTTTCTGAGGAAGCTACTGGAGGATGCACCAGCAAAACTGGGTATTAAATCAATAAAGAGGAAACCATAAACTCCAGGAAACAGAGTCCACCCAGAATAGCAGCCGGGCGACACCAGCACACCCAGGCCTCACCAGAGGAAACAAGGAGAAGCCATGGTAGCAGGCTCTGGGGCAGAAGAGATGTGGAAGGGAGAGGGTTAGGGACTGTCCTTAAGCTGTACTTGCATATACTCAGAAGAAACAGAATGGGCATGTGACACGGGCTGGAACATTTAGAAAAATAAAAGCCATGGGCATAAAGCTATTAAAAATAATTTATTAATCAATTCAAAAATTAAAAAGAAATTTTTAAAGATTCAATGTAAAAATCAATAGGCAATTAGACAACTCAGCAAATGAAAGACATAAGTTTGATTAATTCTAAGGAAAATAAAAAGTTTGTACAAGAAAGAACACATACTCCTAGTACATTACTTGATTCAGTGGTACCCAGTGTTAGCACTGTCATAATATAGAAACACTGAGCATTAAGTTACCAAAAATTGTGACATTGCCTTACGGGGGAAGATTGTAAGAGACGGGTAAATCAAAAAATAGGCAATGTAATCTTTTTTTAGAAATATGGTGATAAAGCATCAGAGAGAAACAAAATCTTAAAAAGTTGAAAGTAATTGCCTCTGGGAAGTGAAAAGGAGAAGGTGGGGAGAGTAGGCAGAAGCTGCTGTTTAAAAATATAAGCCTTTTAACTCTCTGATCTTTTAAACTGTGCATGCATGTATTTGTTAAAATAAAAGCACATTTTAATTTTAAGATGTCAGAGAGCTTAGGAAATATATCAAGGAAGACAGTATGAGAACTCATGACTCCTTTTAGGCAAACCACTACTACAGCCACCATTAGGGACACTGCCAGTGATGCAACATGATCTCACTCCTAGTTAGTTCATTACTGTGTCCCCAATGTTCCTAGCTGCAAGAGCAGTCGATGCTGGCCTTCCCCACTGCTAGAGTACACCAAGATTCAAACTGAGCATGCCCAGAGGAGGACCTACAGTACCCAGGGGAGCCCCTAGCATGGCAGCCGCCAGTGCTGAGGAATCAACACAGGGCTTGTACAAACCTTTCAGGAGCTAAGTCCTTCTTCACAGCCCAGGCCTTTGACTTCCTTCTCTGGCTTGAGTTCTGAGGGTACATCCTGGACCACTGTGCAGCAGTCACAGAAGAAAAGTGTGTTCAGGAAGGCCTGAACAGCCCTGTGGTGGTGGGATTTACCTGCAGCTGGCCTGTAAGGCATGCCTGCTGTAAAGGAACCCTTGAGGTTAAATATAAGAAATCTCCCTGGTTTAAGGGATTCCCTTTATCCCACAGAGATTCAGGGGTTGGGAGTGGGGGACAGCTACTGAGCAGACCCTGGGATGAAAATAAAGTTATTGGGTTAAATGGACAGAAAGGAGGACTTTGGAGCCTGGTAAGATGGACTCAGTTTAAAAAGGCAAAAGTGAGAAATGATAAATTGCTAATGATTAGAGAACATCCTTACAATGGAAGACTCAGCAGCCATTTTAAACAACTTTACTTATCGTGTATCTGCTAACATAGAAAGTTCAGGGGAAAGAGAAATTTACAAATGGTTAGTCTTGTATATTTTAAAAATTATCTGTAGAGAAAAGGATCTAGACAAATATAAAACAAAGCATGAACTACTGTTTGTCTCTGTACATTTGAGAGTATGGGTATTTTTAAATTTTTTTTTTTTTTTTTGCTTGCCTGTGTGTTTCTGATTTTTTTAAAAATAAGCATACATCACTTTTATAAGAAAAACAATTGCAAAGTCTTCATTTGATGGTGTGAGAAATAAAAATCTGCTGAATTTAAACTTGAGAAACACTTTGTAAATCAGCTATCCAACAAAGCCACCTAAAGAGGAGTTGCGCAGTAAATCATTTCAACCATCAGAGGCTTTTCAACATTGGAATTGAGTGCTCCTTGCCAAGGAGAAGCTCTTGAAAGACACACTAACCACCAATTTCATCAATCTGTTTACACCCTGGTGTTTTAAGAGGGCCCACCCACAATTCAAAGGTGTATTCTGCAGACAGAAAGCAATCAAAGGGGCCAGGAAATTCTGCAGACATTCCAAAGGAAATATCTGGCTGACAGGATGAACCAGAATGAAGTTCAAACGCCTCTGGGTATGTTAGCTCATTGAGAGTGGAAACACATACACTTGGCCCAGGTCAGACAGCAGCCAAGGGTGGAGCTGACCCTTAACAGAGCAGTTTGAGCACAGCAAAGGCAAGGAGCCTACATAGGCATGCTTCTGTGTTCTTAATAGGTGGTGTATCCAAAATGCTTCCTATGAACTATAAAGGGAAAGGAAAAGTCATTTGACTGATCTGGTGCTAAGTCCAGGAACTCCTGGTTGTTTTTGGTTCTGATTTGGTTTGCATCACTTTATTATACCTTCAGCTAAAATGTCCAATTTTTAAAAAAATTTGTTCTAATTTTTTTATTTTTTTGAGTTGGAGTATCACTCTGCCACCCAGACTGGAGTGCAGTGGCATGCTCCCGGCCACTGCATCCTCGACCTGCTGGGTTCTGGGGATCCTTCCACCTCAGCATTCCAAGTAGCTGGAACTACAGGCAAGCGCTACCACACCCTGCTAATTTTTTTTGATGTATTATAGAGATGAGGTCTCACCAAGTTGCCCAGGCGGGTCTTGAACCCGCGGGCTCAGGCAATCCACTCACCTCAGCCTCTCAAAGCGCTGGCATTACAGGTTGAGCCACCGAACCTGGCTTAAAATGTCCAATTTTTTTTTTTAGCAAAATAAATGGAATACAGGTTCCTGTCACTGAGACCAATGTGTCTCCTTCTGCTTCCAGGTGGTTTTCTCTACTCAAGGGGCAGGGACACCCATGGACCTCCTGGCCCTTTGGCCTCATACCCCTCTAGGCCTCCTGACACTGCACCACTCTGCTCCCCCTAGCTCTCCTTCCTCAAATGGATCTTTCCTAATTGTGCCCCACAATCTCCTGCCTCCCTGCCTTTGCTCATGTTGTTCCCACTTGTGTCTGTCTTGTTAAAACAATCTCATTATTTAGGGCCCAGCTGAAAGAAACCACCACTGCAAGAACCTCCTTGATGATCCAGCCAGAAAGAACTAAAATTTTTGGAGTCAGGTAGATCTGAATTCAAATCCCAGCTCTGACATATTGATACTAGGATTTTCCAAAGTCACCTTCTTACTCTCTGAGCCTCATCTAAACTGGAAATAGTAATAATATCTACCTCATAGGATTATTTGTGAGGATTAAATAAGAGAAAGCATAAACAATACTCAGCCACAATGAGATACCACTTCAAACCCACTATATAGCTATAATAAAAAAGACAGGTAATACCTGGCAAGGATATTGATGAAGGATATTGTGGGACTAGCAGTGGAAGAAAACCGCTAATGGGTAGGGCATTTCTTTTTTTTCTTGAGTCAGGGTTTCACTCTGTAACCCACGTTAAAGTGCAGTGGCATGATTATGGGTCACCACAGGCTTTTCCTGGGTTCAGGCAATTCTTCTGCTTCAGCCTCCTGAGTAGCTGAGACTAGAGGCATGCACCACCATGCTTGGCAATATTTTGATTTTTTTGTAGAGTTCAGGTCTCACTATGTTGCTCAGGCTGGTCACGAACTCCTAGGCTCAAGCAATCTTCCTGCCTTGGCCTCCCAAAGTGCTGGAATCACAGGCATAAGCCACTGCACCTGGGCAGATAGGGCATTCTTTTGGGGGTGATAACAAGGTTCTGAAGTGAAGATGGTAGTGATGACTGTGCAACTCTGTGAATATACCAAAAACCATTAAACTTTATACTTTAAAAGGATGAATTTTTTTAGCATGAGAATAATTTCTCAATAAAGCCGCTTTTTATCATTTATTTTTTAAAAGACAGTTGGCTTAAAGCCTGGCACATGGCAGGTTAGGGCATGGCCCTGGACCTCACGGACCTACAGAAAGCAGCAGCCTCAGCAGTTTAGAGGTTGCTTTGTGGTTGGTTGGCACCCATGGGAAGGCTAGTTCCTCTCAGCCACAGGATACTTGGTCTACCACAGAGTAGCTGGAGTCATACCAATGGCTGAAACACTCGTCAATCAATAGTGGTCAGATACCAGAGTCACTACAGAGCAAAAAGCTAAGTTAGAGCCCTACCTCAATTTGTCAGAAACAAATTCTAGGTGGATTAAAGATTAAATGTGAAAAGCAAAACTTTAAAACTTTTAGAAGAAAATACGGAATATCTTTATGTTTCAATGGAGAGAATTATTAAAGAAATATATGGATATGTGTCAAAAAATCTATAATACAGCAGGTTGATGAACCTCACTATCCTATAATTTAAACCCTTGATACTAAAAAGGACACAAAAAATAAAGTGAGAAGACAAGCCTCTGACTATGAGTAATACATAAATGACAATGGAATAACCAAAATAAGAAAATAAAGAACTCATACAAATCAATAGGAAAAACACATAATCCACAAGAAAAATTATATACCAAAAATGGAAATAGAGACATTACAAGTGATACCACAGAAATGCAAGATCATCCAAGATTATGATGAATACCTCTATGCAAACCAACTAGAAAATCTAGAGGAAATATATAAATTCTTGGAAACATACAACCCCACCAACTTTGAATCAGGAAGAAATAGAGAACCTAAACAGACCAATAACAAGTAGCAAGACTGAATCAATTATTAAAAATCTCCCAACAACAAAAAAGTCCAGGACCTGATAGACTCACCACAAAGTTCTACCACACTTTCAAAGAACTGGTACCAATTTTACTGACATTATTTCATAAAACTGAAAACGAGAGAATTCTCCCTAACTCATTCTACGAAGCTAGTATCACTGTAATACCAAAGCCAGGAAAAGACATGACAAAAAGGAGAAAACTACAGACAAATATCCTTGAAGAACAAAGACACAAAAACCCTCAACAAAATACAAGTAAACCAAATTCAACAGCACATAAAACAAAATAATCAATCACGATCAAGTGGGTTTTATCCCAGGGATGCAAGGATGGTTCAACATATGCAAGAAAGTAAACATGATCCACTACTTAAATAAAAAGCATATGACCAAGTCAATAGATGCAGAAAAAGTATTTAATAAAATCCATCATCCCTTAATAATAAAAACTCTCAGCAATAGGCAAAGAAGGAACATTCCTCAAAATAGTAAAAGCCATATACAACAAACACACAGTCATTGTCATCCTGAACAGAGAAAAGTTGAACACATTCCCCCTCAGAATCAGGACAAGGTAAGTATGATCACTTTCACCATGTCTATTCAACATAGCACTGCAAGTCCTAGCCAGAACAATTAGGCAAGAGAAATAAATAAAGGATATCCAAATTGGTAAAGAAGAAATCAACTGTCTCTGTATGCCAATTATATAATGTAATTTTATACCTAGGGAATCCTAGACTCCTCTAAAAGACTCCTGGACTTGCTAGATGAATTCAGTAGAGTCTCAGGATATAAAATCAACATATACAAATCAGTAGCACTGCTATACACCAATAGTGACAAAGCTGAGAAACCAATTGATAACTAATTCCATTTATAATAGCAGCCAAAAAGCTAAAATACCTAGAGATATATTTAACCAAAGAGGTAAAAGATCACTAAAAGGAGAACTATGAAATACTGATGAAAGAAATTGTAGAGAACATAAACAAATGAAAAACCATCCTATGTTCATGGATCGGAAAATCAACATTGTTTAAATGACCATATTTCCCAAAGTAATCTACAGATTCAATGCAATCCCTATCAAACTACTGTCATTCTTTACAGAATTAGAAACAGCAATTCAAAATCTTATAATGGAACCAAAAAAGAGCCAGAATAGCCAAAACAATTCTAAGCAAAAAGAACAAAGCTAGAGGCATCACATTACCTGACTTCAAATTATGCTACAAGGCTATAGTAACCAAAACAGCATGGCACTGGTACAAGAGCAGACACATGGACCACTGAAACATGACAAATAATCCAAAAATAAACCCGAGTACCTACAACCAATTGATCGTCAACAAAGCAGACAAAAACATACACTGGGGAAAGGACATCCTATTAAACAAATGGTGCTGGGAAAATTGGATAGTTACACATAGAAAAATGAAACGTAATTCCTCTCTCTCCCAATATACAGAAAAATTAACTAAAGATGGATTAAAGATTCAAATGTCAGACCCCAAACCATGAAAATCCTAGAAGAAAATCTAGAAAAAAAATCTTCTGGACACTGCCCTAGGAAAAAATAAAAAAATAAAAAATATGACTATAAAAAGCAAATGTGACAAAAACAAAGACAAATAAGTGAGACTTAATCAAACTAAAAAATTTCCACACAGCAAAATAAATAATCAACAGAGTAAATAGGCAACCTACAGAATGGGAGAAGATATCTGCAAGCTATACATCTGACAAAGGATTAATATCCAGAATCTACAAAGAACTCAAACAAATCAGCAAGAAAAAGCAAATGAGCCCACTAAAAAGTGGGCAAATGACATGATCTCGCAGAATGTAAAATAGTACAACCTCTATGGAAATCAGTATGCAGATTTCTCAGAAAATTAAAGTAGATCTACCACCTGATTCAGCAATCCCACCACTAGGTATCTACCCAAAGGAACAGAAGTTGATATACAAAAAAGAACAAAAAAGACACCTGTGCTCATATGTTTACTACAGCACAATTCACAATTGCAAAGAGGTGGAATTAACCTAAATGCCCATCAACTGATCAGCAGATAATGAAATGTGGTATACCCACACCACACACACACACACACACACACACACACACACACACACACACACACACACCATGGAATATTACTCAGTCATAAAAATAATGAAATAATATCTTTTGCAGCAACTTGAATGAAATTGGAAAATATCATCCTAAGTAAACTACATAAAAATGAAAAACCAAACACTGCATGTTCTCACTTGTAAGTGGGAGCTAAACTAAGGATCTGCAAAGGCATATATAATGGTATAATGGACATCGGAGACTCAGAAGAAGGAGGGTGGTAAGGGAGGGATGAGAAATTACCTCTGGGGTATAATGTGCACAGGTGGGGGTGGTGAATACATTTAAAGCCCAAACTTCTTCACCACTATACAATGCATCCATGTAACCAAAAACTATTTGTACCCCCTAAAGTTATTGAAATAAGTAATTTAAAAAAAAAATTATATACAACAGAGAAGCCATACAAGGAAATGTTCCATCTCTCTAGAAAATACAAATTAAAAATGACAATGACAGACCATTCATGGTAAATCACTGAAAAAAACTACAAATGTCTGACAAAACTGAGTGAAGCACAAACTGGCATACCACTTTGGAGAACACATTACCATACAGTAAGATGAAAATGACCCAGCAATTCAACTCCTAAATTGTTCCCTAGAGAAATTCTTAACATAAAGACACAAGGATATTATGTGCAACGTTGTTTTTAATAGTAAATTATTGGAAACAACCCAAATCCTCACCAACAGAAGGATGAATAAATAAGTTACAGTATATTCATGCAACAGAAGTCTATATAGCCTTAAAAATACATGAACTAGAGCTGCACGTATCAGCAAGGAAAAAATCTCAAGAATGTAGTTAAGCAAAAAGGCAAGTTAAAAAATACATACATATGATACACATGCCATATGACCTTATCTACATAATGTTGTCAGATATGTAAAAAAAAGCAAATGTAAAGGCAAGGTTCTCTGACCCTCTCTCTACCACAGGATCTGGGGAGTGAGAGATAATTTCATTATGGAGGGTATATCTGCTGAGCAGAGAAGGAAAAAAAAGTGAAGAGAGACTGCTGCTTAAGGCAACTTCCTGAAGACCATCTTCTCCCTGTCCCTACTAACAACAGCACAGCGTTTCAAAGTCCTTCCTGCTGGAATCTGGGATAACAGCCTATGCTCCACACCACTCAACACCTGCTCTACTGAGCCAGGTAAGTGATAAAATGCAGCAGTTTAAAACACATGGCCAAGGGTGGTGGCTCGTACCTGTAATCTCAGCACTATAAAAGGCCAAGGCAGGAGGATTACTTGAGCCCCAGAGTTCACGACCAGCCTGAGCAACAGAGCAAGACCTCGGCTCTACAAAACAATTAAAAAATTAGCTGGGCATGGTGGTACACGCCTGTAGTACCAGTTGAGGTGAGCTGTGATAGTGCCACTGTACTCTAGTTTGGGTGACAGAGTGATATTCTACTCTAAAAAACAAACAAACAATCAAAAACCCACAAGCCTTGGTACTGAATAGATGTGATTTAAATTCTGGCTTCACCATCTAATAGTAGCTATGTGGCTACTAACCACACAGCTACTGTGTGTGCATTATTAACCTCTCTGAGCCTTAGCTTCTGTCTCTGTAAATGGAGACAATAGATTCTAACTCATACAGTTGTGATAATAATGAAAAGAGGCAATACAAATAAAGTACTTTGCCCCAGATCTACCAGAAAGTAATTACTTAATCGATGGTAACTATCAGTGTTGGTGTTGTATCAAAAGCACTGCTTCCCTTCCACGCCCAGATATGCAGGCTGACCTGGCTTTAAATAGACTTATACCTGCAAGTGCAGTCATCACTAGGGTGTAATTCATCCCTTCAGGCCACAAGTCTTTACTTTTCTTTCAGCAAATATGTACTAAGCATTTATAATCTGCAAGGCATCATACCACACACATATGAGTAAGACATGGCCTCTCCCTCCAAGGACAGCTAGCAGGTAAGTTGAATCAGCAGTGAGTGCACAACGAAGAGAGCCAGATGTAGAGGTAGGAGACCTGGGCTTGATCTCAGCTCCGCTCCACCTGCCATGTGACCTCCAGAAGAGCCCTTGAGCTTTCTGAGGCTTTGTTTTCTCATTTGTAAAACACAATTATAATAGCAACATCATGGGGTCATTACGTGAAATAAATACTGCCTGTGGAAGCAACTAGTAGCACAGGGGCAGACACAGCCAGGATATTCAGTATTGCTAGAAGCACAAGATAGGGTCACCTTTGTACTGTAAGGGAGCACGAAGTGCTAAGAGCAGTCAGAAGAAAAAGAAAGCATAACGAGAAGAAGAAAGGAGGTTGTGGGGAGGAGAAATCACAGGCGGCTTTAGATGAGATGTATCAGGAAGCATTAACAGGCAGAAACCAAGCAGAAGAGTGAAGGCACTCCCCTAGAGGGGGCAGGATTCAGGAAAGGCAGCCTATGGTTCTTCTGAGGCGTGAATAGGAGGATTGGGTTGGCTGGAGGTGGGCTCTACAGGGTGAAAGAGATCAGACCACAGAGATCTGGAGGTGGGTCAGAACCTGGGTGGCAGCAGGGCAGTGGCTGAGTTAGGACCTGCACCATCCTAGGGAGTAAGAGGGAGAGAGCAAGAGGGAGCCTTGCTGGAGAGGCCTGGGCAGGCAGGAGGAATTCTAAAAGTGGTGCTTAAAGGAGAACCCCAGAGCCAAGATAGGAGACGACAAACTCTCCGGGACCAGAGTTGTGAGGACCTCCAGATGGTAGTGGACAGAAGATGATGAGGAAAAGATAAAGAAAGAAAATGTCCGACAGGGCGTGAGAAGGAGGGCACAGCAGAGGAGCCCTAGGAAGATTCGGGCCTCTATCTGGTGGAAACAGCTCAGAAGAGCAGTTGTAGGCTGGGTCTTCTTTTGGGAGGTGAGTTAGGTGGGAAGTGGGGAGAAACAAGAATTCAGTTTGGGGCTATTCAGTCTGAGGAGTCAGCCAGCTGCAATTCATGGGCTTGTGCAGCAGGCACGTGGAGATGCAGGCCTGGTGCTATGGAGAACACAAGTTGGCTGCGTGAGGCCCATGCTTGTTACCTGGGAAGGCTGGGACCAGGCTAGAGAAGCTTGATTCGGGAGGCTGGGATCAGAATCTGGCAGTGAGCACGGTATGGGAGAGACTGCTACAAGAAAGAGGATCAGAGAACAGAGCAGAAAGTAGGTGAAGTCAAATGTAAGGGATAAGAGAATTTTAAGAAAAAAACTATAGAAGAATCTCTGATGACCTAAGAAAATACTGCAAAAATACAATACGAAAATATAATGCAATGAGGAGATTATACAATAGTATATAAATGGAATCCCATTATTGCAAAACAGACACACACAAACTAAAGGATATATATATAAAAGTTAACAGTAGTTTTCCTCTGAGTGGTAGGATCATGGGTCACTTTTATTTTCTTCCTTGTGCTTTTTAAAATCTTCCAAATAGTCTATAATGAACATGTTTTAGTTCTGTATTAGGAAAATGAATACATTAAGGAACAAAGAAACCTGGTCAACAGTACCCAAAGTTGAGATGAAGTCAAGAAGAAAAAGATTAGGAAAAAGTCACTGAGTTAGACAATTAGGACTTAGGGCTGTATGGAGATGATGAGGAAGAGATGTGAGTAGGGAAAATCTGTGGGGTGTAGGACATATAAAGACAGTCGCTGGAGGGACTGACAAAGGGAAGGTGGTGGTGGCAGCATCTGTTTGTTAAGAACAGAGGGCACGGCAGCCTGCTTTGGTGGAAAGGAAAGTGTAGAGAAGGGGGAAAGACTGACAGTACACAAGACAGGGATTTCTAACAAGAACCAAGGCAGGAAGACGTGGAGATGAGGACTCACCTGGGGATTAATCTTGGAAGGAAGAGGGCACCCCTCTTCCACTCTCATTTTAACCCTTTTTTCTGGGTCTGTAAATTCCATGCAAGTGTAGGGGTTACATCCACTACTCAATTCCCAGTACCTACCACAGGCCTACACATGGTAAAGGCTTATTAAATAATTGTTAATAAATGAAAGTGTCCCTCTTCTGCACCACCTCTACAGTTTGATCTCCCTCTAAACCCTGGAGAGTGGCTTAGCAAAAGGAATATGCCAGCTGACTTAGGGAGACTACAGAAATGTTCATTAATAAGCAACTGCAGCTGGGCTTGGTGGCTCAAGCCTGTAATCCCAGCACTTTGGGAGGCCGAGGTGAGGGGATTGCCTGAGCCTATGGGTTTGAGAACAGCCTGGGCATCTTGGCAAGTCCTCATCTCTACAATAAATCAAAAAATTAGTCAAGTATGGTAGCACACGCCTGTAGTTCCAGCGACTTGGAAGGCTGAGGCAGAAGGATCACCTGAGTCCAGCAGGTCGACGCTGGGGTGGCCGTGAGCATGCCACTGCATTCTAGCCTGGGTGACAGAGTGAGATTCCAACTCAAATAAAACAAAATAAAATAATCAACTGCTTAGGTCTGAAGATTCTGAAGCCCCCAAGTGGAGACTCCAAGACATCTAAGTGCCTTCTTAAGAACAAGAAGGAAATTTCTCTACCAAGCCAAATCAATTAACCTCAAGGTTGGTCTAATCATAAGATACAATTCCTGAATGCAATTCAATATGGCTATGAAAATAATGGGTCTAAGATAAGAAAACAACATCTTTGATAAAAAGCACTATGTTAGCCTTAGTTAGGGTTCTAGCAGGATATGGTTAAAAATTAATGAAAACTAGTTATCTGGGATCATAAAAAAAAAACGTAGAAGCTCTGTGTGATCTCCCCAGGTCTCAGGGAAGAACCTGGTCTGAACAACGATTCAGGGTTCCTCATCCCATGGTGGTGACTCCATCTCTGCCCAAGTTTTTCCACAGACCACTGAGGGACAGTGTAGCCTCCACTGGAGTCAGCCAACTCAGATTTCAAGGCTTGGCTCTGGGATTCTTTCTGGTTTTAATAAATGGGCCCTGAAAGAGACTCAACAAGACAAGGAGGGCAGGAAGAGTTAAAGTGATGGGATTTAAGGGAAGACAAGTTGAACCTGCATGTTCATGAGTCATGCCCAATGACAGGAAGCAAGAAAGCAAAGGAGATAAACTGGACCTCGTGACTAAGTCACTCTTCTTTGTTACTCAGTTCTCAAACCACATTGCCAGCTGTAACTGCATTTCAATTCACTTTTAAATGTAACTTAGCTGGATGTTGGCATCTAATATTCCAGAAATGGAAAAGCAAAACAGAAAAGAGCCAGCTAATTCAACTCAATAAATGTTCTTTGCCTGACTGGTGAAGATAGTGTGCATAGTAGGCATCAGGCACTGTGCTGGGCACTGGAGGTACAACTATATAAAAGGCACAGTTCCATGGCCTCCAAGGCCTTAGTATACAGGGAGAGACAACTGTAATTAAAGAGTGATTAGAGCTGCAATAGAGGAAACAAAAGGCACTATGAAAATACAACGAGCCAAAATATAATTCCACAGGGAAAGGAATGCCGTGCATGCATAAAGGAATGGCGTGATGGGCTGGGCACCTCTGGGGAGCTGTGTACAGTTCAATGGGGCAGAGTGACATAAATAAAGGTATGGAAGGGGCAAATCTAAACAAGTTTCAGATGTTAGTGAAGTCCATCCACTGGATAAACACCTACTGAGTTCTAGGTGCTGGGCATTTAGTGCTAAGTAAAATAATGAATTTGCCTTTGAATATGAAAACAGAGAGCCAGAGAACAATTCTAAGCAGGTGAGTAACTTAATCTTTTAGAATGTTTCCACTGGCAACTGTTAGACTGGAGGTTAGTATGGAGTTAGGAAGATGCACTAGGAGACACTTCAATAGACCCTAAGAAAGGAGAGTAGAAAACAGAGTTAATGCATATTTGCTTAGTCAACAGGTCAACTGCTTCTTAAATTCTCCCCTTCTCACCTGCCATTCCCCATAAACATGGCAGAGTTTCCCATTGCATAAACCTTGCAAACTTCTCATCCTAAACCATGACCTAAAAAGTCATGGAACGGTCAGGAAACAAGATATGGAATTAGAAACAAGAAGTGAATTCAAAGAGGTTGTTGGATATAAGAGAAATATTTTTTAAATCAATTTTTCTCTCTGCATAATATGCAAAGAATAGCCAATAACCATTTAAACAATACAATGTGAGGTATAATTTACAACAGCAATGTCAATTATCATTTACAAACAGTACTGTTTACAATAGCAATGTCAATTATCTAGGTTAAAATGCTCTGTAAAACTAAGAGCTTCTCATCTCTTTTCAAAACTTCAGAACAGTTTGTATGATGTGGAAATTACCTGTTCCTTGACAACTTGGGGGAATGTTACCTCAAAACAATTTGGGACTACTGCATTTGCTGGAAATAACTCTAACAGTATTTTCAATTTCTTCCTTGGATACAGGTTTGTTATAGGATTTCTTCTTAACTAGCAGTAGAAATTATTTAAGTGATTAAGATTTTGAATTTTAGTCATATATGGCTGCACATAAGAGCAATGCATTCTCTTCTCTCACAATTTCCAAATTCCCTTTTATACTCTTACTTTCCTTTTTTCAATCTAAATTTTGCTTATCTTTATTTGATTTCATTTTACTATTAGACTTGCCAGATGTGTATCTATTATGCTTTTTACAAGACTTGATTCTTAATTAACAACTCTCCCTCTTTTTCTCTTACTTTCAATTTCTGATTTTATCTTTATTATTTTGCCAACCATATGCCTGTCATTGGAGCCTCAATAAAAGGGCAGAAGAAAAAGAAATATTTTGCCGGGCTCAGTGGCTCAGCCTGTAATCCTGCGCCTTTGGGAGGCTGAGGTGAGTGGATTGCCTGAGCCCGTGGGTTTGAGCAAGACCTCATCTCTACAATAAATCAAAAAATCAGCTGGGCATGGTAGTGCATGCCTGTAATTCTGGCTACTTGGAAGGCTGAGGCGGAAGGATTGCCGGAGCCCAGCAGGTGGAGGCTGCGGTGACCGGGAGCGGCCACTGCACTCCAGTCTGGACGACAGAGTGAGACTCCAACTCAAAAAAAAAAAAAAAAGACTATGTTCTCTGACTACATTGAATTAAATAACTTGTCAATAATAGAAACATACCTAGAAAATATCCAAACATATGGAAACAAAACAACACACATCTAAATAACTCATAGGTCAAAGAAGAAATCAAAGAGGCAATTAGACAGTATTGTGAATAGAATGAAAATTATAAACAACATAACAAAATTTGAGTAATGCAGCTAATGCAGAGTTTAGAGGGAAAGCCATAGCATTAAATCCTTATGTGAGAAAAGAAGAAGTCTCAAACCAACGACCAAAACTTCAACTTAAAATACTAGAACATTTAAATCAAAGTGAGCATAAGAAAGGAAATAAAGAGAAAACAGAAAAGCAATAGAGAAAATCAATAAAACTAACAGCTACTTCTTTGAGAAGATCAATAAAACTAATAAAACTCTAGGCAGTCTGAGCAAGAAAAAAAAGAGAGATGATGCCAATTACTATTATTGGGAATAATAGAGAGGATACCCTACTGATCTTACAGACATTAAAAGGATAATAAAAGAAAATTATAAACAACTTTATGCCCAGGAACTGGAAACCTTAACTAAAAAATTCCCTCGACAGACACAAATTACCAACACTCATTCAAGAATAGATAACCTGAAGAGCACACTGTGCCTTCCCATATCCAGGCCCAGAAAGCTTCAATGGTGAATTCTATAAACATTTTAAAAAATACTAATTCTACATTAAAATGTTCAGAAAACAGATAAAGAAGAAACACACCTCAACTCATTGTATTAGACCAGTATTATATCAAAACCAGATAAAGACATTATAAGAAAACCACAGAACAATCAATATTTCTCATTAACATACACATAAAATATCTTAGTAAAATTTTAGCAACTTGAATCTAGCAATGTATTTAAAAGGTAATTCATCATATTCATGTGGGATTTAATTCAGAAATGGAAGTTTGGTTTAATATTCAATTATCAATCAGTATACTTCATCATATAAAAAGATTAAAAAAGAAAAACCATATGATCATCTCAACGTAAGCAGATAAACCATTTGACAATTCAATATACATGTATGATAAAAACTCTCTGGATATATACTTTGTGTTAAATTCATTAAAAAATCCAGAGCTAATGCCATACTTTAATGACGAAACCCTGAATGCTGTCCCCCTAAGATTTGGAATAAGGCAAGGATGTCTGATTCCACCACTTTTACTCAGTGGTATACTGGATGCTCTAACCAGTGCAGAAAGGCAGAAAATAAGAAATAAAAAAATAAGAGGCATACAGATTGGAAAGGAAGCAAAATTGTTTTTATTCATATGTAACATCATTGTGTCTGTAGAAAGCCATAAAAATATTCAAAAAAGCTACAAGAGCTAATAAGTGAGTTTAACAAGGTTGCAGAATACCAATGTAATATACAAAAATCTATTGTATTTCTATAAGCAAGAATAGAATTAAAGTGAAAATAAATACCATTTACAATAGCATAAAAAATGAAACGCCTGGAAATAAATTTGACAAAATATCTGCAGAATTTTACACTGAAAATTAAAAGACTACACACTTCTACACCGAAAACTAAATAAGAGAAACTAAAGAATACATAAACAAATGAAGAGATAGGCCTCATTCATGGATTCGAAGAGTCAATATTGTTAACATGTCAGTTATCTGCAAATTGACTCATACATGTAACACTACCACAATCAAAACACCAACACTTTTTATTTTGTAGAAATTGACATGCTGATTCTTAATTTTATATTAAAATTATATTAATTTTATAAATTATAAATATATAATATAAATTATATATTTATATAAATTATAAATATAAAATATAATATAAAATTATATTGATTTTATATTGAAATTAAGAATAGCCAAAATAACCTGGAAAAGAATAAAGTTAAAGGACTATTCAATTTTAAGAATTACTATAAAGCTACACTAATCAAAGAGTATAGATTTGGTATACAAGATAGACATGGAGATCAACACAATAGAATACAGAGTCCAGCCATATATATCTATACATCTATGATCAACTTATTTTTTACAAAGGTGCTAAAGTAACTCAATAAGAAAAGAATGATCTTTAAAGAAAGGGTGCCAGAAACAATTGGACAGCTATATGTAAAAAAGTGATCTTTGATTTGTGCATTATACCATATATAAATATTAACTTAAAATATGTCATTTACCTAAAGATGTGTTAAAACTACAAAACTTTGAAAGGAGACTGGGGAAAAAACCTTAACCATGGGGTTGGCAAGGATTTCTTAAATTTAATATAAAAAGCACTAACCATAAAATTTTAAAAATGATCTAGACTCTATCAAGCTTTTAAAGTTAAGCTTTTCAAAAATACTGTTAAGAAAATGGAAAGGCAAGCTACAGATGGAGAGGGGGGAAATATATATATACACACACATATATCTCCAACAAGGGACTTGTATTTTAAATACACAAAGAATTCTTCCAAATGAATAATAAGACAAACAACCCCCCCAAAAAATAGGTGTAAAAAAAAAGCACTTCACCAAAGAAACTATACTGATGGCAAAAAAAAAGAAAGCTCAAAATATCAGTTATTAGAGAAATGCAAGCTAACACCATAAACAAATACACACCAACTAGAATGGCTAAAATTTAAATGAATGACCATCTCAAGTGTTGGTATGGATGTGAATGCAAAACTGATGCCGGTTGGCATGGGGTGTAGTTGTTTCATGACTCTGCCACAGAAAATAATTTCAGATCGAGTCCAACGCATAGCAGAAGATGAGTTGTTTTTTTTTTTTTTTTTTTGAGTTGGAGTCTCACTCAGCCACTCAGACTGGAGTGCAGTGGCCGCTCCCGGCCACCGCCGCCTCACCTGCTGGGCTCCGGCGATCCTTCCGCCTCAGCCTTCCAAGTAACCAGAATTACAGGCATGCCCTACCATGCCTGGCTGATTTTTTTTTTTTAATTTATTTTAGAGATGAGGTCTCACTGCCCAGGCGGGTCTCGAACCCACGGGCTCAGGCAATCCACTCACCTCAGCCTCACAAAGATGCGGGATTACAGGCTGAGCCACCGAGCCCGGCTGAAGATGAGATTTATTAGAAGGAAAAACATGCTCAAGAGAGCTCATGGGTGCTTGCCTTTGACAAGAAGCTTTATATAATTTTACAACGATGATTAAACAAGCCATGACCTAAGAGTGGAGGACTACAGGTATCTGGTCACAAGTTTTGATTATCATCTCCCAACCTTTTAAAGTCACAAGGACATTCTAAATAGTAAAAGTAATTACCTAACTAGATTTGGGCTTTAAAAAAAAACATAATATCTGTGTTTTGGGTCATTCCCTATTGTTTCTGTGATTTACTGTACTAGTAGTTCCACATTCTAACCTGCAAGGTGGTCTGGTATGCGTGGTCAGTCGGGTGAAGATAGTATACCAATAAGATGTCTGAATGCTTACCCTATTTTAATTTAGGCCTGCCTGCAAGAAACTCACCTATCTATGTCTAAGCTACACTAGCTACCCTGCCTCAGAACAACTGGGATGCTAATGGTCTGCTGGTGAGAATGTAAAATGGAAGATAGTTTGGCAGTTTCTTAAAAAGTTAAACACACATCTACTATACAATCCATTCATTCTACTCCTAAGTATTTACTCAAAGGAAATGAAAGCATATATCTACACAAACACTTGTATATGAAAATTCATAGCAGTTTTATTTTTAATAGCCCAAACTGGAAAATACCCAAAATACCATCAATGGGTTAACGGTCATACAAGTATACAATAAAGTCCTACTCATTAAACAAACAAGTACCACTGAAGCACTCAATAATATAAATTAATTTCAAAATAATTATTCTGAGAGAAAGAAGCCAGATACAAAATTCTCAGATTAAAATAGCCAGACAAGATAAATAATTTATACAAAATTCTAGAAAATGCAACCTGATCTACAGTGACAGAAAGTAGACCAGTGGTTTCCTAGGGGTGGGGCTGCAGTAAAGGATGCATTATAAAAGTACAGGAGGAAACTTCTAGTATTGATGGATACATTCATTATTTTAATTGTGATGATGGTTTCACAGGTATATACATACATGTACCAAAACTCAAACTGTACACTTTAAACATATGCAGTATATTGTATGTTAATTATATATCTCAATAAGGCTACAAAAAAATCCATATACAACAGAATCAAAACACATACATAAAAGAAATGACAAAACATATGAAGAACACTATTAGAGTCATACCCCTCAGCAGGGCCTCCAGAACGTTAGGGTGTGGGGTGTTTGGTATACAATCGGATGCCACATGAAAGATGCAAAGAATTGCACAGAAGTTAGATTAGAAAACATAGTTTATTTAGAAAGTACATTACAGGGAGAGAGAGAGGAGATTCACCTCCCCAAGGTAGGGGAGGTGGCCAAAGTCAGGAAACATGGCAACAGCCATCGCTCAAAGAGCATATGGCCACACCAATAAGGCAATGTAAGTCTAGTAAGGCAATGGCCACAATGATCTGGCAATGGCAAAATGGCTGCTTGTGGTCAAGTCCTTTTAAACATTTTCTTTAGCTGGGGAAAGGTCATTAAGGTGATTGGGTGGTGGTCTACTCCATGTCATTACAAAGGGGCAGGTAAGTGCAGGCACTAATGTCAGATGATGGACAGCAGATAGATGGGTGGGTTAGTCACATGATTGCTGCATGGTGGTGGGCTAGATGGGAGGAGACATGGGGAGGGGGTTTTCCTGAAAGAGATTGGTCAAATGTTTTCAATTTACAAACTCCTCAGCAAAAAGGTGGTCTATTATCATTTCTATTGCTCTGTCCTTGTCTTGCATCTGATGGAGATTTGCTGAGGTAGTGAGGTAGGCTGCCAGTTTGGCCTGCAGTGAAATGTCTGAACGTTTCCTAAAACCTGTCTATTGGAAATTTATCTATCTATGTCTAACCTAAGCTAGATTCAAAGCATGTCAGAGGTAAAGTCTAAGTAAAAATGGTTATACTGAGGCAAAAAGACCACACTAAACTAAGTTTATTCTAGGTTTCCATAGGTACCTCCTTTCAAACACTATAAAGCTTTACTGAAAAACATAAAACAAGAGCTAAATATGCAAACTATGTCCTAGTTGGGAAAACTCAATATTTTAAGTAACTAGATTCGCTTCAAATTAACTTATTAACTTAATGCAGTTGTACTGATAATCAAAACATAATATTTTGTGCAATTTGACAAGTTGACTCTAAAGTTCTTTTAGAAAAGATAATATGTGACATTAACTAAAAATTTTTGAAACAGAAAAAGGAAGAAAATAGTTCTGTTGAAACATGCCATAAAAACCTTGAAGACATTATGGTAAGAGAAATCAAAACAAAAAGGTCATATATTATATGATTCCAATTAAATGAAATATCCAGAATAGGTAAATCCCTAGAGACAGAACACAAATTGGTGGCTTCCAGGAACTGATGGGGAGGGGAGAATAAGGAGCAACTTTTAGTGGGTAAAGGATTTCTTTTTGGGGTGGTAAAAATGTTTTGGAACTCGATAGAGGTGATCATTGCACAACACTGGGATTGTACTGAATGCCACTGAATTGTTCACTCTGAAATGGTTAATTTGATATTATGGGCAATTTCATTTTAATTTTTAGAAAATAAAGGAATTGCTAACTTTTTAAAAAAATGCTATAAACTTTAAATAACTGAAACAATATGCTATTGTGAAAGAATAGGTTAAATAGATTAATGAAACAGAATACAGTCTAGAAATAGGCCAGAAAATTTCTCTGTTTGGGGCCCAAGCAAATGCCACTCTACAGCAAACTTTCTCTCCCTGTGTCACCAGACTGCTTCCTAAGTCAGCTGAAGTCTGCAGGTCTTAAGTTATAAGCAAAGTGTTGCAATGTTGTCATAACGCGGTAGTTTAGATTTATGAACAAAAGCTAGGGTTGAATGTTAAGGGCATGATTAACTGTTAATGGCATAATTTGACCTAACTTGAGTATTTTTAATGTCCCTGGTCCTGGGCCTGCTGCAGTATAGCTGCTGTTACATCTACTGTCAGCTGTACATGGGCCTTACATCCCCATCCTAAAGGGCAGGTTTACCCAGCATTCTGGCATACTTCTAGGTCCAGCCCCCCAGGATCAGAATACCCCCAAACAAGTCTGGTTTGGGGTAAATGGAGGTCAGAAGAAAGCAATAATAAAGCTTTTCCCTGATATTTCGTGTTCCATGCATAAAAGCTCTATCCCTTAAGGGAAAAGAAGTCACTCTAGGTTTCATCTCTGGGATGGAAAATGAGCTTTGAATCAGACTAAAGTACAAACCTGTGTATATGCAAGGATCTAGTATATATAACAGCAGTTCATGAAAACAACAGGGAAGCCGGGTTCAGTACAGCTTGAGAGATCCTTATGGTGATGTAAATTGTATTATGGGATCTTTTTCCCTATATTTTATGACACTTTGATATCTTGAGGTCTTGGAAGGAGGGGCCTGCCCCTCCTAGGGTTGGCTAATTCCTAAAGTAGTAAACGACTTGCTTAAGAGCACACCTTTGACATGCCAACCTACCAATACAGAGTCCATAGCTCCACTCACTTGCTTTCATCCAATTCCTGAAGTCAAGCATACTATCCCCCTGTCCTAAGTCACCCCAGCACCTGGTACCTGACAAGGAGGGACCACCTCATCCCCCAGAGCCTGCCCATATTAATCAAACTAGCCAGTCCTAAGTCTGCCTGCCCTGCTTTGCACTGTCCTTCCTAGGGAAACAATAGTAAGAACTCTTGCCAAGATTTTCCTCTCACTCACTCTGCCTCCTGATGACCCTGGGTCTTCTCTATGTGGCCCTGCATGACATGGCGTGGCCTGTCCACACCTCTGGGGAACTATGAGTAACAAACTATCTTTCCAATGACAATCTTCTCCTGATCTATTGGCCATACCATACCTAACTAAAAACAAAATTCTGGGCACATTTAAAAACAGAAATGTTCTGTATCTTGACTGTATTAATGCCAATATCCCGGTTGTGGTATTATACAACAGTTTGCAAGATGATACCATTGGGAGAAAATGAGTACAAGTACACAGAGGATCTCTCTGTATTAATTCTTACAACAAGCTGGGCTCGGTGGCTCAGCCTGTAATCCCATGCTTTGGGAGACCGAGGTGAGTGAATTGCCTGAGCCCGCGGGTTCGAGACCCACCTGGGCAATTTGGCAAGACCTCCTCTCTACAATAAATCAAAAAATTAGCCGGGCGTGGTAGCACGTGCCTGTTGTTCCAGCTCCTTGGAAGGCTGAGGTGGAAGGATCGCTGGAGCCCAGCAGGTCGAGGCTGTGGTGGCTGGGACTGTGCCACTACACTCCAGTCTGGGCAACAGAGTGAGACTCCAACTCAAAAAAAAAAGAAAAAAAAAGAACAGGGAATTTACAGTGTACATAAAATGGCTACACATCTGGAAAAAAAATACATTAGGCTTCATCTTATACTCCAATATAAAAATCTGTATGTTTAAAAAGTCAAATCAATTTTTTTAAATGAAGTTTAATCAAAAATATTTTATAATAATTCTATTTTCCTGGGATAGGCAGGCTTTTTTGTTTCTCTCTGATTTCTTTAAAGTTTCTACATTGAAATAATTTGTATTTTAGAGACTAATTATTGTTAAAATTATTTACATGATTGAAAATTGCATTATTAAAAATAATTCAAAAAATTTCTATATTCCCTGTCCTCAGATTCCTTAAAATGTTAACATATTACCATATTTGTTTTTCCTATCTCTCTGTATATCATATATGCATGTGTGTATACATAGATTTTAATAATCATATTTTCATGCATATGCTGTTTTCTTCCTAGTGTATCATATCAGGAGGGATATGACATCTATTTATCTCTTTACTAGTAATGGTAACTTGGATTGCTTGCTTTAGGTGATATTTGATTGACTTCTCTACTTTTATTTCTTTGTAAGTAATAAGTATTTTATAGGAGATACTTTGAGACTCTAAAATATACTGTTTTGCATTAAAATATTACCTCCTAGTTTTACCATCTGGACAGATCTTTTAAAGTACTAAAACCAAAAAATAAAAAAAAAGAAAGAAAGAGACTGACAGATGTGACTACATAAAAACTAAAACTATAATAAGATGAACAAGCTTATTGACAAGATTTGATACTATGAACAAAGTTGAAAGACAGTGATGGCCTGAGAGAAAAATATTTGTAACATATAATTATAGGCAAAGGATTAATAAAATGATATACAAAGGCACCCTACAAATCAATAAGAAAAAGTCAGGCAAGTGAGTCAACTCAAAAAATGAGAAATTAATAGTAAAAATACAAATGGCCAATAAACATGAAAAAATGCTTAGCCTCATCACTAATCACAGAACCTCAAATTCACACAATGAGCTTCTAGTTTGGAAAAATAACAAAAGACTGATAATAGAGATGATGAGGATGAGGATAAAGAGGTATCTGTGTATACTGTTTACCAGGAATATATATAAATTGGTAAAGCATTTTTGAAAATCTATCTGGTGGTAATTACTACAATTTAAAATGCACATATCCTTTGATCCACCACCACACACCCAGAGATGGTGTTGTGCAGGGATTCCCATCACAGATTGCTTTTCACAAACCAAAAAGAAAAATCTAAATTTTCATCAGTGTGACAGTGGCTACTAAGTAAAAAACATATAGTCATTTAAAAGAATGAGACTGAGCTTTCCATGTTATGACATGGAAAGACTTCCTATATACTGTTAAGAGAAAAAGGAAAGTCAAGGGACATTATACATAGTATAAGCATAAATAACAATAATAAGCTAACAACTGCAATACTCACACTAGTGCCAGTCACTGTTTTAAGTACTTTATGAACATCAGCACATTTAACCTCACCACAATTCTATGTTGAAAGCTCTGTTATTTATTTCCACTCTAGAGACAAGAAAACTGAGGCACTTGACCAAGGTCACCACTAAACGATACAGTCTCACTCTCTCTATATAAATAGGTGGTTGCAAGTGTGTAGAAAAAGAATTGGAGGGATATTGATCAAATTATTAATAATAATCATCTCTGGGAAAGGGAAGATAACAATGACTTATTTATCACTCGAATCTTGTACAATGAAACTATTGTACAGTATAATAATTTGTACTACTAAAACAATACAAAGACTGAATGAATTAATGAAAGAATGAAGGAATGAAGCTGGTTGATAGATCCCCTGTATGTCCACCTACTTTAAGAACAGATTCTTCCTTCCTTTTAGAGACACCATGTAGACTCTCCTATTCAGTGATCTCCATCTTTCAGTACAGCTCACCACCCACAACCCTCAACTTCAGCCACATCCCACATCTCTTCTTCCTGATGTGCACCATCCTTCTGCATACAGCCTTTCAACACTATAAATGTGGACCACAGAAATTGAGAAAGGTGGCCCTGAAGCACTATGGCCCTGAAGCAGAAACTGGTATGTATTTTAGGAGCACAAAGTAGTATATTCCTGCCTATACATAATAATAAGGCTGAAACAAATGTTTTGGAAAGATTTCTGACAGGCTTAGAAATTAATGAATTCTCTGGCTAACCCTGAATTAACATAAAATTAAAGTAAGTCAGTATTTCCAGTGCTAGGAATTCAAAGTAGATACCCCTTTCCCTATTCTTCCCACTAAGTACAACTAAAGACCCTGAACATTATATGAAACAAACATAAGAAAACCCTTTGAAAGTTGAGAGAATAAAACAGATCAGATCAGGACCTCAGGACTCAAAGGAACAGCATGGTGATGAGTTCCATGATTTACAGAGGCTGTGCACAGAGGGCCCTCATGTCCTTGGCTTTACCTTTTGATGTATTGGGCCTAACTGTAATATATTTAAATGTTAAGTCTCCACTTCAAAGTGAACATGAGATGCACATTGCAAACATGTTAGTTAGCCTACTATGCATGCTAGTGCCTCCCCTTTGTGAATATTCACAACTCCTCCTATAGCCTGTTGAATATGCATAATATACTTAGCCAACCCACTCAGCATAAATTCCTGTTCCCTTTACCCTACCCTAGAAGTGGCTGTTTCCAGCTTCTGACCAGGGGGCTACACTTCCCAGCCTGTCAGAGCACCCTGTCATTCTTCAGTTGATAATACCAAGAACAGAAAGATCTCAAACTGAATAGAAGATGACAATAGATGCCAAAATCAGGATAACAGAAATGTTAGAATTATCTGAAAAAACAATTTAAAGCAGCCATCACAAAAATGCATCACTGAGCAATTATGAACATGCCTGAAACAAATGAAAAAATAGAAAGTCTCAGTAAATACATAGAAAATATAAAGAAAAACCAAATTGAAATTTTATAACTGAAAATGAAATGAACTCAATGGATGCACTCAACAGCAGAATGGAAGAGAGAGAAGAAAGAAGTGGTGAGCTGGAACATGAATAGAAATTATCCAACATGAACAACAGTGAGAAAATAGACTGAACAAAAAATTAATAGCACCTCAGGGACCTGTGGGACAATAACAAAAGATCTAATATTCATGTCATCAGAGTTCTAGGAGAGGGGAAAGAGGGTGAGGCTGACAATGTGCACGAAGAGATAATGGTCAAAAACTTCCTAAACCTGGCAAAAGGAATAAATCTACAGAGTCAAGAAAGTAAGAAAACATAAACAGATGAACCTAAATAAATCCACACTAAGATAGGCGATAGTCAAACTTCTGAAAAATTAAGACCAAAAAAAAATTGTTTAAAAGAAATGATAAAGAAACAACACCTTACTTTTAGGTGAAGAACAATTTGAATGATAGCGGGTTTCTCATTAGAAATTATAGTGCTTGAAGAAAGTGGCATATCATTTTTCAATTTCTAAAAATTGTTAACTCAAAATGCCACAGTCCATGAAATATCCTGCAGGAATGAGGGGGAAATAAAGAAAAAACATGGCAAGCAAAAATATGGGTAAATAAAATAGATTTGCTACCTCTTAAATTTTCTAAACTATGTTTGACAGCAAAAGCAAAAATTATAACACTGTCTGATATGGTCTTAAATGTATATACCCTATAGAGGAAACATTTAAGACAATTACATTGTAAATGAGGGAGAATATAAAAGAGAGTGAGGGCTCAATACTTCACTTGAACTAGTAAAATTCCAACATCAGGGGAGATTGTTATAAGAAAGACAGGTGAGACAGATAGACATACATACACACTTGCACACATACACATAATACAAGACCTAAAGCAACTACTAAAAGAAGCTATACAAAGAGATACACTCAAAAATGCTTAAGATAAGCCAAAATGGAATTGAATAAATGTTCAACTAACCCACAGGAAGGCAGGAAAAATGAAACAGAAACAAAAAAAGAGATGAATAAAAATAAAATGACTAGCTTAAGCCCTAACATACCAATAACTATATTAAGTGTAAGTGGTCTAAATACACCAACTAAAAGACAGAGACTGGCAGAGTAGACTCACAAGTATGAGTATGACATAACTATATCTGTCTACAAAAAACTTAGTTCAAAAACAATGCTGTTAGGAGGTTCAAAGTAAAAGTATAGAAAACAATATATAATAAAAGCATTAATTAAAAGGAAGCAGAAGTAGTTATACTGATATCAGATAAAATAGACTTCAGAGCTAAGAGAATTATCAGATGTAAAGGGTCATTATATAATCATAAAACAGTTAATCCAAGTCTCCAAAAAGACAATGATCCTACATGTGTATGCACCAGATCACAGTGCTGCAAAACATATGTGAAGCAAGATCTGATGGAAAAGTAAAAAAAAAAAAAAAAAAAAAAAAAAAGGCAAATCCACAATCATAGTTAGAGACTTCAGTATCACTCTCTCAAAAATTAATAGAACTGGACAGAAAATCAGCAAGGATACAGAAGAACACAACAACACTATCAAACAAGAAGATATAATCAACATTTAGAGAACACTCCACTCAAAAACACCAGTATACACAGTCTTTTCAAATGCCCATGGGACATAAACCAAGAAAGATCATTTCATGGGCTATAAAGCAAACCCCAACAAATGTAAAAGAACTGAAATCATTTACAGTGTGTTCTCCAACCATAATAGAATCAAACTAGAAATCAGTAACAGAAAGATCACAAGAAAAATCTCTAAATGCTTGGAAGCTAAATAACACCTCTAAATAATCCATGAGTCAGAGAAGAAGTATAAAAGGAAATTTAAAGGTACAAGGAATGGAATGAAAATGAAAATAAAGCATGAAAATCTGTGGGACATGGCTAAAGCAATTCTGAGAGGGAACTGTATACCATGAAACATATACATTAGAAAAGAGGAAAAGTCTCAAATCAATAATCTAACTACCTCAAGAATCTTGAAAAAGAGCAAAATAAACCCAAAGCAAGTAGAAAGAAGGAAATAATAAAGAGCAGAAATAAACAAAATTGAAAACATAAAAATAATAGAGAAAAATAAATAAAATAACTGGTTTGTTTAAAAAAAGCCGGGCTTGGTGGCTTAGCCTGTAATCCCGCACTTTGGGAGGCTGAGGTGAGTGTATTGCCTGAGCTAGCGGGTTTGAAACCTGCCTGGACAACTTAGCAAGCTGCATCTCTACAATAAATCAAAAAATTTGCCGGGAGTGGTAGCGCACACCTGTAGTTCCAGCTACTTGGAAGGCTGAGGCGGAAGGATCGCCGGAGCCCAGCAGGTCAAGGCTGTGGTGGCCAGGAGTGTGCCACTGCACTCCAGTCTAGGCATCAGAGTGAGACTCCAACTCAAAAAAAAAAATTAAAAATCAATAAAATAGACAAATCCCTAGGAAGAATGATGAAGAAAAAATAAGACAAATTATTGATATCAGAAACAGAGAATATCATTTGTAGACTCTGCAAACATTAAAAGAATAAAGGATTGCTACGAACAATTCTACACATATAAATCTGATAATTCAGATGAAATGGCCCAATTCCTCAAAAAATAAAACTACTATAAATCACCCAATATAAAATTGATTATTTAAACAGTCCTTTAACTATTAATAAAATTGAATTCATAATTTAAAATCTCCACACACAAAAAAAATCCCCATGCCCAGTCTTACTAGAGAATGCTACCTAACATTTAAAGAATTAACAAGTCTGTGCTGCACCTTCTAGAAAATAGAAGAGGAAGGAATATATTCTAGTTCATTTTATGAATGTAGTATTACCAAACCCAACAAGACAGTATAAAAAAAGAAAACTACAGATCAATATCCTCATGAATATAAACATACAAATTCTTAAACTATTATCAAAGAGAATTCAGCAATAAATAAAAATAATTATATACTATGACCAAGTAGATTTATTCCAGGGATGCAAAGTTGGTTTAATACTTAAAAATAAAAAAATAAAATAAAATAAAATATTTAAAAACCAATCAGTGTAATTCACCATGTTAACAGTCTAAAGAAAAAAAAATCACATGATCATATCAATTGATGCAGAAAAGATATTTGACAATCTTCAACACCTAGTCATGATAAAATTTCTCAGAAAAACAGGAATAGAAAGGAACATCTTCAACTTGATAAAGAGTATCTACAAAAAAAAGTATAGCTAACATTATACTTAATAGTGAAAGACAATGTTTTTGCCTTATGAACAGCAATAAGGCAAGGAGGTCTACTCTCACCATTCTTAAGCAACATAGTGCTAGAAATTCTAGGCTTTGCAATAAGGCAATAAAAGGAAACAAAAAGCATATAGATGAGAAAGAAAGAAAAAAGGAAAGAAGGAAGGAAGGAAGGAAGGAAGGAAGGAAGGAAGGAAGGAAGGAAGGAAGGAAGGAAAGAAGGAAGGAAGGAAGGAAGGAAGGAAGGAATCATTGCCCAGGTAGAGAATCCCAAGGAGTCTACAAAAACATTGAACTAATAGTAATAGTAATGAACTTCAAAATTAAAGGTACAATTTAATTTTCAATTGCTCAAAATAAAAAATAAAGTACTTAGGTTTAAATTTACCAAAACATGTATATAGCTTATTTGCTGAAAATTACAAAATGTTAGTGAAGGAAACAAAGAGAACTAAATAAATGAAGAGATGCACTATGTTCATGAATTACAATACTCAACATAATAAGGATGTGAACTCTCCTCAAACTGACACACAGATTTGACATTAATTCCAATCAAAATATCAACAAGACTTTTTATAGATAAGGGTAAGTTTATTCTAAAATTTATATGAACAAGTAACTTGTATAACTAAAATAATTTTGAAAAAGAAGAATAAAGTAGAAGGAAACATTCTACCTGCTGTCGTTTGCATGTCTCTTCCAAAACTCATGTTGAAACAATCCCCAGTGTGGCAGTGTTGAGAGATGAGACCTTTAAGAGGTGATTGCATTATGAGGGCTCATTCATGGATCAATGGATTAAATGGTTAATAGACTAATGGGTTGTCATGGGAGTGGAATTGGTGGTTTTATATAAGAAGAGAAAGTGACCTGAGCTAGCACATTAGCACACTCAGCCCCCTAGCCATGTGATGCCCTATATTCACCTTGGGACTCTCCTGAGAGTCCTTACCAACAAGAAGGCCTTCACTAGATGTGTCCCCTCAACCTATAATGAAATGAAATGTAAGAAATACATTTTATTTCATTATAAATTATCCAATTTCAGGTACTCTGTTATAAGCAACAGAAAATAAATTAATATACTACCCAATTTCAACATTTATTATATAGCCGCAGTAATCAATACCATGTAGTACTGGTAGAGAGATAGAGACATAAAATGGAACAGAATAGAAAAATCACACAATATACTTAACTGATTTTTGACAAATGTTTAAACATAACTCAAAAGGAAAGGTTGCCTTTTCAACAAATGACACTAGAGCAATTGGTTTTTCAAAGTGGGGAAAACAGGAACTTCAACCTCAGTTCATACCTTATAAAAATGAGACAAAAAATTGATCACAGACTTAAATGTAAAACTTGTAGGAAAAAAAACAGAAGAAAATCTTCAGGATCTAGAGCTAGTTCTTAGACTTGACACCAAAACATGATTAATAAATTAAAAAATTGACAAATTAGATTTCATTAAAATTTAAAACTTTCAGTCTGTGAAATACCCTGTTAAGATGAAAAGACAAGTACAAACCAGGAGAAAATATCTGCAAACCACATATCCAGCAAAGGACTCAGCTAAAATATATAAAAAGAACTCATAAAACTTAACAGTAAAAAGCCAAACAATCCAATTAGAAAATGAGTAAAAGTCATGAAGAAACTTCCATCGAAGATACACAGATGGCAAATAAACACATGAAAAGATGTTCAGCATCATTCATTAACCGCTAGGAAATACAATTTAAAACCAAATGAGTTATCACTATACACCTGTCAGAATGGCTAAGACAACAACAACAAAAAACAGATACACCAGAAAGTAGTTTAACATTTTCTTTGCAAACTAGTACGAGCCGGGCTTGGTGGCTCAGCCTGTAATCCCGCGCTTTGGGAGGCTAAGGTGAGTGGATTGCCTGAGCCCGCGGGTTCGAGACTGCCTGGGCAACTTGGTGAGACCTCATCTCTACAATAAATCAAAAAAATCAGCCAGGCGTGGTAGCACATGCCTGTAATTCCAGCTACTTGGAAGGCTGTGGAGGAAGGATCGCTGACACCCAACAGGTTGAGGCTGCAGTGGCCGGGAGCGGCCACTGCACTACAGTCTGGGCGACAGAGTGAGACTTCAACTCAAAACAAAAACAAAAACAAACAAAATAAATAAACATACAACTACCATATGACCCTGAAAATGCACTCCTGGACATTTATCTCAGAGGAATAAAAACTCATGTTCACATAAAAACCTTTACATGAGCATTTATAGCAACTTTATTCATAATAGCTCCAAACAATCAAGACGTCCTTCAATGGGTAAATGGCTAAACAAATTATGCTACGTCCATACCATGGTATACTCTTTAACATTTAAAAAAAAAAAACTATTGATGTAAACAATAGATTCTCTGGATAAGTTTCAAAACTCTGGATGCTGAGTTTTTTGTGTTTTTTTTTTTTGTTTTTTTTTTTTTTTAGTTGGAGTCTCACTCTGTCGCCCAGACTGGAGTGCAGTGGCCGCTCCCGGCCACCGCAGCTTCGACCTGCTGGGCTCCAGCAATCCTTCCGCCTCAGCCTTCCAAGTAGCCGGAATTACAGGCATGCGCTACCACGCCTGGCTGATTTTTTTTATTTATTTATTGTAGAGATGAGGTCTCGCTGCCCAGGCAGGTCTCGAACCCGCGGGCTCAGGCAATCCACTCACCTCAGCCTCCCAAAGGCACGGGATTACAGGCTGAGCCACGGAGCCCGGCTGTGTTTTTTTTTTTAAGCCAATAGCAAAAGTTCGCATACTATGTAATTCCATTTACATAAAGTCCATTTACATGACAAAATTATAGAAATGGAGACCAGATTGGCAGTTACCAGAGGTTAAGAAGGTGGGGGTGGTAGAAGGGAAGTGAGTGTGGCTATAAAAGTACAATTTGAGAGATCCTTATGGTGATGTAAATTGTATTATGGGATCTTTTTCCCTATATTTTATGACACTTTGATATCTTGAGGTCTTGGAAGGAGGGGCCTGCCCCTCCTAGGGTTGGCTAATTCCTAAAGTAGTAAACGACTTGCTTAAGAGCACACCTTTGACATGCCAACCTACCAATACAGAGTCCATAGCTCCACTCACTTGCTTTCATCCAATTCCTGAAGTCAAGCATACTATCCCCCTGTCCTAAGTCACCCCAGCACCTGGTACCTGACAAGGAGGGACCACCTCATCCCCCAGAGCCTGCCCATATTAATCAAACTAGCCAGTCCTAAGTCTGCCTGCCCTGCTTTGCACTGTCCTTCCTAGGGAAACAACAGTAAGAACTCTTGCCAAGATTTTCCTCTCACTCACTCTGCCTCCTGATGACCCTGGGTCTTCTCTATGTGGCCCTGCATGACATGGCGTGGCCTGTCCACACCTCTGGGGAACTATGAGTAACAAACTATCTTTCCAATGACAATCTTCTCCTGATCTATTGGCCATACCATACCTAACTAAAAACAAAATTCTGGGCACATTTAAAAACAGAAATGTTCTGTATCTTGACTGTATTAACGTCAATATCCCGGTTGTGGTATTATACAACAGTTTGCAAGATGATACCATTGGGAGAAAATTAGTACAAGTACACAGAGGATCTCTGTATTAATTCTTACAACAAGCCGGGCTCGGTGGCTCAGCCTGTAATCCCGCGCTTTGGGCGGCTGAGGTGAGTGGATTGCCTGAGCCCGTGGGTTTGAGACCCGCCTGGGCAACTCAGTGAGACCTCCTCTCTACAATAAATCAAAAAATTAGCCAGGTGTGGTAGCGCGTGCCTGTAGTTCCATCTACTTGGAAGGCTGAGGTGGAAGGATCGCTGGAGCCCAGCAGGTCGAGGCTGCGGTGGCTGGAAGCATGTCACTGCACTCCAGTCTGGGCAACAGAGTGAGACTCCAACTCAAAAAAAAAAAAAAAAAAAAAAATTCTTACAACTGCATGTGAATCTATGATTATCTCAAAATAAAAAGTTTAATTGGAGATCCACCTGGGCAGCAAGACCTCATCTCTACAATAAATCAAAAAATCAGCCAGGCGTGGTAGCGCACGCCTGTAATTCTGGCTACTCGGAAGGCTGAGGTGGAAGGATCGCTGGAGCCCAGCAGGTCAAGGCTGCGGTGGCCAGGAGCGGCCACTGCACTCCAGTCTGGGCGACAGAGTGAGAATCCAACTCAAAAAAAAAAAAAGTGTAATTGAAAAAAAGAAAGAAAAAGCAAGTGCCTCGTCTCTTCCATCAGTCCAATTAATTGAAGTTTCATTGTTAGAAGCCTTCCTAAATAGTAAATAGGAAGTTTTAGTGAACAGAAGAAAGTACCAGAACATTGTCTTGTTCACTACCGGTTCTCTTCACTTTCCAAATGAATTATCTGTGGCAGAAGTCCCCAACTCCAGGGCCACAGACCAATAGTGGTTTGTGGCCTGTTAGGAATCAGACACACAACAGGAGTTGAGTTGAAAGTGGGTGGCTCCGCCTACTGTCAGATCAGCTGTAGCATCAGTGTCTCATAGGAGGGTGAACTCTATTGGGAACTGTACATGCAAGGGATCTAGGTTGCACACTCCTTATGAGAATCTGATGCCTGATGATCCCCCCACACCCACCTGCCCATGGAAAATTTGTCTTCCATGAAGCTGGTCCCTGATGCCAAAAAGGTTGAGGACCCCTGAACTATGGAACTAACGGGGGAACTAAACTCCTTGGGTCAAAACTAAAAATTCATGGCTGGTGGGAGAGGGAAGCCTAGAAGACAAGACTAACTCCTCTGTAACCACGCAATTTAAGCCACTATTTCTGATAGAATCATCCTATCAATAAGTTGCCTCCTGCAACCTTCTGGATGCCAGGCACTGTGCTAAGTGTGCCATGTGCACTCCCTCCAGTATAGCTGTGCTCCTCTGGGACCAAAGCTCTGCAGGCCAAAGGGGAATGTGGAAGGAAGATACAAAATCTTTAAGAGAAGTTTACTAATTCAGGCCACAAGAAACAAAGGCCCAGAGCTGGTCATAAAACCACTTTCCGTGTTTTCAGTAAATCTCAGCTTAATGTATTTTCTAACAAAACAAAAATGAAGAACACCTGGTGCCTTTTACCAAAACAAGTTCTGGTTCTGAAAATAAACCAATCTGTGAGGCAGGACTCTGGTTATTTCTGCATTTAGGAGTAGCTCCATGATATGAAAGCTATGTGCACAGGGAATGGAGATAACAGGAACAAGCTACTGCCACTTGTTTTTGCCTTTGCTTCTAGGTGGCAAAACTCCAGGTGGGGCAATGCCTGAGGCTTTGGGTTCTCACCATACTCTGACTCATGAGGACCAAGGTCAGTTTTCCTGCCCTGGCCCCTCACCACAGTGTCGGTTTTCTGAAAACCTACGTGACAGCTGTGCTCTGACTAGGCATATGATAATGTCCTACATTTCCACTTGATATCTACCATATGTTTTCAACAAGATTTTGTTACCATCTTCATATGCTTTTCATAATGTAATTTTTAAAAAATTCCTTGAGCACCATATAAAAATACAAGCTTGTCTGAACCTGTCTCACCATTTAGTTTTGTTTTGTTTTTTGGGTTTTTTTTTTTGTTTTTTTTCCTGCTTTTAGGACTTCACTTGAAGTTTAGGATTTTAAACTTATCCCCCACTATGCTACCTATACCCAGCCCACTGGCCCAGAGTGGAGCCGATCTCTCCTAGTACCCCCACAGCGCCTCACATCTGACAGTTCAAGTATTTGAAACTCCAATGATTCAGAAAATTCCTAATACATTTGGGGCATATATATACATTACACAGGTCCAACTGTTTTTAAGAAATGTTTTGTTGTATAATTAGTTTAAGAAATAAACAGTACTGGCAAAAAGGGAGATGGGGAAGGAGGAAGCAGAAAGGGGAAGTGGAGACTCCAGGAGAGCTGGCCCACGTGCTGCCCAGGGAGGACACATGGTAGTCAGAGACCATGACCAAGGCTGGCCTCCCAGCACGCGGTGGCAAGATGGAGTGAGAAGAAAACAGATATGACCTCCTGGGTCTCTCTCTGACGAGTATCTGGAATCCAACTCCTCTGCTCCCACATGGGCCTTGCTCTATCAGACAGCTCCTCTCGTTCCTATACCTACATCCTTTCCTCACTGCTAGTCCAATCCATCAGCACACGCTCAACACTTTCCCAGCCTTAAACAAAGGAAAAAAGTCTCCTGATGTCATCTCATCCTCAAGCTCCCACCCTTCCCACTGCCTCCCTTCCTCAAGGCCATCCATGCTCAGTCTCTGGTCACCTTACTCTTCAAGTCCACTCCAGCCTTGCTTCTGAGCCTATCACTAGGTTCACAACCATCTCTTGTTACTAAATCTATGGAAGTCCTTCAGACTCATTCCACTTACCCTCTAGGCAATTTGAACATTGTTCACCACCCCTTCCTCCAGAAATACTCCTTTTCCTTTAGTTTTCTTACTAATTTTCCACCTGCCTCTCTGGATGCTCAGTCTAAGTACCCCTTTGAGTGCTTCCTTCTCTGCCCATCCTCAGTCAGTAACACTCCATGGGAGTCTGATGTAGAGTCTGACATGACACATCCTCTCTTCTTCTCTTCTGGTCCTACAGCCCTTCCCTAGATGAGCCTGGTTACGCCCATAGTCCTTGCTATATGAGGATACCCCACACCTCTCTCCAGACCTTTAGCTCTAGGGCTCCACATAGACATTACATAAGCACCTCAAATGCACTGTGTCCAAAACTGACCCAAATATCTCTCTCCCGACCCTACCCCATCTGGCTGTCTATGTTCCTATCTCAGCAGAAAGCATCACCATCCACCCAACTACCAGCAAGACCTCTTGTGCCACTCTGATCCTTCCCTTTCCTTACCTCTGCATGTACCTCCCAACATTCAATCCATTTTTTTCTGTGAAAGAATAAGTATTTGAGTTCTTATGTCCCATGTTTACGTAGCCCCGATCCATCTACTCTCTATATTTCCACATTAAAAGCCTAGTGAAAACTACACTGTATCACTCTGTACTAATAATATGCAGCTTCCAAACTCATTCACTTGCTTCCACCTTCCCCCCACCCCCCAGATCAACTGTACTCCTTGTTACACACACCAAGTGAATTTTGAAAACACAAATCTGGCTAAGAACCTAACGACGCCTACCACCCTCAGAATAATAGCCAAATTCCTTAATATGGTTGTGATCTGGCCTCACCCAACTCCCCATCTCTGATTTCACTTGGTAGAGCCCAACCTTCCCAGAAAACTGGATTTCCAGTGCCTTACAATAGTAGGTGATCAATAAACATTTGTGAGAGAAGATAAATAAATGCATAATGGTCAGGAGGTTTCACTAAGGAGCTATATGAGCTAGGTTTTGAAGGATGAGTAAAATTTTATTAAAGAGGAGGGCATAGGTATTTTGCAAATATGAGAATAGCTAGTTCAAAGTTTTAATGGTACAAAGTTCCTGCTTATTCTGGACATAAGAAAGTAAGAGGTTCAATGGGGCCAGAGAGAAGATGAGTAAAAGGAAGTGAGACTGTGAGACACAATGAAATTATGTATGTCAAATAAAAGAATTTGGATTTCTGTCCTATGTGTGGTTATCAAAGGAACCTCTTGAGGGGCGGATTCTTTTCTTTTCTGTTTTTTTTTTAGTTGGAATCTCACTTCTTTGCCCAGGTTGGAGTGCAGTGGCACCCATGCTCACAGCCACCCCAGCGTCGACCTTCTGGGCTCCAGCAATCCTTCTGCCTCAGCCTTCCGAGTAGCCAGGAACTACAGATGCACGCTACCATGCCCAGCTATTTTTTATTTTATCGTAGAGACAAAGTGTTGCCAAGTTGCCCAGGCTGGTCTTGAACCTGCAGGCTCAGGCAATCCACTCACCTTGGCCTCCCAAAGTGCTGGGATTACAGGCCGAACCACCGAGCCCAGCGCGGATTCTTTTCTAACACTGAAACGTGTGTGTGTGTGTGTGGGTGTGTGTGTGTGTGTGTGATCCTTCAGGCCCTTGCTCTTCTAGATATGCCCAAGGGTGAAAAGCATCTTCAGGCAGGAACTCTGATGTTTGACCTTTGTGTGTGTGTGTGTGTGTGTGTGTGTGTGTGTGTGTGTGATCCTTCAGGCCCTTGCTCTTCTAGATATGCCCAAGGGTGAAAAGCATCTTCAGGCAGGAACTCTGATGTTTGACCTTCCAGGAATCTGAGGTCCACTAAAGACTTGGAATCCCTCACCTGGACATCTGGAAATAGTCATTGAGCTCAAGGCTAACCTGACTCTTAAGAGTTTCTATGCCAGAAAGACTCCTGTGTGTGCGGTGGAGTTTCTCAGCAAGGAAATGGAAGCAGTCTTAAATTGGTGTGAGAAAAAAAATATTCTTCTTAAAGACTATGATACATTTTGGCCCAGATGCTAAGTGTGGTAACTCTAAATGCCTTTTTGAGGTGGGTAGAATGAAAGCAGCCTAAAGCAAGGCAGAGAACTGGGCAAGGAAGCAGTCTAAGGATGGGCCTGCATCTCCACAGCAGGTGTCTCTATGTTTTAACATCTCATTCCAGTTATTCCCAGAAAAGTCTCCTGAAAACTAAGTCGGATCCTAACTCTTTATGAGAAATCATGTGCTATATAATACAATTTGAATGTGTCCCCCAATGTTCATGTGTTGGAAGCTTAATCCCCAAAGCAACAGAACTGAAAAGTAAGACCTTAAGAGGTGATTTGGTCATGAGGGCTCTGACTTGTGAAGCAAAAGTTACATTCTTTGCAGAGGAGTTGTAGCACTACATTACAATTCTTTGAAAACTGACTATCCACATATGATAAAATAGCATGCACAACCTCTGGCAAACACCACTCCAGGGATGCAGTGTCACAGGAACTCATGAGACCCACCCTGAATCTGACTGCAAGGGGATTGCTGCCTCAGTCGCTCCAAGATCTGAAAGTGTGGCTGCAGAACCGAAAGGGAGACTAGCTCAGAGAGGACTGCAGACACAGGGACAATTAATTGAGAAATTTAGCAAATAATCCCCAGCCCCCTAGCCTAAGAAGCTTCCCCGACCCAGTGAGAAGGGAAGTTATTGAATTACATTTTTATAAATGAACATTTGGCATCTTTTACCCTTAGCAGCAATGGGGCCTAAGCTCATTTTAAAGCAGTTGTGCTACTTAGGGTCAGTAGTCCATCTGCTACCTAACTCACAGGGCTGCATGGTTGCAGTGCTTAATGTGCTCTGTGCACAGGGAAGGATTAATCCTCCAACAGCTACAACAGACAGAGAAAGGTCTCGCCCCAATCCACAGCAGGGCTTCCTCATTCGCTGAAGTTCTAGCTAAGAATCTCTGCAGCCTGGCCACTACACAGTGCTTTACACTTTGGTCTGAATGTTGACTTAATATGGAACTCCAGATCAAAGGAACGGGAAGTCCTTCTTCTCACCCTGCCCTCCCCACCTTCCTTGAACTCAGGGCCAGACCTCTGGGGGAACGAGATGCTTATCTGAGATCTGTCCAGAGCCAGTACCAAGAGAGGACTCCCACCTCTCTCCCTGGAAGGACTTTCAGAGGGAACCCGGGCAGCCTCCACCTCGGCCGTTCAGAGGCTGGGTAATTACTGGGCGGCCTAACTCGAGCCCCTTGCCCTGCTCACCTCCCACTAAAATGCATGGCACTGCACAATCATGAAATGTGCTTATTAATTTTACTCATTTGACACTATGCTCTTCTGCCCTGAGCTAGATGTTAGGAGAAAATGATAGGGATAGATTCTGCTCCTGTCAGATTTACCAAGACTTCCAGAAAACCAGACTATCAAAGGCCATCTGCCGCCCACTAGCCAAGCATGCAGAATGACCCCAAAGGTACAAACGGAATGTTACAGATACAGATCCACAAAAGAGGGTGGCAGGAAGACGGGGAGACCCCTGGCCCTGGGCTTGAGCTCCCAGTGAGACCTTTCAGGAGAGCAACCCCGAGCTCATCCTTCCCCAGATTGTGAGCTCCCAGCCCTGCCTTGATTCATGACTTGCTGCTTCATACCTAATTCATCAAAAGACACTTTGGATCCTCAAATCAGGAACATTTTTATTAGCTTCCCCAAGAGCTTTTGTGGCACAAAGCCATACCTAATGATTCTATTTTATGGAAAGCTATACATTCAAACCGTGCTTTGAAGTCAGGCAGCAGGTAAGATTCAAATATTTTTTAGAAAAGATTCCTTCATTCTTTCACATTCAGAATGTTTATGAGCTTTCAAATAGTTGGGAAAGGGACATGGAGGATTTGCACAGGTTCCAATTTCCCCACCCAGGACCCAGAGCTGGCTGACCCAGTACAGAGCAGCCTTGACCACAGTGGTTCTCAATGGAGGCTGACTTTGTACACACTCTCCTCCTGGGGATATATGGCAATGTCTGGAGACATTTTTGGTTGTCACCACTGAGGGAAAAGGGGCAGATTCTATTGTCACCTACTAGGTAGAGGCCAGGGATGCTGTTAAGCATCTGTGTTACATAGGATGGCTGCATAGCAAAGAGTTATCTGATTGTCTGGTCTCAAAAGTCAGTAGGGCCAAGATTGAGAAGCCCTGCCCTGGGGCTTCTGCTGGACCAAACTGGGAACATCAGACATTCATCTAATCACTACGGCAGGTTTTCAGTGCTGGCTAGTGAGACTCAGGTTCTTTTATTCTTATGTATTCTTGATGCACATTTCCAATGAACAGGAATAGAATGTTGTCATAAACAAAAAGAAGAAAGTAAAAATGAGACCACCTTAGAGGGGAGGTGTGGGGAGGCATATAACATCAATAAGGGTACCTGATCTCAAACCAGGTGAAGTGGGGACCAAAGGGAGGCCCAAACTTTATCTGTACAATGACCACTCGTATACCTAATCCTGAATTGTACCCCATATCTTTAAAATAAAATTTTTTAAAAGACATATGACAATATCCACCACTAATTAGACCCTCCTAATGTTCCTCTGTACCTTTTGAGCACCACCCAAATAAGAATGTATCTACTGAAACAACAAAATAACCAGTTCCAATCATCAGGACTACTGACACCAGCACAGATGTCTGCTGAAAAGCAAGGAAAGTTCTTTGCTAAACTGTGGCAGTGTGGTCAGTTACAGCACTGGACTAGTAGAAGGCCTGGCCCTGATTATTTACCACTTCCAAGCATCACTTATTGAAGCTTGGGTTCTCCTAATCAGCAGGTGGAGATAAAGCTACTTGCCCTCCCAGCCTTCCAGGGACTCATGAGAGTTGAATGAGTTCATGGGTAGAAACTGCTTTGTAAACTGTAAAGAGCTATACAAATGCATGACAATATACTTAAGACATTTATACATGCATAACAATATATGACAGCCACCAAGGGTCTTTCATAGACTCTGAATCCTTTTCATGAAATGTCACAAGTAGGAGTGACTTGGGAAATCAATAAATCCAATCCCTTAATTTTACAGAAGGAGAAAATGACTATCACAGAGGTTAAAGTGACTTGGCCATGGCCAAGGCCAGGAGACAGCCCAGAGGGGCTCAGGTCTTCTGACTCCCAAACCAAGATACTCCCTATGCCCTCCACTGACAATGCTTTCTATCCCTTGATTATTTTAAGTTCTTACAGAGAAGAACCACATTTTATACACAAGGTTCAGGGGTTCTTGGGCACAGAAGATAAATATTTGTTGAGTCAGTGTGCAAAACATACAAAATAGTATCTTGACTTACTACATCATAGCCTGTCGGGGCTCGGTTCCGAGAAGCCACCACCCCAACTCCCGTGATGGGATCCATTGATGCTTCTGGCAAGGCTTCTGAGAGGTCTTTGACTTCAGGCATGGTGGATTGATCCTGGTTCAGAAAAGGAAAAAGAAAGCACAAAATTCAAACTTAGCATTTAAAATGAACAATACAAAGTCTCAAACAGAATCAGAATCTTGGGACAAATATCCCGAGCTAGGCTCCACATACCTGAACTGACTGAAGGGGTCCTGACCCTATCTGACCTTTCCTCAGATCAAGAATTTGAATCACCTCTGGCCCAGGTTCTTCTCAAGCTAGTTTTAGACACTGAGCTAACATCGTTAATGAGTATTTGTCCCTGCTCTCAGGAGGTAATTCTGACTCAAACCCCAAAGCAAGTTATTCTCAACTTGACTGTCTGTCCAGCTGTCTGATTTCTGAACAGATACCAGTAGCTCCTCTGAAGACAAATCAGATATGGCTAAGCCTAACAACAGCTTTCATTTCTCTGCCTTGTAATTTTTCCTTATGGAGGTGCAGACTTCTAAATCTACAGCCTCTACCACAGTCAAGGTTAGAACTTCAGCAGGCAGAGCTTTGCAAATAAGCCAAGATCTTTGCAAACACATTGAAGAGCGTTCTGGGCATGGGGCAAAGGAAAAGTGTTCAAGTCCAGGCTCCATAACTGACTAGCTGGTGACCTTAAGCAAGCAATTTAACCTCTTAGAGCCTTAATATTCTCAACTATAAAACTAAGTCATGATACTGACACTTGCAGAGCTGCTGTGAAAATGAAGAGAGTCAACGTAAATGAAGGGCCTGGAGAGGTCCCTGGTACACAGCAGGCGTCACTCAACAAAAACCAGGTGAGACTGGTGGTGTTTGGAGCATATAGGTCCAGTGTAACTAGCCAGAAATGTGGTACATGTCATTCCCTAGAGAGTCGGCAAAATCTCTTTGTTGTGTTTCACCCCCAGGTCATGTGGGTACTTACTTAAAGCCAAACACTAACAATGGCCATAATTCTTGCTGGGTACTTTGGGACAAAGGGAGAGAAAATGGAATTATTATTCTGCTGCTGTCTGCCTCTTGATGTGACCAGAGGAGACAGGTAGAATATAGAGAGCACTGGGTCTGGGCAGCTGGAGTGGCAGTACACCAGAAAGCAAATAAAAGAGGCAACACTGTATGTAAATGAACCTAAGTACTTTTAAAAGGACAAGCAGTGAAAAAGAGCAAGTCAAATTCCACCCCCTTCTGCAACAATTAAATTCCACTGGCTGTAGTTCTGCCAGATCTCTTCAGGCTGGTTACTGCTTCCAAAGCAAACCGAACACCCTGCCTTATGAAAGAGGCAGGAGGAATATTCCTGCTTCTCAGTCTAGAATCAGAAAAGACAGAGGCCATTAAAAATGACTGCAGCCTCCTAAATGGAAACAATCGAAATACTGTATGCAAGTCATAAATGAAGCCCGTGGAACCTGCAAAAAGCTCCAGAAACAGACTTGTCAATGCAACAGAGCCAGGTCCCTGATCAAGGCTGAGACATGCCTGGCACAGCTGCACTCTCAGCTTCTGTTTATGACAAAAGCTAAACTAAGTTACGCTTTACTTAATTCTACTGAAAATAAGCTTCTACATAGTCAGGGCAGAGGGCAGGAGACCAAGATACATCACTGCATTATTTCCTATTTTCAAATTTCATTTACCAGGCAAGTTTATCTGCATAAAGCACAGGGCTTAGTGCTTCCTGCGCACAGTAGGCATTAAGTAAATATTTATTGAGTGAACATGCATGCATGTCCCTAACAACAGTTTAGAATTAAATATGTGCAACTGCCTGAGCCAAAGCAGGCACTGATCAAAAAAGCCCTGCGCTTGAAAAATCCTGTATTATTGGTAATATGAAAATAACATTGCTGCAGTTTGCAAAATATTGGTACCTGCTGTTAGTTACCAAGAATGCTTTGCAATTAACAATTCACTAATTGAATGTATGAATTCTGCCAGTGCTAAAATACCACGCTGTAAATTTAATAAAGAACATGTGAGGTAAGTTTTTGTTCGTTTTTTTAGACAGTAAGGCCTCTACTATCAGAGAGAGAAAAGAAAGAAGGAAAGGAGAAAGAGGGAGAGAATAATCCATATCTTATTTGCTGATAGATTCATCTCCGTGTCCTCAGGTCACAGTACCCTCCACGAGGTGCTGATGACAACGGTTCTCTTTGGCTGTGGAGCACACTCTCAGTGGCGGGAGGGTCAACACGCTCTTGCATAATGATGCTGCTCCCACAATGCACCGAGGCGGCCCAGCAGCAGGTTCCAAGATGGCCACGGGCGCCCCCGGCTGAGGCAGACAAAGAAGCTGGGCCTGTGCGCTTGTGGTCACAGCCCTGCCAGCCGAAGACCTAGCAGAACTGCTCACAGAGCATCCCCAACGCCCACCGCCCACTTTCCTTCCCCCCAGCTGCCGTGCCTGGGGGGTGGGGATCAGGCAGCCTTTGTGAAATATAGACAAATGGTTCCGCACTGCGCCAGCTACAGCAGACTCGGGTGGAGGAAGCTTTTAATGAGAAACGCCCAAGATATCCATGGCAGAGGCCATCACTCAAAGCAGCTTGCCCTGAATTACATATTTTCTGACTGCAAATTACTTTTAACAGCGTCTCTACCAGCACTTCAATTGACCTTCCTAACAAAAGGCCATTTATTAACTAGCATTCCATGTTTCCCCCGAGCTGCCCGGAGCCGGAGCAGGAAGGGATGGCACCGGGCTCAGAGCTCAGCCACCCAGGGTCGCAGGCCAGGCATCTGCCAGGGGGAAGAAGAGGCCATTAATGAGAGCCTACAGAGCAAATCTGACCCGGGAGGGGAGGGCAGGGGAGCTGAGTGTTTAAGACCAACATTAACCTGTCTGGGCTAAAATATAAAATCCTGAGGCCTACTTGCAACAACTCCTGGTTTCATCTCAGCAGCCCCTCATTCAGAATCCACCTCTATCTCAAAATCCTAACTGCCCACAAAACACACTAATATGTCTCTGTTGCATTTGGACAATGATTTGCAATTCTCAAAAAACTTTCTCAAATTCCCTCTCAGTTGATGCTCACATCAAATTTGAGAGGTGGCCAGGTGGTACTTTCCCTATCTTACAGGAGAGAAAACGGAGGTCCAGACATCTTTAGACACCATACAGCTAGCAGCTGGCAGAGCCGAATGGGATGGCTAGTCTTCCTACCCAGGTCTGGTCTGCCTTCTCTTGCACTAGACAGAGAGGCACCAATATCCCACCTGATTGAGAAAGCAGTTTCAACACTAATTATATTTTAAAATGCCAAAGCTCTTCTATCTCTAGTCACAGCTCAATAAGTCAAGTAAAGGGGGGGAAAGTACAGAAAGATAAAAGTAACATGGGATTAATTTTTCTCACACCTCAGTTTCAAGATTCAACATTCCCCTCATAAATAATTTACAACAATAAAAATGAGCTAAGGCCATGTTTGTGTAGGATGGAGGTAAATTTAGGCCTAATGAGGGAGATCCGAGCCCTGTACAGGAGGGAATAGGTTGATCTATGGCACGGTGCAAGCAGGATCGACAGCTCACAGGGGCTCCATTACCAATTGGAAGTCGCAGAGCCAACTGAGAGGAGGGGGGAGCAAAATGAGGAAACTTGTGCCATCCCAGCTGTGGCTGCAAGGAGGATCTCTACAAGGAAAGCCAAAAGTTAACCCAATGTTTTGGATGACAAGACTACAGCTGTTGAGATTTTTCAGAACTATAAGACTAAGCCAATCTAAATCAGGTCTCATTAAATGCCAGGTGAGGAATGAAAGAGGTGGGGTGCCAGGGAGTCACATCTGACCTCAAGCTAGACCTCCTAATTCACCCTTGCAGGTCATCTGGTTCCAATCCCCATTCTGACCTCTCCCCTAAGTAGGCATACAGCCTCTGCTAGTTCATTTCCTAGGCTGAGGGGGCTGCAGAAACTAGCTCTAGGCAGCTGATCCTATGTCTGCCCATGAGAGGGTTCCTCTGCAAGGTGGGAGAATAAGAGTGTGTGTATGTTTGTGTGAACATGTGTGTGTACCCACCTATATGTGTGTGCCCACATGTGTATAGACTGGGCAAGATGAGGAGGGCTAGGGTGAGGTGTTTTCGAAGCCAGGAGGATTTCTTCTGCCATGCCATGCTGAATGAGCACCATACAGCAAGGCCAGGAGGAAACCTGCCTCCTGCTTCTGCCTATAGCACTGCAGACAGCACATGAGGAGGCCCCAGCTCCCATTGCTGCAGCACCTAGCCAACACTGTCATCCCAGGTTCACAGAGAAATGAACTTTAACTATAAAGCCCCTTCATACAGACAGTACACTGCTCCCTTGCAGCTGATCAAAGAATTACTACAACGGTGTGCTTAATCCCTAAAAGTCAGCAGTGCTGGGCTTAACTGATGCTGAACATTGTTTCAGAATCAAAGGCTTGCCTCCCGGCCCCAGTCTGGGAGAAAACTGAGCTGCTGTATCACAGTTGAAAACTCAAGGGAACTTTGATATCATCTCTGTTTAATTTCCACAGCCCTCGTGAGCCTGGGGTTTATCTCGTTTTATCAACTCCTGTACTGAAATCAAAACCCAACTAACAAAGCTCAGACCTCTCTCCACAGAGGCCCTTCCAGCAGTGGGGAGTGGGCTGAGGAGTTTAAAGTGCTTTCAGGGGGCAACAACTGCAGGGGGCAGGGAGAACTGCCTTCAAAGGAGGTGCCGCAGGCACCAGGCCCATGCCCCAGCCTCCCCACTATCTCAGCCTCCTGCTGTGGTGAGAAAGGCCAGTTCAGAAGCTGCACCAGCCAGCGCTGCTGGTCAGAGCTGAAGGCATGACTTGCACACAACTTTTGAGGAGAGTAATTTCAAAGTATTAAGGGGAACCGATTACATTGGGCTTCTGTAATTGAAATGACACAATCAGTTGGTTAATTAAGTCCCCACAGAAGGATGAACTTGTAATCAGTTTGCTTGAAATCCATAGTCAAGGGCACCAAAGACATAAACTGTCTGCCCACATCTACCAGCTTGCAGGGCTGGGGAAGGGAAGGGAATAAATATTTTACTCATCATAAGAAACAGTACCAGAGCAAGCAGCGGCTAAAAAGGGGGTGGGATGCCCCCCAGAAAAATCTGCTGCTACAACCATCATGGGTTCTTTGCCTGTTTCCCAGCGGCAGCAATGGCCTGTAGGAAGCCATGCCCACCTCTGGTGCCCCATGAATATGAGCACTTTTCTGCTGACAAATTGCAGGCAAGGGACAGAAGTCTCTAAGGAGAAGACCCATGGCCAGGACTGACCAACACTTATCATAAACACACATACCCGGTCACCTCTTTGCAACGAAGTTTCAGAGACCTACCTCCACAGAAGGCTGCGAGCTGAGGCCAGTGTCCATGCTATACCTTGTTACAGTGCACAGAATGAGAGGTTGTCATGGTGGAACCTCAGGAGAGCATCCTGGTGCCTCCTGAACTTTGCTTTGGACAGATTACCTGGTGACCAGTCAGGAGTCAAACCACTCTGACACATGCTGGTCAGGTGGCAACAGGTCACATGCTGTCCCCTTTAATTCCCCAATATTTGAGGAACTACAGCAAATATTTTTCTAAGCTCTCCTAGATCACAAAGAATTTTCCAGCTAGGGAATTAACAATTGCCAGCACTTCCTGCTTCCCTTCCTGTCAGTAAAGTTCTGTTTCTCCTAATAGTGGAATCTAGTATATAAATGTGTCCATTCAATCTGACCTATGCTTAGATTTCTATTAACCATTTGATTACCAAACATAGATTTTCATAAACTATGTGAGACAGTTCAGTTTGCTGTAACTATTATGGTGCAATGCTGGGTTACAGAATTCACACTCCCAAAATAAATCCAGGATCAAATTCTATAGGACTACCATGGCCAAAGTCCTGTCCCATACAGGTCCCACTCTGCATAACATCATTCGAGGGTGGAACATCCTCCAGCACATGTGCAAACCCCACCTCCTTGCCCATGGTTACTACAACTGAGGGCCATCTCTGCCCACTTCCATAAGGTCTTGCCAGGTGGTACTACCATATTGTCCCCTGGAGAGCAGGAAAAAGGAGGACCCCAACAAAAAGTAGATGCCTACAAAACAGGGAGTCTCAAGAGCAACAGTTTCCTGAGTATTCAGTGATACGAGTCACACCTTGCCCTGATGGTCACAGTGACTGCACAGTAAAAATGTCATCTCAACACAGGCAAGTGGGCATCCAGGACAGTATCATCAGAACACCTAGCTTTAGGTCAGCTGGGCCACCATGTCCCTCCCTGACTTTCATGTGGGTCTTGAGAGCTTCTTTTCATACATTTGGTCAGTTAACAATTCTACTGGTGTGCCAATGATTTCCAAAATACCTCCAAACCCAAACTTTTGTCCTGAAACTCGGAGGAAGCTATCTGGTATCCTGCTGTCTGTCTTTACTCACACATCCCACAATACCTCAAACTCAGCTGGGCTTGCCATCTTCCCCCAATGCATCCTCTTTCCCACAGTCCCAGTCCCTAATAGGGCCTAGCATGTAACGCTCAGTCCATAGATGTGTATGGAGCCTCTCTCTGGCTAAGCACTGAAGGTAAAGCAGATGAAGATGGGAAGTTCACATTCTGGAGGAATTACCCAACTTTAACGTGCATAAAAATCACCAGAATAAGTTGCTAAAACAGAGATTCACTACCAGCTGATGCAAAAACAGCTGGTCCACGTTGAGAATTTGAGTACAAGAGAGTAGGTATTTGATGAATGAATGAATGAAATGAACCTAAAGGTAATCTCCCATGAGAAAAGCCTCAGAATAAGCCCCTCAGTCTCTTTCCCTCCCTCTTCCTCACAGATCAGCCAAAAGCATCCAATTCCTCCCCTACAGACACACCCACCACCTTTTAAAACCTGGGTCACACCTTCCTCCCCTCAAACCTCCTCCAATTGCCCAGATAGGTGATGTCACTCAGAATCCTGGCATCCAAGCACATGGTCTTAGCACACACGTACACACATGCACTTGTGCTCACACACAAATACACACATAGCCTTGCCTCTCAGAAGGCTAGAATATACTTTCCCTGGCAGAATATAAGTTGTTCAAAGATAGGCTATATCCACCATGGTGCCTAGTTCACAATAAATGAGACTGAGGAATGATAAATGAATGGAATTCCTATCCTCTCAAAATTGCCAAGTCTCAAAGGGGCAGGGGCAACAGTGAGAGCCCTATGCTGGGATTGCTGATGCTCCCACGCAGGATACACACCACAATTCCAGGAGTGAGCCAGAGGAAGAGACTACAGCACTACTAGGCAGTTCCAGAAGTGGATCTAACTCAGTGCAGCCAGGTTGGATGCAGGCTAGCACTGGGGTCCAGGCTGGCTGCAAGAGGAATGCCCTGGGGAGTTTGTGACTAGGTGGAGCTGAGACTAGATAAAGCACAGTCAGGGAGAAGCTCCAGGGTGCTGGGTGACACAGTACTAATAAGGCTGTGGGATATAACCCAAAAGAAAGGGACTGCAAATGAGGGGACACTTCCTTCTGCCTGGTGAGGCAGAGAGAGAGCGGGGAGAAGAGTGACTTCCCTGAAAGACAGACGGTGCACAATGGTGAAAGTCTTGCAGGTCAAAGAAGCAGCATCAACAGAGGCACAGTGGTGTGAACAAATATGAACTGCTGAGGGAACTGCAAGGAGCAGATGGGACCTGAAACAAGCTTAATAAACAAACAAACAAAACACCACCACACTAAACCAAATAGTACTTCTTGGTTATTTCTGAGCTTTAAGCAGTGATGCAGATCTACAGGAAGGGGCACCCCATTGTATGAAGGAAGAGTCCCAGGTCTTACATTCATACTTTCTCTCCTGCAGCTGAACATTTCTCCGAGTGCCCCTTCCTTCAGATCTCAATAGGGCTTCCTTATGCTGTCAGCACAGTGGGGGGAATGGCAGGCAAAGCAGAAAAACGGACAGGGTGCAAGCTTTGGAGTTAGAAGAACTCGAGCTCAAATCCCAGCTCTGACATGTATTTAGAGCTAGTAACCCCAGGCAAGTTGACTAAACTGGGCCTGAGTGTCCATCCCTATAAAATTGGAATAGTAGATAATATTTTCTCTACAGTCTATAATGTGTATAGAGCATCTGGAATTTGCATCTAAATACAATCAACAGGGTAAAAAGGCCATCTATGGAATGGGAAAAGATATTTGTTTATCATATATATAATGAGAGCTAATATCCAAATCTATGAATATCCAAATCTACAATTTAACAGCAAAAAAACAAATTTCCTGATTAAAAAAATGGGCAAAGGACTTGAATATTTTGTCCAAAGATAACATACAAGTAGTAGCCAACAAGCACATGAAAAGATGTTCAACATCACTAATCATTAGGGAAATGCAAATCAAAGCCACAAAACCCTAATGAGTATAAGAGCCACCTTACACTCATTAGGATGGTTGCCACCAGAAAATAACAAATAACTAATATTGGCAAGTATGTGGAGAAATTGGAAACTTTGGTACACTGCTGATGGCTGATGGGAATGTAAAATCGGTGCAGCCACCATTTTATGAAAAAGAGTATAGTGATTCCTCAAAAAAACTAGAGTTACTATATGATCCACCAATTTCACTTCTGGGTATACAGCTAAAAGAACTAGAACCAGGGTCTCAAAGAGATATTTGTACACTCATGTTCAGTGAAGCATTAGCATTAGTCCCAACAACCAAAAGATAGAAGTAGCCCAAGTGTCCATCTACGAATGCACAGATAAACAAAATATGGTGTACATATTCAATGTTATATTATTCAGCCTTTAAAAAGAAGGAAATTCTGACACATGCTACAACATGATGAACCTTGATGATACTGTGCTAAATGAAATAAGCCAGTCACAAAAAGACAACACTGTCTGATTCCACTTCTGTGAGGTACTTAGGGTAGTCAAATTCATCAAAACACAAAGTAGAATGGTGGTTGCCAGAAACAGGAAGAAGGGAGAAGAGGAAAATTGTTTAATGAGTACAGAGTTTCAGTTCTGCAAATAAAAAAATTCTGCAGAGTAGTTGTACAACAGTGTAAATATACGTAATGCCACAACTCTGTGCACTTAAAAATGGTTGAGATGGAAATTTTATGTTGTGTGTATTTAACAATATTTTAGAAAGCATCTAGAACTGAAGTTCTCAAATTTCAAAGTTCATTGCAAGGTGTTTGTTAAACATGCAGATTTCACAATCCCTTCCGAGATATTCTGATTCAACAAAGTCTAGGTATAAGGCCCTGGAATCTGCATTTTCATAGATACCCAGACAGATTTAGCTCATTAAGAATTCATTTATTTCTCTCTTCTAAAGGATCAGGGATATTCTTTTGAACATTCTACTCTGCTAATTAGTATCTGTTTTTTAAAAAGAGAGAGAGCGTGTGTGTGTTTGGGTGTGTGTATTTAAAAAAAAAAAAAGAAAATTGTGTTGATTCCAGTCACCGGCTCAACAAGATGGCCCTGCAGTCCTCAGGGACGTATGTGCTACAAAGCTCGTGTGTGCAACCCCTGGGCTCCAAGCCCACAGGGCTCTCACATTTCTGCCTAGACAAGACCCACATGTTGCCAGAAGCATGTCAAGTAAACCAAACATATGCCCACAGGATGTCCCCAACAAGGGAGGTAATGTTGGGCATACTCTGCAGTGGCTTTGCCTCCCAGACAGCTGGAGAGAGGAGATCTGACTCAGGCAAGGCCACTGCAAACAGCACAGACAATGCAGAGAAGCCACAATTCCCAAGGGTAGCCAGAGAGCAGAGGGCTGAGGACAGCCAGGGGACCAGTGAAACTCTGGCCAGGGAGGGCCTCAGAGAGAGCAAAAGTAGCCTGGAGATAGGCAGCTCATTCAAGGATCCCAGGCCTCCCTCCGTAGCCCAACTAGCAAAGGAGCCAACTACCACAGTCAACTAAATACAGTGTTCTCAGCCCAACCACATCCAGCCATGTAGTTATTTGTTATCTTCAGCATCAGATTAATAATAACACCTTCTACTTTTCCCATGCTTGACTCCAATGCCATCGCTACCTTGCAGCGCAACAAGAATATTGTTCTTTGCACATAGAGTATTTCCAACAAGATAAGACAGAGAGACCCAGGCCATTTGGATTCTGATACCCCCAAAGGCAAATCCACCATGAAACCGATAGAGATTAAGCTTTGGACCTCTCCTTCATCCTCTCAACTTGAGAGGACGTCCAGCAACGTGCTCACATGATGGTGTGGTTTTGTCACATGTACAAATGCAAGATGTTCTTATGCTCTTTTTCTTATTGCCTCCTCGCCACTAACAAAGTGTATAAAAACAGAGATCTCCTGCTGGATGCTGGATCTCACATAAATTTCATGAAGACTCCCGCCACCTGCAGTCATACATATTAGCTCATTCAGCCTTCCTGACTGCCTACCTTTACGGGTTAGGCTTTATCCTTATAATCACTTTTGCATTAAGTAAATGAGAATTCAGAAAGGTTCCATGACTTGTTTAGGGTCACCTGGGGACCAGGAGATAGCCCGAGATTCAAACCCAAGCTCCTGAATCCAAGCCTAGTGTTCTCTCTACTGTACCATTACTTCCTAGTTGTCCTGCTAAAAATGAAATAATGACCACAAACTGAAAGACACTCTGAAAATAAATAAGCTACTCTTCCTCATTCATCAGCTTACAAACCTTTAACAATAACAGCTAACTTTTATCGACCTCTTGCCATGTGGCAGATACAGATCTAAACTTTTCTTGCAGTATTTCATTTACTTCTCACCATAATCCTATGAGATAATTACTGTCACTAGTTTCACTCTACAGATGAGGAAACCGAAACTAAAAAAAAAAAATTCATTAATTTGACCAAGAATACAAAGCAGGAAAGTAGCCAAGACTGAAGCTGAGGTCTAATTCTAAACCCCTTGCACATAACCATGGTGTGACATTCCAGCCATACGTGGAGAAAGCCACCCAGCAGGTTGGAAGCAGGGCAAGGAAAATGCCCTTAGTTTAAAAGCAATGACCTGAAGGCTAGGGAAAGAATAAAAACTGTGGATTACAGAAGATGACTTTAGGTTCAAATGCGCCGGTAATTACCACATCAACTGCTTCACATGGATCTTAGAACCCAGGTCCCAGCAGAAGCCTCATCTCTCAGAGGCTCCACTTAAAGATTCTGAGCATGGCACACTATCTCAAAGTACCCCACATGATTTCCAGCAAGCAAGAAAGGTGTCACCATCTCTGGCAACTAAACTTCCCAGTACACTGAATTTTTCAGTTAGTCTAGACTTCACAGAGCTTATCTCCTAACTTCTCTAAGGCTTTTCTGGTGCAGCTGATAAGATTTTCTAGCCCTGTTTAAAGGAGATGAGATCCAGTCAGCTGTCGAGAAATGTACAATGAGATTATATTGAGAAGGAGCCACAAGAGACAAAGGCTCCCTAAAGAGGAGCTGGCCTGCTGTCTGCTTTTGTGGCAGAAATTGGAGCGGGCGCTAGTTCTTGGGTGGGGGCAGGGAGCGACCACCATTTGCCTTTTAGAGGGAGTAATCAGGTCTTCCTCTGTGCCTTGCTGAAGAGGCTGTTGAGGGGTAGGGAACAGAAGATCTCATTTTTAATGGTGAGAAAGGCTGATAATTTAGAACAGGTGTGTGTTGACAACAAAGAAGACAAAGATGCTCGTGAATATACCTTGTTCCCCTGTGCCTGCCTCTTGAGGATTTGATGTCCCTGGATGCCATGCCTCTTGTCCCAGGCCCTGCCCCCTGTGCCTCACTTGTGCTGGAGTCACTGTAGGGTGCTCATCAATATGCCCACCATCCTTCCCGGTGAGTACTCTGGGTCTTGCCCGCCCAGGCCGGGCATCTCACCTTGCAGACAGGTGCCCCAGGCTTTGGCTGTCCTCTCCACTGTGCTCAGGTCACATAAGTGGCCGGCACCACAGGTGATGCCCGAGGGGCAGGTGCACTCTGGGCTGCACCCACGTAAACCAGAGAGAGCTGGACCCCAAGCCAGGCCGGTCAAATGGCTGTGCCCAGTCTGTGCCCCAGCGGGCCGCCTCGCCTCTCACGCGGGCAGAGGTGGCTCTTCGGCGCCCCTCACCTGCCCAGGCCCTGGGGGCGCTACTCGCAGTCGGGACCCCGCAAGGCCGAGCCTGGGGACAGGAGCCGCGCTGCCGGGGCCTGTCCCCGCCGCAGGCCGGGCACGGAGCCCGCAGGCCTCGGCGCGGCCCGGCTCCTCCCGCCCGCCCGCCCCCCGGCAGCAGGGCCGGCTGGGCCGAGCCTCCGCGCGTCCGCCCTCCCGGGCCTCACTTAACTGTTCCGCGCTGGGGCGGCGGCGGCGGCGGCTGCGGCGGCGGCGGGTCCCGGCTCCGTCTCACGCAGAAGCAGCTTCTCATCGCCCGGGCGGCGCGGGAGGGGCCGGGCCCGGGGCCCAGGCGGCGGGAGCCGGCGCCGCAGCTCGAGCGCGAGCCTCACCGGGGAGCGGCGGCGGCGGCGGCAGCGGAGGCGGCGGCGGCGGCGGAGGGCGGGGCGCGGCCTGGCGGCGGCGGCGACACAGCAGCTCCCTCCGCGGCCGCGGCGGTGGGCCTGGCTGCGGGCCTCGCGGCGCTGGCGCGGGCTCCGGGGGAGGCGCCCGGCTCCCGGGGCTAGCTCGGCGGGAGGAGGGAGCCGCAGTCCTGGTGCCTGGAGCCCACGCCGCCGCCCCGACCGGCACCCCGCCTCCCCGGCCTCCCGCGCGGCCCGGCCCGCGAGGCTCAGGCAGGGCCCCGGCGCGGCGACCCGGGCCTCACGATGCCGCCGGCGACCCCAGTCCAGCCTCAGAGCCCCCCGGGAGCCCCAGGCCTCTGGAGTCGGGGGCATGGACGATCCCCGCCCCCAGGTTGGTCTTTCCGGAAACCCTCAGCCCGCTCGACTCTCCTAGGCCTCACTGTACCCTAGCCCAGTCCTCGGCTCCACTGCAGATCCCTGGAAGCCTCCGGGCCCCCGGGCCCCCGGGCTGAAAGTTGGCCTCCTCTAGGAACACCCCGCCCTGCCAGCCCTCCTAGGTCTCCCAGAACCCGAGATTCCCAGCTCATCTCACCACCCCAGCTGACAGTCCTCTCAAACCAACCCCGCTCCCCCAGCAATTCTTGGCCTCCCCTTATGCTGGGCAATAATTGACCCACTGAGGCCTCTAGCCAGGTTTATGGGGCCGGCCTCGGGCAAGCAAGAAAGAGAGGCTTAAGCAATAGTCCTACCCTGTAGTAGTTGGGGAACGGTTCAAGCCAGAGGATAAAAGGGAACTGGATAAGAACCCTGACCCGGAGCTAGAGCGGCTGGTAGAGAAGGCAGGAGCGGACTCTGAACCCTTAACCAAATATGCCCACATAACCCTAGTCAGGCACCCCAGGTAGAAGCGAGTATAATTTTTTTTTTTTTTTTTTGAGTTGGAGTCTCACTCCATCGCCCAGGCTGGAGTACTGTGGCATGCTCATGGCCACCCCAGCGTCAACCTGCAGGGCTCAGACAGTCCTTCCACCTCAGCCTTCCAAATAGCCGGAACTACAGGTGCGCGCTACCAGGCCCGCTAATTTTTTGATTTATTGTAGAGATGAGGTCTCGCCAAGTTGCCCAGGCTGTTCTCGAACCCATGGCCTCAGGCAGTCCCCTCACCTTGGGGGGACTCACCTTGGGGGGACCCCAAAGTGCTGAGATTACAGACTTGAGCCACCGCGCCCGGCCGAGTATGCTACTAGGTGCATTTAGGAGCTGAGGACCATGCAGGAGTGATCGGCGTCAGTTTGCTAATGCAGCTAAGTCTCATTTTCACACTTTCTAGGCTTTTCCAAAATAGTTTTTTGGTTCTAAAGAAAAGGGTGCCAAGCGGAATTGGCTGCTGGGGAAAATATCCTGTGGGGAAGCCATGCAAGTGTGTGCATTCCAAGTGTCTTTATCACTCAGAATTGCCACCGGTTCAGATGGTTTTACAGCAAGTTCTATCATCCCATCAGGGAACAGGCAATCACTATGTTATTTAAGCTGTTAGTTAAAAAAGAAAGAGAGAGAGAGAGAGAGAGAGAGAGAGAGAGAGAGAGAGAATTTCCCATTTTGGAGAGAGAGAGAGAGAAAAAATTTCCTGTTTTGTTTCCCAAGTTTAGCATAACCCTGATATCAAAATCCAACAGAGGTAACACAAAAAGGAGAACTGCAGATAACTAGTATAGAACACCACTCCCAGGTAATTTAATACATGTCTTTTGAAAAAAGGATTTGACAGTCAAATAACTTGAAAAAGTGCTGAATGCCATTGGTAGTCTATCTTTTGGAGAATTACAGTAAGTCTTACTATATTAAGGTCTCTGTTGAAACCCTGTTCAGGTTGTTTAACCCGGCATTCCCCAAACTCATCCGAGCTAGGACTGCCTTTTCAAACTCATTGATTAATCTTCAATATGTGAATCACTGCTATAGACCAACTCACTTAAGTATATGGTAGTTGTAAAACTATTAAATAACATTTTAGCAACTTTCTATAAAGCAGGTCAAAGTCTACTATGATCAAGCAAGATTTATTCCCGAAGCGCAAGAAAAAAAATCAACATTAGGAAATCTGTAAATTCATTGGATTGTTAAAAGAAAATAAATCATAAGATGTTATCCACAGAATAGATACTTTGAAAGTATTTTTTAAACTTCAAAACCAATGACTTATAAGTTTCTAAAAACTCTTAGTAAGCTAAGAAAAAAAATTAAACTTTTTAATATGGTGAAATGTATCAGAAGCCACACCAAACGTATTTAATGGTGAAACACTAAAGGTATTCTCATTTAAGTCAGAATCAAAGGATGCCTACTATAATTAAAGCCAGTGCAATAAGATAAGAAAAATAAGAAATGTAAATATTGGAAAGAGATAAAATTGTCATTATTTGCTCATGATTTAAGTGTTTACCAAAAAATAAAAATAAAAAAGAATCAATTTCTCAGCTTTATCAATAATTAAAGTAATATTTTTCTGTCCTATGTCTCTGTCCTATATCTACACCTCAGTTTGTTTCAAACTCAGAAGAGGGAGGGAGGTATTATTTTAGGTTCCCCCAGTACAACACTAAGTGTCAGTGATTTTCATTTAGAAAGTCTGATAGAAAAAAATTGTATTCACATTAGTAATTAATACTATAAGACATGTACTAGGCATACACTTAACAAGAAATGACAAGGCTCATAAAAAGAAAACTATAAAACTTTGCTGAAGGACATAAAAGAAGGTCCTAATAATTGGAAAAAAATATCACAAATCCCTAGGCAGGAAATCTCAATAATGCAACGATGTCATATCTTCCCAACTCAGTTTATAGACTTAGTGGAATTTAGATTTATATATGTGTGTGTGTGTGTGTGTAAAGTCACTGGAGGACTTTAAGCAAGGGAGTTTCTGCTACATTTTATCATTATTATTGTTTAATTATCCCTCTGGCTGCTATTTTCCATTTTTTGGGTGAGGTGAAGCCAGGAGACCAGCAAGGAAGTTGTTGGAGTGGTCTGGGCTAGATAATATGGCTTGGAGTAGGGTATATGAGAATATACAAATTTGTATGTTCTGTTTGTATATGGATATGCAAACAGGTCAATGGAGGATCGTATATATATGATTTGGAGGATGGGGTAACAAAATTATTCTGAAACTTATCATGTTAAGTAAATATTGGGAAAATACACAGGAAATTTTTTAAATGAAAGAATAATGAGGGAATATTTCTTTAACAGATATTAAAATATAAAACTTCAGTAAATAAAACCACGAGCCATTAGTATAGTAATCTACACTTTTATCATGCATTAAGTTCCATTTATAAGTGTTTTGTTTTTATCTATTGATCTATTTGTATATTTCTATACAAATATTCCTATAAATAGGTATATATATTGTTATTATTATATAGATATTATATATAGTAGGAGGAGCCATTTCCTCCATTGACCTGTTTGTATATCCGTATACAAATAGAACATACAAATTTGTATATTTTCATATACCCTACTCCAAACCAGATTATCTGGCCCAGACCACTCCAACAACTTCCTTTCTGGTCTCCTGGCTTCACCTCACCCAAAAAATGGAAAATAGCAGTCAGAGGGATCATTAAAAAATAATAATGATAGCCGGGCTCGGTGGCTCAGCCTGCAATCCCGCGCCTTTGGGAGGCTGAGGTAAGTGGATTGCCTGAGCCCGCGGGTTCGAGGCCCGCCTGGGCAGGCGAGACCTCATCTCTACAATAAATCAAAAAATCAGCCGGGCGTGGTAGCACATACCTGTAATTCCGGCTACTCGGAAGGCTGAGGCGGAAGGATCACCGGAGCCCAGCAGGTCAAGGCTGCGGTGGCCGGGAGCGGCCACTGCACTCCAGTCTGGGTGACAGAGTGAGACTCCAACTCAAAATAATAATAATAATAATAATGATAATGATAAAAGGTAGCAGAAACTCCCTTGCTTAAAGCCCTCCAATGACTCTCCACACAATAAAATAAAATTCAAATGCTCCAGCATGACCTGTAAGATCTGTGCTGTGTGGACCTAGCCTGCCCCTCCATCCTCCTTTCACCTGCTGTAACCACATTGGCTTCCATTTAGAACCTTGAATATTAAAGCTCTTTCTTCCTTGGATGACCTTGCCTGAGCTCTCCTTTCAGTCTTTACAGTGCCTGGGCTTTTCCCATCCTTAAACTTTCAGCTTAAATGTCACCTCCTGGGAGGCTTTCACTGGTCATCTATTTAAGTAGGTCCCCATTGTTTCCATACCTCATTAGTTCATTTCTTGCTTATCACTCATCACAACTTATAATATCCACTATTTGTTTACCTGTTCAACTGGGTCTCCCCACCAAATCAAAAGCTCCACCCAGGCAGGGGACACGTCTGTTTGATCACCAAGCATAAATGTGCCACACATACTAGCCCCTCAGTAAACATTTTATAGATAGATGTGTCAACATTTAATATGTGCATACCCTCTGTACATGTCTAATAATTTATCCAGAATAAACAATCAGACAAGTGCACACAGATGTATGTTCAAGGATAATTATCTCAGTATTGCTTATAATGAGAAAACATTGGGCATAGCCTAAATGTCTAGCAATAGATTGAGTCATTAAAAAAAAAAAACTGCACTGACATAAAAATATATCATGGTATTTTGTTAAGTAAAAAAAAGTTATAGAACATGATACATTTTTTATATGAGCCCATCAATCTTATATGTATTTGTGATTATTTGTATGTATTCATATATGTAAAAAAAACTTGAAAAAATAAGTACCCAATTTTAGCTGTTTAACAGCAGCTATGTCTTGGGGATGATTTACACAGAGACTATTTTCTATCTTAGCATATTTGCATCATTTAGGAATATGACTGCAAATAACAGAAACCCAATCAACAGTAGCTTGAACAGTAGGCATTTATTTTACTGACCATCAGTCATCTTTAGTCTTCTTGTTGTGTGAGAGTGAACCATTAAGAAAGAATACATATCCACCCACCCTTCTCTAACATCCTCAGCTTGACCTCTTTTCTCCTCATGTTTGTGCCTTATGGGCATAGGATTGGTCCCCCAGCTTCAGATGTCATGGTCTTGAAGCAAAATCTTTCCCAGATACTCCTTAGTGGACCTTCTAATATCTCATTGGCCAGAAATGGGTCACATGGCCCCTCCTAACTGCAAGGGAGGCTGGGAAAGTGGCTTTGTCAATTGCGTTCACCTCCTGGGACTGGCCATAGCTATCCAGGACAATAAAAAAAAATCACTGTTTAATTATCAGAGAAGAAGGCAATTAAGGTTTTTAAAAATGTTAATAACGAACATATAGGAGGGGGACTCCCCCAAAACGGAATTTATTTATTGAAAATTTGTGTCTTTATTCTTACATGTTTAAACTTCAGTCACCTTCAAAGTACTCTTCATTTGATGCAATACACCTACCAAGACACTTTTTCCATTGCTCAAAACAGTTTCTTTAAACTCATCAATTTTGATGCCTTTTAGTGCTTCTGCTGTTTTTTTGTTTCACCTCTTCCACATCAGCAAAACGTTTCTCTTTGAGGACTTTTTTAATCTAGGAAACTAAAAAAAAAGTTGCTTGGGGTAAGATTAGGTCAATAGAGAGGGTGAGGCACAGGGGTCATGCCATTTTTGTTCAAAAACTGCTGAACGCTCAGCATAGTGTAGGCAAGTGCGTTGTTACAGTGGAAGAACTAGTCACCTGTTTGCCACACCTTGGGATGTTTTTTCCACAAATTGTGATGCAACCTTCTCAAAATTTCCAGATAAAAACTTTAGTTGACCATTTGATCAAGAGGAACAAATTTCAAATGTACTACAAGATGCCTACCCTCCAAAAGATAATTCTGTTTTTTCTGGGTCCCCCCTAGTATGACCTTTATAATCAGGGGTGCATATCAGATGTGTTAAGACCCAGAGGGTGTTCAGTGCCACGGACTGTACTTGTTCTGAAAGAGGTGGGTTAAGTGTGGAGAACCGTGCAGAGTAGGTCTTCATGCTTCCCAGTCCACACAGGTCAAGGACCAACTCAGGCAGCTTCCCAAAACTTAGATCCCCACCATTCACTTCTTTCCTCTTGGTTTTCCCTTTGGCCCTCCTTAAAGACTCTCTTAATTAATAAACACATCATTACTCCTAGGGCTGTTTTCTGGTATTGATCTGTGAGAACTAGACCAAATTGATTCTGCCTCGAAAGAGTGAGGGTAAAATCTCATCAGTTATGAATCTTTCTAGCTAAACAGAACTTTTCCCTGATCTGCACAGTTTTTGATCTGATCTGTGCTCTGAGATTGAGTTCGTAGGAGCAAAAAGTAGGCAGGTGAGATTAACATGTTTGCGAGACCAGTGTATAAATATGGCTGACTCTCTTTCACAAAAGTTTGAGTGGATGAGTATGAGAAATAAGCAGTGAACACCCACAAACAGTGCTGTTGAAACTAAGAAGCCATAAGTACATGCACTTCTGCTTTTATTACACTGAGGCACCACATAATGACACATCAAAATTGTTATTCCTTAATTGCTTCCCTAATAGAGGTGGCTTTGTGCTGCAGAGAACTGGTAAGCTGGCACATAAAAGGTATTGAAGAAGAGCTACTTCCTTTTCTTTAAACTGTAAGCTTCACAAGGGTAGGTACTTGAGGTGCCTTGTCTCCCTTATTCACCACTCTCAGACATAGTAGTTCCTCAACAAATATTTCTTGAATGAGTAATATCAGTCCCCAATGGCAACTGTTAGGAATCATGATACTTTCCAATCACAGGACATTTTCCTCTCTGCCAGGCACTGAAGCAGGCCCTCCTGCATAAATTATTTCACTTCATACCAACATCAATCCTGTGAAGCAGGGACTGTGATTCCCATATTATAACTGGGAATATAAAAACTGGGGCTTCAAGTGATAAAGTGACCTTCCTAAGTTACACTGTGGAAAGTAGGACTTGGAGATGTCAGACCATAAAGCCAATACTCTTTATAAAACTCTTGAATGGGATTCCAGAGTCCTGGAGAGCATTGTGTTGGATGGAGTTCTGATTCTGTGGATGACAGTTTTTCCTTCACTCCCTCATGGGAGTTCCAGATAGGTTTCTAGCTTTAAAGATCGTCACTTTTGCCCTCAAGTTGTTCACAGTCTGTAGGGAGATTCAGATGTTGTTCAGTGATCATTTGGTTGTCAATAACAAATACTCTCAAACTCACTTGGGCATAAAAGATAATTCATAGAATAAATTTGGATTTCCATGGAAGCAGTCATAAGTCAGGAACATTTCCAGGACTTTTCTAGGACCACATACCTGGCTATTTCCCCTTCTCTCTTCATGTCTGCCTTTGTTCTTCGCCCTTTCTGACAGGCCACTTTTCTCTTCTTCTTCTCCCTGCCCACAGTCTGTCATGGCTGCCATGATGGTGTCCTCAGCCCACAGTCGATACCACATTTGTCTTAGTAGTCCAGTCCATAGACACTGACAAGTCATCTAATCTCCAATTCCAAACTTATTGTGAGATAATCTGATAGGCCTAGTAAAGGTGAGGACTACTCTGGGTCCCATAAACTGGGACACAGGGCAAGGTCCTATTGCATCCATTTGACCACTTCCCTGTGCCTGGGAACTATGGAGTGCAAACCTCAAGAAGGTTAGGGTTATGGATGTACTCAGGAAGAACTGAAACCAAAGACCCAAACATCACCAGAACATCCTTTATCTCAGCTTTATTCTTTCTCATCACAGACTTTTAAAATCCTGGGGAAAGATTCTGATTGGCCTCGCTATGGTTGGGTGATTACCCTGGCCCAATCAAGGCTGTCTGGAGAGACAGGATCATAAAAGAACATAACTGCTCCTGCAGAAATAACATGTTGCCAGGAAAATTGGTGGTTCTGGGAAAATTGTATTGGTCCACACTATATTATCATTATTTTCTTACATACTCTACTATGCCCCCACCACACCCCAACTTGCTCTTGAACTCAGGGAGCATGACTGTGTTATCTGTAGCTCACCTCACCCCACAATTAGTATCCTAACCCTCTGGCTCTACCCTTTCAAGCCTTCCCCACATTCATACACATTCCTGAAAGCTTTCTGTTTTAAAAAAAATCTCTGTGTATGTGTGCTTGTATGTGTGGGTAGATAGATAATTGCTCCAACTTCATACATCCCTCCCATGAGGTTTCAACTCTATGCCCAACACTTAGCTTCTTCATATGCCAATCTTCCAAGTAAAGATTTCAAATAACCTTTTCTCTTTGAAGGCCATGGCTCTGGCAAGTCAAAGGTTTATTGTCTTTCAAACTATTTCTCTGCCATGAATTTTTTTTATTTGTTTTAACTTTTTTTTTGAGTTGGAGTCTCACTCTGTCGCCTAGGCTAGAGTGCAGTGGCCCACTGATGGCCACCATAGCCTCGACCTACTGGGCTCAGGCGTTCCTTCCACCTTCGCCTCCCAAGTAGCTGGAACTACAGGCACACGCCACCATGTCTGGGTAATTTTTTGATTTATTGTAGTGATGAGGTCTCATCAAGTTGCCCAGGCTGGTCTCGGACCTGTGGGCTCAGGCAATCCTCTCACCTCAGCCTCCCAAAGTGCTGGGATTATAGGCATGAGCCACCATGCCCAGCTTAACTTTTTTTTTTTAAACAAACTTTATTTTCTAGAGCAGTTTTAGGTTCACAGAAACATTCAGCAGAAACTACAAAGGTTTGCCGTATACCCTGCACCCCCACTAACTCCCCTACTGTCAACATCCTGTACCAAAATGGTACACTTGTTACAGCTGATGGACTTATGTTGACACAGCCTTGTCACCCAAAGTTCATAGTTTACATGAGGGTTCACTCTGGGTTGTACCATCTGTGGGTCTGGACAAATGTATAATCACCTGTTTCCACCATTGCAGTATCCTACATAGTAGTTTCACTGCCCTCAAAATCCTCTGCTCCACCTGCTCATCCTCCTTCCCTCCTCACCCTTAGCAGCCACTGATCTTTTTACTGTCATCATATTTTTGCCTTTTCTAGACTATCATATAGTTGAAATTATACAGTATATAGCCTTTCTGGATTGGCATCTATCGCTTAGTAATATGCACTTAAGTTTTCTCCATGTTCTTACATGGCTTGATAGCTCATTTCTTCTTATCACTGAATAATATTCCATCTTCTATACTATATCCAATTACCTGTTGAAGGACATCTTGACTGTTTCCAAGTTTGGGCAATTATGAATAAAGCTGCTATAAACATCATGTGAAGGTTTTCACATGGACGTAAGTTTTCAACTCTTTTGAGTAAATACCAAGGAGTGTGAATGCTGGATCTATGTATGGTAAGAGTTGGTCTAGTTATGCAAGAAACTGCCAAACTGTCTTTCAAAGTAGCTACACCATTTTACATTTCCACTAACAGTGATAAGAGTTCCTGTTTCTCCACATCCTCACCAGCATTTGGTGTTGTCAGTATTCTAGATTTTGGCCATTATAAGTGTGTAGTGGAATCTCATGGTAGTTTTAATCAGCATTTGATATATGATATGGAGCATCTTTCCATATGCTTACTTGCCATCTCTATGTCTTCTTTGGTGAGGTGTCTGTTAAGGTCTTTGGCCCATTTTTTTTTCAGTTGGAGTCTCACTCTGTTGCCCAGGCCGGGGTGCAGTGGCATGCTCATAGCCACCCCAGTGTTGACCAACTGGGCTCAGGCAATCCTTCTGCTTCAGCCTTCCAAGTAGCCGGAACTACAGGTGCACACTACCATGCCTGGTTTATTTTTTTGATTTATTGTAGAGATGAGGTCTTGTCAAGTTGCCCAGGCTGGGTTTCAAACCCACAGGCTCAGGCAATCCTCTCACCTCGGCCTCCCGAAGTACTGGGATTACAGGCATGAGCCACTGTGCCCAGCCAGCCCATTTTTTAATTGAATTTTTTAGTCTTATTGTTATGTTTTAAGAGTTCTTTATATATTTTGAATTAACAGTCCATTATCAGATATTACTTTTGCAAATATTTTCTCCCAGTCTGTGATTTATCTTCTCATTCTCTTGCTTCCAGGGGTTTTTAGTAGTGAAATTTGAAAACTCAAAGCCAAGAAATTAACCCTTTGTTTTTGCTGTTTGTTTATTTTGTTTTTGTATCATTTCTACCCTGAGGTATTAAGCTTAAATTTTAAAGAGGGAAGAGACTTGGGTTAAGATGCTAGAAGGAATTGCCAAGAAGAAAACGTTTTGGGCAATCTTTCAAAATACTTATCCACAGCACAGGTATTATAATAGAGTGTGAAGTAATTTGCCAAGAGTATCAATACATATTGTCAAAGTGCTATGGAAACAGTGAGAATACAAATATTCATTCTTCCAGGAAGAAGCTACAGAGAAAAAGAATATATAAGTTGGTCCTTGAGGAATGAGGTACAGTCAGCAGGTAGGTCAATGAAGAAAGCTATGAACATATGCTGGATGCTGAGAGGTTTGCTGGGGATGGTGTGAAGGATGCAAGGCTGGGAGGGAAGATGTGAGGTTAGAGTGGTGGACCAAGCCCATTTGGAAGGACCAGATGTCCCAGGCTGAGGGCCAATGGGAGCCACATCCCATATAATCTCATCCAAAAATGTTTTTAAATCCAGCCTTATGTTGGTGACTCCCAAATGTATGCCTCTAGCCCAGTCCTCTTCCTTAAATTCCAAACTTGTATATCCAACAGACTACCTGATGTGCCTATTTGGACGTTTCACAGGCATCCCAGTATAACACATCTAGAACTCACCTTTTGATTGTTCCCTCTAAGCCTCCTCCTCCCTCAGTCTCCCCCATCTCATCTGTCAGGAGCTCCATCTTTCCTGTTGCTCAGCCAATAACTAGGGTTCCTTCATCTTTGTGTCCTCTTTTCCTCTTATACCTCACATCCAAGTGGTCAGCCTCAAGACTCAGGGCCTCCACTGAACACCAAGCTTATTTTTAGCTGTGTGGAAGAAGGCAGAGCATGTTCATTTGAAGGACACATGCAAGTTGGCCAGGAAGAAAATGGTGGGGCAGAAGCTCAGGAAGGAAGGGCTTCAAGCCAAAAGGACATGTGCAAAGGCCACAAAAATAGGAGAAAGAGGTCTTGCATGGGGATGACAGAGAGATCAGTCTGACTGGAGGGCAGTGTGCTAAGGGGTCGGTGAAGGAAGGGCTAGAGAAGCAGGTGAAATCTGGGCAGCTCCTGCAGGTCCTGACAGATCCCTACACCCCCTAGCTTACCCTGAGGGGCCTTCTGCAACCTGATACCAAGTACCAAGGCATGTGCCTGCTTTCCCTGCCTGCACTCAGGCATCTGCCCGTTGCCTATGTCGCCACTCTGGACTCTTGGCATCATAATTCCTAAAGCTCTGTGCTTGGCTCTGGCCCTTGGCATCTGTTGTGCATGCACCCAGCCCTATAGCCTCCAAGTACTAGTTCACAGACCTGCGCTTTGCCATGAGACAGGAAACACATAGGGAAGCGAGAAAAATAAGAGCACGTGGTGTCGTGTAAACAGAACTATATTTCTGACTGTGTGTTGCCACACCACATGAAAGTGATTGGACATATTGAATGTGAGTGGGTGTTTGGAATGTTCTTAAAACTTAAGCTACATGGTGTGCACAAAACTCACTTGTGAGGGCCCTTCAGGGGAAAGACATCTCAAACAAGTAAGCAGTAATTAAAATAAGAGGACTATATGGCTACCAGGTGAAAGGGACATGATGAGAATATTATGATATTATAGTAAAAAAAGACAAACTGATTTTATTATTTAATTTATTTGTTGGAGTCTCCCTGTGTTGACCAGGCTGAGTGCAATGGCCATTCACAGGCATGATTATAGCTTACTGCAGCCTTGAACCCTTGGCTCCAAGCAATCCCCCACCTCAGCCTCCCAAGTAGCTGGGAATACGGGCATGCTCTGTGCCTGTGTAACAAACTGATTTTAACTGTAACTTCCAAACTGAAAGTTTTGAGGGTGATTCTTTGAATAAAAGGTAGTAAATTGTTATCTAGCAGCCTCTCACAAAGGCAACTCCAAGTATTTCTACAGTGGGACATAGCACAGATTCATTTATTTAAAATGAAAATAGAAAATTCTCATGGGCAGAAAACCAACTAATATATAGTGCTTGTGCATATCTGACTGGTGTGTGGTACATGCATACATGTGTATGATATGTGTAAAAGTGTCAAATATCTCTTCCAGGAAAGGAATGTCCCTTGTGTTATTTCCTTCCAATTGATAAATAGTGAGATACTCCTCTTATTTTATGAAATAATGACGACAGTATATGTACTTATAAGACAGACTAACTCTTTGTTTGCTTCTTTGCAGGCAACTATGTTGTTTTCCAAATTATTTTTGGAATTTACCAGACCATGAAATCCCATGTTCTGGGAATCAGGTCCTCCCTGATTAAACCTTTGGTTTTAAACTCTTTTCTACAGATTTGACCTGAGCATTCCTTCAGGATATAATGTTCAATATTTGTTTCTTTTTGTTCCTGGAGGTAAAATTTGCACAACATTTAGGGCCACAAATGACAAATTTAAAAGGAAAAGGAGTTAGGATATCATTTCAGAGGTTGGCCGTAACTGAAACTTCCGCTGCTTGTGATTTACATTTTTCACACAGAAACCAGATAATTAAAATATAAATCAGATGATAATACTATTTTTGGTAGAGACTGCAGGGACTCTCCAATATATCTGTGTGCTCCTTTACGCTTCCCAGCCTCTTCTAGAGTTTGGTTGGTCATATGACTAGTTCTGGGCCAGTGAGAGGTAAGCAAGAGTGATTATGTATCACTCTCAGCCTAAGGTCAGTGAGTGAGTGGTGTGCTTTCCCCATTCTCCATTCCCTTTCCACCTGTCCCTAGATAGATAATCTCAGGGTAACCTTGAAGCTACCAGATGATGGAGCCACAAGATGGAAGCAGCTGGAGCTCCTGAGTTACCACTTAGAAGAAATCCTCCAGACACATGGTAGACTGTGACATAACAGAGAAGTACCATCTATCAGAGCAAGCCACTGAGATGTTAGGGTTTATTTGTTACTGCAGCAGAGCCTATCCTAGTCTGACCGATATATTACTTGCTAAAATGCCCACCAGTGCCTTCCCATAGCATTTAGAAAAAAATACAGAATCTTTTCCATGACCCACAAAGCCCTCCATATTGTGGCCCCTGCCTGTCTCTTAAATATCCTTTCCTGTCTTTTGCATCATCCATTCTGTTCTAGTCACACTGGCTCTCGAAGAATACTCAAACACAACAAGCTCATTCCCCCTGATTGGCATTTGCACTAGCAAGTCTTTTGGCCTTGAATGTTTTGCTTCTAGATCCTACTCCTTCTTAACATTCATCTCAACATAAATGCCACCTCCTCTGTGCAGCCTTTCCTGATTACCAAAGAGAAGCCTTATTTGTCATTCTATCCCATGGAGTTTTATTTTAATCTTGGCACTTCTCACTACCTGCTGTTTTCTTTTTTATTATAATTATTTGTTTGTTTCCTGTCTTCTCTGGCTTATTTACCATTGGATCTGCACTACCTAACAAAGAGCCTGCAGCACAGTGGAGGTCACTATATTCTTGTTGAGTGAATGGCTGAAGGAACAGATGATACAGCTCTCTGTTTCTTCATGACTGCCAAGGAGTTTGCTGTGCAAACTTACGTTTCCTGGTAAATGGTAAGACAGTGTCCCCCTCATCTATTTCTGTGTGACAAACCTTCCCAAAACAGTGGCTTACAATAATAGCAATCATTTGTTTTGTCTACAAATTTGGGGGTTGACTAGGTTCTGTTAGGCAGCTCTCAACTGGGGTCTCTCATGAGGTTGTATTCACATAGCGTTGGGGCCCAGGTTATTGTGAAGATTCTTCACTCATATGTCTGGTTTCTGGGCTGGGAAACATCTGGGGATTATACCACTGACCAGCTGTGTGACTTTAGGGAAGTAACTCAATCTCTTTGAGCCCCAGCTCTTTATGTGTACAATAGAAGCAGAAATGCTAATAGCACCTATCGTTCATTGGGCTATGTTCCAGGTATCATGTAACTCTTGGCACACATGTACATAAACCTTGCAACAACCCACTTTGTAGATATTCCTGTCATAGGGCCTACTCATTTTACATATGAAGAAACTGAGGCTCAGAGAAGTTAAGCGCCTCACTCAAAGGCATATAACTAACTGTGTCCAAGACTTCTAATTAATGTAGTACACACTGAGTCAATGTTTCAGACTGTTCGGGATGCTATACCAGAATACCTCAGATTGGATAATCTACAAACAGCAGCCATGTTCTTCTTATGGTTCTAAAGGCTGATAAGTCTAAGATCAAGGCACTAGCAGATTTGGTTTCTGGTGAGGACCTTCTGCTTCAGAGACAGCTCCTTCTGGGTTCTCAGATGGCAGAGGAAGAGGGCAGCTCTCTGGGACCCCTTTTATAAAGACACTAATTCCATTCACAGGGGCAGAGCCCTCATAACCTTAGTTGCCTCACAAAGACTCCACCTTCTAATACCATTACCTTGGATTTAGTTTTCAACATATGGATTTTTGAGGGACACTTTCACGCCATAGCAGCCAATATAACAAATTCCACCTACTGCTTTACACACATTAAAATACTAGATAAAATGTTTTTGAAAAATGTAAATGTTTTGGTTGAACTCAAAGCCAAGAAGAGGAACCCCAAGGAGCCAGGAAAAGAGGGAACTCAGTGTTGGGATAGTGAGCAGGACCCGAGGTTGAGGTTGAGGGACTCCCTGTGCATTGGGAGCTGTGGGCCCTGTGATTGTGATGGGCTGGGACTGAGCTATGTGCACCAAGCCAGGAGCCACAGAGAAAGAGGGATGGAACAATGCCTTTCAGGTCTCTCACTGCTTTCCCAATGAGCAGCCAGTGGCCCCAAGTCTTAGTGGAGCTAGAGCATCCAAGTGATACAACTAAGTCAGGTCTGGGTCTGGGATTTGAGCTGGCCACTCCATAAGTGGCCTGAGTACTGATAATTGAGCACTGCCAATTGAACATCCAACTTAAATAAAACATGTCTAGACACTTCTCTAGCTCTCCTTTCTAGTTAGTATCTACTCTCAAAGTCTGTCAGAACTGACAAAAAGTCAAGAAGAAAAAGAAAACCTTGGAAATTAAACAAAACACTTGTAAATCAATGAAAAGATCAAAACCCGGTGGCAATGGCCATTGGATTGGAAAACACTCCTTACCAAAGTGCTTAGATTAGGTCCAAAGCCAGTTAGAAGAAGATTTTTACCCTCAAAGAAATCTGTGACCAAAAAATCAGGGTGCAAGTGAAGTTATGTAGTATGACTTAGGTAAGAAAATAGACAATATAAACATAGAAACTAGAAGGGAAAATAAGGACCTAGTCACAAAAACACTTCTAGAACATGATGAGTCCATGGAGACATCATCATGGAAGTTAGCATGTACCATACTTACAAATAAACATGGTCAACAGCTCTACTTATCAAAACTTATGGGGAAAAATTTTGCTCACTGATCTGTAAAAACTGCAAAAAGCTTGCCATCCACCTGGGCCAGAAGTGGAAAAAGCCAATAAAAGTCCAGGGCTGGACCATGCTCCGGTATGAAGCCTGGAACCATGGAGACTTACCCTAAGAGATTCATAAGCAATGTCGTCTGGAGCCAGAGGAAACCCTTGGTTCCCCAGTGAAGGCAAGATTCAAACTGCTCCATAGACATAACCCAGGAGTCAGAAGAAAATTACAATCCACACAAGGAAGCAAGCAACCAAAAGAAAGACTCAGTGGATGCAACCAAGGAGAGAGATTGTACCCCAAGACCTAGAGATGAAAGAATAATCTCAAAGAGCTGTGCATTTAAGCCTGTTCAATGAAACAAAGGGAGTAATAAGAACATAAGGCAACAACAGGAGAGAAAGAGAAAAGAACAGGCTAGCGTTTGGGGGAGCTGGGACACAAACCCAAGTCCGCAGTGGAGCCCAACCAATGTTGAGACTTAGTATCTGTGAGTGAGTGAGAAGGCAGAGGGTCAAAAGAATCCCTGGCATGACCAGCTCCTTCCTGTTGACTTCCCCAGGAGTTAGGAGCCACCAATGTCCACGTCTGTTACTTGCCATTGGTTTTCCAAACAGAATAGATCAATGGAATCAACCGCATTTATTATAGGGCCAATGGGTGTGGTAAAGAAAGTAAGGTTTAGCTATTGTCCTTGAGGGTTTTAGCCAGGACCTGGATGCTGATTCTACCTCAATGCACAGAGAATATTTTGTCATTCAATTCAAGTCATTCATTCATTTGTTAATCAAGTACCACCTCTGGAATTCCTAGGAGCAAACAGACAGACCTCAGTTCAAATCCTGGCTGCTATAGCCTGATCAACTCATTGTGTCTCACTGGATCTCAGTTTCCTGAGCTTTTAAAGGGAAATAATAATTACCCCTCACCCCTTGCAACCCTGGGAGGATGAGAGGAGCAGAGAAAATTCCTGTAAAGCACTGAGCACAGTCTGAGCAGGGGCTCCTCAGTGAGGGTCACACCCATTCTACTTCCCCCGGCTTCAGGGTGCACAGATTTGTTTCAGCTGGAAAGAAATAGCTGGAGAGAAAGAGGTCAGTGTTGAAGGGGTCAGCTGTGTGACAAAGAGACCTCTTCATGATGTCTCCACCTCCCAGGCCCTACAGCTTCTCCACTGCCTGCCCCTGCCAGCGGATCCCCTTAGTCCCATTGTTTTGCTTCTGTATCTGGTTTTGTGACAGTTTTAAAGATGCCAACATGCCACTGAATTCACAATGGAGCCAGCCCAGCCTCAGCTGCTGTCCTCTCACCATCATCGCCAACATATGTTTAACCCGCTGTTCCTCTCCTTTTGTAAATAAATACCCTGTCTTCTTTCAGATCTCAAATTAATATGATCCTTCCCCTCTCATTTCAAATCCTGCCTTCGAGCCACATGCCCATAGATGGCCAGATTTCAGATCACAAACACACACACAATAGGACTCACATTCACAGAGACACAGAAGTGAACAGATTCTGTTCTCTCAGGTTCCAGTCTCCCAGACCTGTGACATCCTGAGTTGTAGACTGACTCATGGACATACTCACAGAGCAGTCAAGTCTCCACAGAGCCCTGTCAAAATCTTATGAGGGAAGGCAAACCAAGACCCAGGAATCCAGGTCTGTAGACACACAGGGACAGGATCCCCTAAGGCCAGGTACTCAGACAGACAAGCACACAGAACCTGACACAGAAACACAGGTGTGTAATTTTGTGGTCACAGGGACCCACAGAACAGCCACACACTCACAGACATTGCTATGGGCTGAGTTATGACTCTCCCAAAATTTGTATGTTGAAATCCTAATCCCCATGACCTCAGAATGTGACTGTATTTGGAGGTAGGGACTTAAAGAGGTATTGAAGTTAAAGTAAGGTCACTGGAGTGGACCCTAATCAACTATGATTGGTGTCCCTATACAAAGAGGAAGCAAGGACACACATACACAGGGGGAAGACCTGAAGACACAGGGAGATGATGGTCATCTACAAGCCAAGGAGAGAGGCATCTGGAGAAGCCAATTCTGCACATCGATCTTGAATTTTTAGCCTCCAGACTGTGAAGAAATAAATATATTGTTTAAGCCACCCAGTCTGTGGTGCTTCATTATGGCAGTCACAGCAAACAAATGCAGACACAGAGACCAAGAGACCCGCAACGACCTCAACATAATCCCAGACCCTTTGCCACCTTCACAGCCTCACACAGAACCCTAGAATCTGCATGTTCCCATCACCACAGACCTGAAGTCCAAGGCCTATTGGTAAGCTCCATTCCCCTCACCGCCTTCCTTAGCACCAGGACTGAGTTTGGCCCAATCTTTTAGGCTCACCAGGATGAAAGAGTACAGGATCCCTGGGGGGCTTCATCCGCTGGACACTGGAATGATGGGAAATGCTGCAGTAATAATAGCTCACACAGATTGCATCCCAAATGTAGGTCCCAAAGGCTGTTGCAAACACTTTGCAGGTATACACTCATTCAACTCTCTCAATAAAACTTTGAGGTAGGGGCTGTTATCAACTCCTAATTCAAGAGATTGGAAAAAGGGAGGTACAGAAAGGTCAAGTAACTTGCCTGAGATCACACAGCCACCAAAAGCAGAGCTGGGAATTGAATCAAGCCAGCCTGGCTCAAGCCTTCCCTTGAATCATGGGACAATCTGCCACGAGGATCAGAGACAGGACAAGATTACACTTCAGGTCAAATGCAAGTAAGTCAAAATGCTTCCCCAGCAGCACAGATTTTCCTTGGTCCTGAGGCCCTGGATGAAACGCTGTGCACAACAAGGCTGGCAACACAGTTCGCAGGGCCCAGTTGCAAAAAGAAAACATGAGACTTTTATTCAAAAAGCAGGGGAAAAGTGCCATGAAAAATATTAAAGTCTTTTCCTTTCCTCGTAGTCTCTCTCTTGAGCTCTCATAATGGTGTTTATTTGCTATTTAATGCCACTCTGAGTAAAGAAATAATATAACTTTAAATTATTAGCATACATTTTACTTTATATTTTGCAAAGTCAGTTTTAAATGCAGATATTAGAGCATTTAACATGTGTGCAGAATCACCTAAAGTACACACACACATATTTCATAGCTTGTATAGACAAGTGTGTTTTGTTCTTCCCAGAACAGCAGAAACGCTGTGCACAACTAACTCACTTTTTCATCCCACTTCTTGGTATACGCACATTCTTCTCGCACTCTCTATCTTCAGCTCACAGATAAGTAAGAGTGGGCTGACAGGAAAAGGAACAATGGGTACTCTGTCTGTCCCTTTCCTTCCGTGTCATGGCTTCAGCTCTAGTGGTCGACTAGTACAGGCAGTGACGTGGATGAGAAAGGATACATAGGTTGCTTGGCAGTTCATGCTTCTCAGAACACCTTCCATCTCTGAAGCCAGGCCTGATTTAAAGGGAAGTGAGGCCTCTTGGGGCTGTTAGCACAACACTTAGTCATAGAAGTAACAACTTGCCTTCTTTTTGCTTTGAGTTTCACTGGCCTCCCTTACATTACAGGCCCACTGGAGTTCCATGCTCATGGGGCACTGAAATTGCATGTGCGTATGGGGAGGTGAGGAGCATGGACACCCAGGCTGAGTGTTAGCTCCTCTGCATTCATGCATGCTCCACTGTTCCATTGTCTTCACTAACTAAACATAAGTTCAAAGATAAAACTATTAGGAATTTCAAAACAGCCACAACAGAGCATTAAACCAAGCATGGGGCCCTTCTAAGTGCAGGTGTGACTTCACAGGTGGCTGCTCACAAATTCAGCCAGGTCTGCCCTGGTCACGCTCCTGTCCCCAAATGGCCTTGGTTCACAGCTTCACCTCCCCTAAGCCCAGCCACTCCCTCACACAAAGACTGGGACCCAACCAGGCCTCCCTTCCCTGCTCCCTACCCCTGGTCCAGCTACTCTGCCTTGGGTCAGAGACTGGTCAGTGTCTGAAAGTCCATCCTCTCAGCTGACCTAATTTCAGCATGTTGGGAATTACAAGGACACATTTTGAGGAAAGCCGGGCATTTTTGCGTCTTCTTCTTATGTCACAGACTTGCCTAAGTGACCCAGTCACTGCAAATACCATAACAGGGCCCTTGTCATCCTCTCCATGCTCAGTCTACTCTCCCCGCTGCTGTCTCCTCACCAATCTTTAGGCATGAACTTTATCACATCAGTGCCTTACTCAGAACCTTTCAGAGCTTCCCATTGCTCCTAGATGAAGTTTGCATTTCTTAGCCCTATATAGCAAGGTAAAATTTCTCCCTAGGGAAAGTAGTCCCTTAGGGACTAAAGAAAGGTGGGCATCTGGACCTGGGGAGCAGTGAATAGAATTCGTTTTCTCTCCAGGGTCAGGACACTGAGATGGGAATGGAGAGTATGTCTAGGCTCAGAGGATGGGCATAGTTGGAAGCCCCTCCCAAGCCGACAACACGAGGGTACCTAAGGCATAGATGGCTTGGTATGAGGAAGTGTGGGGGGAAGTGCTGTGAGAAGGTGGGCTGGGGTGTGTCCTAAAACAACCGTGTAAGTAGAAGCTGGAGCCACCATAGCTGAGGGTAGCAGAGATTGCCCTATGAGTGCCAAGTCATTTTTCTCTTCCAGAGCACACAGGTAAACCATATATCCCAGCCTCTTTTGCAGTCAGGTGAAACTATATGACTAAGTTCTGGCCAATAGAACATGGGTTACAGTCAGTTCCAGGCCTGGAAGACAAAGTGCCGCAGATGACAGAACCAAAACATGGAAGGGGCCCGAGACCCTGGGTGACTATGAAACAGAACCTCCTCACACCCCACATTGGCTTGTGAAGTGAGTGAGAGAGAAACGTTTGTTGTTAAGGCACTGAAATGTTGATGGTGTTAGTTACAGTGGTTAGCTTGTCCTGTCTAACCCACTGTTTCTCCCCAGCTGTACCCTGAAAAATGCCTGCCATCGGTGGTGGGGAGATGTGTGTTTCTGGTTCCCCACTGTCTTTCTGTCAGTGGAAATGGGTTCACTGGGCTGTCAGTCTGTTTTTCTCTTTATAAATAATTAATTTTCAATTGCACAAGCAGTCCATAAATACTTTCTCCTTTTTCTCTTCTGTAAAAAATACAGAAATATGAACAAGAAAGCTCTCAAGTGCCCTTTGATTCCTTTGTGTCACTCCTTTACCCACCACAGCCCATCACACAAGGTCCTTTCCCGAAGTCTCAGAGATTGCTACTCTTATTTCCTTTTGAATCGTTCTTTCAAGTATTTTTATGCATCTATATCTGTAAGAATGTACTTTGCATATTTCTGTTTCTCTCTCTTTCTTCCTCTGTACATAAAATGTGCCCTACTTTATGCATTTGCTATTATTTGCTTTATTTACCTGACAATATCTCTTCATGTGATGTCACAGATTTACCTCATTCTTTTAAACGGTTGCATGGACCTTCACAGTATGGCCATGTGGGGGGTTATTTAGTTGCTGATGAACATTTTTGGCTTTCTCCATTTTTTTCTCCTATGAACACTGCTGCAGAAAAAAACTCTCGCAGAGACCTCTTTGTGCACATGTGCAAGTGTTTTCTCTAGGAAAGGTACTAGCAAGTGGATCTTTCTTCAAAGTGGTTGTGTCCATTTTCATTGTGATCAGAACATTTGATATCTAACTTCAACATTTTTCTGCCAATCTGATGAATGAAATATAATTCATGGTAGTTTAATGTTTTATTTCCTTGGTTACTAGTGGAACTGAACATTCTTCAAGTTTATTGGCCATTTGGATTTCCTATTCTATAAATTGACTGTTTTTTATCATTTGCTGAGTGTTCTATTGGGTCATTTGTCTTTTTCTTATTGATTTGTTAGAATTCTTTATATATTCTAGATGTTAATCACTTATTCGTTATATAAATTGCAAATATTTTCTCCCAGGCTATAACTTGTTTTTAGCTTGTTTATGGTTTGTGTTATCATTTAGAAGGTTTACATCTTAGTATAGTGAGGTCTATCAATTTTTTTTTTATGCTGCTTGCTTTGGGCCAGTCTGTTTTCAGCTGTGTCACCGTAAGGCAGAGAAACCAGCAGCCAGGAACACAGGCCCTCCCTCTGGTGGACAGATTTAATTTTCTGGTCTTCTCTGTGAGATAGCAGTAACCTCAGCTGACTTCTGCTGAGGATCTCAGATTTAACTCAAGGTGGTGGGGTAAGACAGACATTCTTCCTTTGATAGGGAAATTAACATCAGAATGTTAAAGGTGATTTTATTTTGCAGGCTAAGCCACACATATGACTTCTATTGCAAGCCCTTCAAGACCTGGCCTCCATTTTCCGCTTTTACTGTTAACTAGATCCCTCCATGGTAGCCTTCGCTCTGGTTCCACTGAATTTTTTTTTTTTTTTGAGTCGGTGTCTCACTCTTTCACCCAGGCTTGAGTGCAGTGGCTCGATCATGGCTCACCACAACCTTGACCTCCTGGGCTCGGGTGATCCTTGCACCTCAGCCTCCCAAATAGCTGGGATTACAGGCATGTACCACCACACCCGGCTAAATTTTTTTTTTTTTTTTTGTAGAGACAAAGTCTCGCTATATTGCCAAGGCTGGCCATTGAGTCCTTTACCAAATCAAACTCAGACTTTTTGCCTCCAGTCTTTTTAATATGATTCTTTGGCTTTCAAGAGATAGGAAAAAATAATGACCAGGCTTGGTGACTCAGCCTGTAATCCCAGCATTTTGGGAGGCTGAGGCGAGTGGATTGCCTGAGCCCGTGGGTTCAAGACCAGCCGGGGCAACTTGGCGAGACCTCGTCTCTACAATAAAATAAAAAATAGCCGGGTGTGGTGGCCCACACCTGTAGTTCTGGCTACTGGGAAGGCTGAGGCGAAAGGATCGCCTGAGCCCAGCAGGTCAACGCTGGGGTGGCTATGAGATTGCATGCCACTGTACTCCAGCCTGGGTGAGGGAGTGAGACTCCAACTTAAAAGAAAAAGAAAAGAAAAAAATAGAAATGGCATTTATTTTGAGGCAGGTTCTGTGCTAAGCCATTTGCATTCCATTTTATTAGTTCACCGTGTTACAGTAACATACATCCTCAAAATCCCACAACCTAACAATGGCCAAAGTCTATTTCTTACTCACACTACCTGTCCAGGGAAAGTCGACTGTGGTTTGACAGCACGTTTTTTTTCTTCCAAGATCCAGGCTTCTGGAGCATTTTCTGTCTGGACCATTGCTGGTTGTGTTTGTCATTTTAGCAGAACCAAGAATGTGGCAAAGCACAAACTGTCTCTAACAATTTCTGCTTAGAGTGACCTGTTGCTTCCACTCACGAATCATAGGCCAAAGTGAGTTACATGGCCAACACTGATTTTAAGGGGCTGGGACATTAGTGACCAATAAAATTTGTAGAATGGTCCGATCTTCTGGTCACTACATAGTAAATTCCCTCTATCTCTTGCCTGAGCCCGTGGGTTCGAGACCCACCTGGGCAGTGAGACCTCATCTCTACAATAAATCAAAAAATCAGCCGGGCATGGTAGTGCATGCCTGTAATTCCGGCTACTTGGAAGGCTGAGGCGGAAGGATCGCCGGAGCCCAGCAGGTCGAGGCTGCGGTGGCCGGAAGCGGCACAGTCTGGGCGACTAAGTGAGACTCCAACTCAAAAAAAAAAAAAAATTCCCTCTATCTCTTACATATTTCTTTAGTGATAACTTTGTCCTCTCTGTTCAAAGATCGATGAACCAAAAAGACTGACTACCTCCCATCCATATAGGCCCTATATACCATGGTCAAGTGGGACAGGGCAATCTCAGTTAAAAGCTCCTGTTCTGGAGGGACAAGCATATGTGACACATACTTCTGAAATCATGTGAGGCACATACTTCAAGGGGTCCCTCTGTGGGCAGGAGGAATGTTTCTTGATTAGGCCCTGATTCCATCTCTTGGGAGGAATGTCCCAGTCCAGTGCTCTCCATTGCTCTTGGCTCTTAGAGGATGCCTCCATTTCCAAGGTTGAACCATATGAAAATCCACTTTTATGAACCAAACTGGTCAAATATTGGCAATTTCACATGTCTCTACTCATCCTTTTTCACACTGGAGAATATGCCCAGTTTGGAGGTTGAACATATTCTATCCACAAAAGATAAGAGGCCTAGACCAGGCTGGTTGTTCTTAGTGAGGAGGGTATCAGTGAATGGTAATACTCTGCTACATTATCTCATTGAATCCACACAACTTCCTGAAATAAATGCTTTTATCATCCCTATTTTATGAACAAGGAAATTTAAACCCAGAGAGGTTAAGAATTCTGTCCAAGGGCACACAGCTAGTACATTTTGAGTACAAAGTCAAATTTAATTGCACTACTATACTTTGTCCTCAAACAGAAAAAAGATAAGTTTCCATCATAAGGCTACAGATAGGCTGGGAGCTGGCTATCTCTGAGTTCTTGTGCTTGGTTGTAATTTCTATCTTGTTGTGTAATGATATTTTCATTGTGGAATGTTCAGTTTCTTCTCTTCCTGCCAATATTTCCCATGTCTTTTCAATCAATCACCCACAAGAGGAAATCTCATTGGCCTAGTCATAGGTCATAGGTCAATGACCAGTCTATGATTGGCTCTTATCAGATCAGACACTCTCCCCTAGTCAAATAGCTCAGGCTGAAGTTATAAAATACAAAATAATGGATTTTGAGGCAGGAAGGCATCATGGGAAATGATTTTTCATCTCTCAAAAATACCTTCATGCTTGCTCCCATTGCCTGGAATTAACAAGTCCTAGCTATATTGAATAGAGTTGTAGTTTAAGGCATTCTTTTTTTTTTTGAGTTGGAGTCTCACTCTGTCGCCCAGACTGGAGTGTAGTGGCTGCTCCCAGCCACCGCAGCCTCGACCTGCTGGGCTCTGGCGATCCTTCTGCCTCAGCTATCCAAGTAGCTGGAGCTACAGGTGTGCACTACCACACCCGGCTAATTTTTTTATTTATTGTAGAGATGAGTTCTCGCCCAGTTGCCCAGGTGGGTCTCTAACCCGCGGGCTCAGGCAATCCACTCACCTCAGCCTCCCAAGTCGCGGGATTACAGGCTGAGCCACCGAGCCTGGCAGTTTAAGGCATTCTTGTGACATGTCTGTGCTAAGTAGATTTGACCTTCACAACAACCCTGATGTGGGCACCATCATTAAGCCCATTGTAAAGACAGGGAGTCTGAGGCTCAAAGAGACTAAGAGACTAGCCCATTGCTTGCATTTTAAGATTCATGGCGGGGGTTCTGAATGAAAGCACTTAACTACTATACTATGAGATCTGATGGTACCTCTTCTTGGAAGCCTTTCCTGGTTCATTCTTGTCAAATGGCTTCACTGAGCATTCATTAATCTTTCTCCTTCTCTTAGGAACCGAGCACACTTTGCCTTGTGTTATGTCTGAGGGTTGTATGGAATTCAATTCTGCATATTCATTCATTCATTCATTCATTCATCCAGCCATTCATTGCACATTTACTGAGTGTCAGGCTCTGCACAAGGCAGTAGGAATACATTCAGATAGAGTCCCTGCTTTCAGAGTTTATTGTCCAGTGGGGAAGACAGACATTAAACAGATAATGACACCAATAATTATTTAATTACAATTGTTATAAATGTTATAAAGAAGTCCATGGGGGCTATGAGCGTTTATAACAGGAGACCTGACTCTGGAGAATGGTGATGGTGCCTCTGAGAAAGCACTATTTAGGCTGGGTTCTGGAAGCCTGGTTAGGAACTGGCCAGGGGAAGAAAGGGTGGGGCCATGGGAGCTGGGAGGAAAGAGCTTTCAAGGCAGTGGAAACAACTGCAGCAAGGCCCTGAGGCTAAGGGAACTTGGTGAACTGAGCCTGGCATAGTGAGCCAAGAGGGCAGGGGCAGGCAGAGGCCAGCGTGCACTGGCACTGCTCCTTGGACGAGTCTCCCTGCTCTGTGCTGCCAGCCCTGCTGGAGTCTTCCGGTGGCGGTTGTACGGGCTGGAGCAAGGGGTTATGGGCATTTCGTCTCTGCCAAGCCAGGAACTGCTCGTGCTGCAACTCTCTGGCCATACCCAGTGCTCCTGGGTCAGGAGGAGGGAGGCAGCTGAGGACGTGCACAGTACACTTTTTTATATATGTGGGGCCATAATATTTAAGTGTCTTGGCTGTAAGCCTGCGACTAGGTCCCCCGACAGCCAAGCCTTGCTCCGCACGCTCTAACAGCTGTCTGTAAAACCCGTTTATGGAGGCTCCATAAATTTCCCAGCTGCTGCAAACACAGGGCTGGGGACAAAGAGTCGAAGGAGGGAGGAGTGGAAGAACCACGGCTTCAGCGTCTCTGCTGGCTCGTGCTCTGGGCCCCGGCTTGCCCCCTGCCCACCTGGGGCTGCCTTACCCTAAATTCTTTTATTGAAGCTGATCTTAACGCTGACCCCGTGGGGCCTGGCTGGGCAATCCAGCTCAGCACTGATGCGGGGACTTTCAAGATTGCAGCAAAAGGTACAGTAAATCAGAATTAAGTGTCATGATAGTGATTTGAACTGACACTGTTTTCACCTTGTCCATTTACTGGGAAATATATAACAGGAATAGATTGAGCCTGTCATATTGTACCTGAAAAATACAGCTGTTAGGGTAGGAAAGGCAGCTGGCACCAAGGCAGTGTCCCAGTGGACAGTGGGGTGTGTGGCTGGGGGTAGCAGGAAATCTCCTTGTCAACATCCTGTTGGGGTGAAACTGTCCTGGAAATAGAAAGCCAGATTGTGCGTTTCCAGGGGCCCACTCAAGAGGGAGTCGGCCTGACCAGCCCCAGGGTGGTCATGTCCCAGCCGCTACAGGGACCTGGTAGTCAGCTCTGTTGCCCTGAAGGCGGGATCTGCCCAGGCTACAGGACATTTTAAAAAACTTTTAATTGAAGTGTAATATTGATACAGAAAAGTGCACAGATTGTAAATATATCACTGGATTAATCTTACCAACTGAATACACCATGTTCCCAACATTCAGCTCAAGAAACAATATCACCAGTCCCCAGAAGTCCCCTGTGCTCTCCTCCAGTCTCAGTCCTCCCTCCCCTGCAAGGTGACCACTGTTCTGATGTCTCAAGCTGAGGATTGGTTTTGTACATGGCATTTTAATGAGGTCATTTTGAAACTCCCACCTGTTTTATAAAAGGCATTGTGAAATTCCCACCTATTTTTTGGTCCCCAAAGAAATCAGGAACCTCTCAGCTTTAAAATAATGTAGGAGGAAGATGAACAACAGCTACCCCCATCTCTCCTCCCGGAGCCTTGCTGAATCCTGACCCCATTCCAGAGAAAGAGTGGGCATGAAGAGTGGAGAAGGATCTGGGAGGGGTGTGAGATGGCAGGGGTGGGGCAAGAGTCAGAAATGGGGTACCTAAATGGGAATGAGGAGGCTCAGGACTAGATTGGAGTGTGGAGGAGGTAGAAAGTCAGGGAGTTGCTGAGACTCAGAGATGGAAGAAATTCCAAGAGAGAGGTAAGGCTCAGGATGGGGGTCAGGAACAGGGTAAGAGTTGAGGATGAGTCTGGTTCAGGACTGATTCAGAAACAAGGTGGAGCTGTCAGCAGGTGAGGCTCAGGGAAAGAGAGGGCACGATGAACCCACACTTTCCAATATAAGAAACTGCACGTCTTGGGGCTAAACTATTGGCAAAATACAGAGGAAGGAGGAGGTCTTTTGGCTACCCTGTCCCTTCTGTGGCCACAGCACCATCAGCATAAGGCCTTTGATCTTACTCTTAGCTCCCTGAGCTCTGGCTCTGGTTTCACCCTTGGCTCCTTTTTCCTGCTGGGCCTGGTACTCCCCACGAACCCATTCTGTGTTTCTGGGCTTTAACACCCTGCATAACCTATGCCAGCCTTTACTACCAAGAGTCACATTTGCTCCCTGAGCTTCTACCATGAGAGCATCACCTGCTGTGTTCCTGACTCCGAGCATCTGCTGCTATTGAGAGACCTCTCAGGAGAGCTCCCTTTTGGGTGTGTATCTCCTTCTTTACCTCCACCTGTAAGTCAGTCCATCTTGCCACCCAGTCTGGGTCCATGCAGCCCTGGCTGCCTCCTTCATACACAAGACCCCTAGCTTCCTTCTGGTTGATTCTGTTCCACCTATACTCTGACTCCACTTCTGCTGGCAACCCATGGGCACCTGCTGGGCAGGATGATCACTCTCTCCTCCCTGCTTTGGTCTTCAGTGCTTTGATCTTCAGACCTGGCTTCCTTCCACCACTGGCCATCTCAAGGAGCCAGTCCCTTGTGGGGGACTGACTCCTTCCTATGAAGCCTTGTGCTAAAGGTGAGATAAGATGCGCCCTCTCTTCTTGGCAAGACCTTCCTCAAGCCTCTGTCCCCACCCACATTCTCACTGAGGCACCACAATCACCTTGTTGGATGTCAGTTCCCCACAGACTGCAAGCTCTGTGGGCAGGAACCATGTCTGTCCTGTGCATTCCCAGAATTCAGCACAATGTCTGGCACAAAGATACCATTTTACAAATGCCAGTTGAATGACTGGATGGTGAATGGCTAAAAGCACAGCTTGGGGGCTAGGAAAATCCTGACACCTACACTTAGAGTATCATTTAACTGCTCCAGTGCTCCCTTTTCTCATCTGCAAAGTGGGATCATATTGCCTCACTCTACAAGGGCACGTGAGGATCAGATGTGACAATGCATATCAGTGTTTGGCACCATGCCTGGCACATGATCAGAACTCAATAAATGGTACTGGTTACTGTCTCTATTTTCTCTTACTACATTGACAACACGGGTGTCTCTGTTCCTAGAACCATGTGATTCCACATCCTGCACAGATCCTTTGAGGTTTTAAGGTGGCCTTAAGCAGGCATTTGCTCATAGCCTTAGCTATATGCTTACCCCCCTTTGGACTCCTTGGAGCTCCCAAGTAAAAGAAAGTGTCAGCAGACCCTGCCCTTTCTGTCTGATCCCCAAGAGCTCGATCTATGGCAGGGCTAGAGAAGGCCAGTCCCTCCTTCATGGAGCCCCCTCTTACCATCTGCTGGGCACTGACCTCACATTCCCATCTCTGGAGAACGGTCAGGGGCCAGCCCCAGAGGAGCAGTGTGGACAGGGGAACCAGGGCCCAATGGCTGGCCAGAAGAGGCTGTGGTTCTGCTGATAAAGGGCCTTTATCGACCTCTCTCTGCAGACACAGGCCGCATCATTCACAGGACCCAGGACGGGAGCCCATTCATCTGGGGCGCAGAATGCGAGGGGGCTGGGATTTCTCATTCGAGGGCAACATGGAGTTCACATCGGGAAATATTAGTCTGATGAGTTCCCTGAAAGTGTAGGGACTGTCAGGCATTAATCACAGACTGAGGGGGAGGCAGTGCTGCGCCATCCAACCAATCCCCAAGGGTCTTATTCTTTCTGGGAACTTCAGAACCTTGCCAGGCCTGAAGACAAGGATGGAAATTATCCTTGAAGTAGCTCAAGCTGTTCTCTGTCACTCTCTGAAGACTTTCTGCCCAGGGAAAGAGCCCTTTGTGGGAACATGGGCAGGTGGCATCACCCTCTGAGTCCTGTTTCCTTATCCATAAAATGCTATGGGAAGTATCTTCTTCACCTGATGACTATGAAACCAAAATGAGATCTTTCATGTCAGTTGCCCAACTCAATACCTTGCATACAGTAGGTGCTCCATGAATGCTGGCTCCAGCTCCTGCTCCTTCCCTTTCTTCCTCTACTGGACTGTACAGCCTTGGAGGGTAGATCAGATTTACATTTTATCTCCACAAGGCATATATGATTGTAGAAACATGAATGAATGCACGTATGACTTAATGAATGGAAGAAACCCAGCTTCTTGGCTGAACAGTGTTCCTTTGTCAAAAACTGGGGTGCTGGTGCACAGTCTCTGAAACACCATACAATGTCTCTCTCACTTTTCCAGTCTACCTCTACCCTTCTGTACTGAAATAATAGCCAGATGCTGCAGGGGTTGGCAAGGACATTGTGTCAAATCAGATAACATCACTCTTTATTTAAAAGCCATCTGTGGCTCCCAGTGCCCTCAGGTTGAAGCTCCAAATCCTTGTCTTGAGGATGTACAGTTTGGGTGTGACCTGCTCTTCAGCCTTCCTCCAGCCCCCAGCCATTCTCTCTTCCTGCCAGCCTGGGTTTCTCTCAAGCCTTGAACATACCATGTCCTCAGCCCTCCATCATACTTGTCCTTGTCCAGAGCTGTGACTTTGAGTCCCTGAGCAAACTGCATTCTTTCCAGTTTCTAGGCTTTGGACCTCTCTGGAACTTGCCCCTCCACTTCCTGAGTATAGCACAGGATGTCACCCAAAGGCTCTACATGAGCAAGAGGCTGCTGAAAGCATGGCCATGGAGGTTTCCTCAGCATCCCCCACATGGATGCCGGGTTAATGGGCACGATCAGCTCCCTGAAGACTTCAGCAGTTCAGACTAGAGTCCTGAGCCGGACAGACAGGGAGCAAGGAGCAGCCCAAGCTAGCTAGCAACTAGGCATTTTGCTGCCTAGGGTTGGGCCTTGAGTGCACGTTGAAAGCTCCAGACACCAGCAGAGCCCCCCCATGGGGAGCAGGTGTCATCTCAGATGCTCATGGCCCTCTCCAGCCCCCAGCCACTGCTGGATCTTTCTGGATCTTGCTGGATCTAGCTGGATCTGGGCAGAGTATAGACCTCATTGCCTCGCTTACTGAGAACCACTACCCTCTGCCTGCCTCCCCACCCTCTGCCAGGTCATCCTCCAACCAGCCAGGTAAGTGGGCACCTCAGGAGAGCTGGGGGCTTCCCTTTTGCCCTTGTCTCATTAGTACCTGTCATTGCCTGGAGGCAGGGTGACTGCAGAAGTAAACATGGCCGGAGCAGAGGGCGCTGAGCCAGGTGTGTTTTATGGCTCTGCCCAGGCAGCTAATGGCCTCGGTGACATTGCTGCTCCTCACGGCAGCCTCAATGCAGTCATAAATCTGGGGTGCCTGCCCAACAGCCCCACCACTTCCCAGATCTTCTATCCTGGGAGGGGAGTGCTGCCAGGAGGTTTGGGGCCCTCTGGCCAAGGGTTGCAAAATGGCCCAGCAGTGCCCACCAAAGTTGGGCTTAGGACGTGAGTGTGCATACACATGCTCATGTGTGTCTGTAGATGTTCATTTATGACTGTACTCCTGAAGGTATCTTTGTGTGTGTATGTCTATGTGAGCATGCTTCTGTATGTCTGGGTTGTACATGCCTGTGCACATCAACATTTGTATGTGTGTGGATTAGTGAATGCATATTTAAAGACTAATGTGTGTAAGTGTGTGTGTCTTTGCATGTCCCATATGAGTGTGTGTGTGTTTATGTGTTTACATGAGCTTGTAATTGTGTGCTGTTCGTGAATGTGACTGTGTGATAGTTTCCCTATGAGTACCTCAATAAACATCTGCATGTCTTCCTCTGTGTGACAGTGTGCATTTGTGTGTGTAAGCACATCCATGTATATGTGTCTGTATCAGTGAACATCTACATCTACATTCAATAAGTACTGACTGTGCACCTCCTATGTGTTAGGCTTTGGTCTTGGTGCTAAGGGAACAGCATTGAGTAGATACAGCCTCCACTTTGGGGGCATTTTGCATTCTAGCAGGGGAGAGAGACAACACATATGTGTTAAGAAAATTAAGTAGGGTCATGAGAAAAAGTTTGGGTAGGAATGGGAAAGCTATTTAAGTAAGAGTGTTCAAGGAAGGACTCCTGATGGAGGTAACGTCGAGCAGAAGTGTGAATGATAACAGAAAGAAAGCCATGTGAAACTGTGGGGTCAAAGGGTTCAGGCAGAGGGATCAACCTGTGCTAAGGCCCTGAGTCTGGGGTGAGTTAAAGATGGCTGGCAGGCAGGGCTGGTCCAGGGAAGGTCATGAGGACCTCAGAAAGGATTTTGATTTTGTTTTAGGAGTCAAGAAGAGCTTCAGGCATGGGAATGGCAAGTTATAAAGACTCACTTGGGTAGTTCTGTGAGAACAGACCACTGGGGAGGGACAAGGACAAGGAGAGTGCATGTAAGGAGAGTGCATGTAAGCAATGAAGGAGGTGCCAACGTGGGAGCAGCCAGGGGACTGGCCAGTGACTGGACCTGGGAACTACCTTTCCTACAATTTTTATTTGAAAAAGTTCAGCCTTACAAAAAAGTGGAAAGAAAGGTATGGTTAATATGCACAGTGTCACCACTTTATTAACATTTTGCAACGGTGGTCTTCTTCCTCTCACCCCCTATCTGGGAGTTAGCTAACATTATAGCATTTCACCCCCAAATTCTTCAGAATATCTTCTAAGAACAAGGGCATTCTCCTACCTAACCATGATGCCATTATAACACCCAAGTTTAACACTGATCTGGTAAGAGCTAATATAAAGTCTATACTTGAAGTTTCCCAATGACCTTAATTCTGTTCCAGAAAGAAAGCATGCCTTACAAGACTGGTGGAGACATGTCAAAAGGACACAGAATTTAACCTGAAGGAGCTGGCCAAATTTAAACAGTCTGAGCATAAAACAAGGATGGCAGGTATGAATTATAGCACATGGAAGAAAAGTTCTTCACAGAAGAATGTAAAAGAAATGTGGAAGAAATGATAAAATTCAAAAAACAAACATTTTGTAATCACCAGTGTCACATTTGACTCAAATATGGCTCACTTACTGATGCTAAAGTTATTGGATGAAATGCTGGGGACACAAAATATTCATACAACTTCAAAGTCTCATTCAGTAGATTATTTTTCAATTTCAAACAGGAAGTTTCCTTTACAAAGTCAGGATGTGGCAGAAGCCACCTTAACCAAGGTATCAAACGTGGCATCACTGACAGTGTGATGCAGGGGATATTTTGAACATGGACTCTACAGGGGTAGCCTTTGCATGGAATGTGGGATTGAAGAGAGCAGGAAGAATTGGAACTAAATTTCAGCTTTGGGGCTTGGTCAACTGGTTAAATGGTGGTGCCACTGACAGAGATTAGAACGACTGGGGCAAGAGCTCACTGGAGAGGTAAGCCCCAACCCATCCGTACTGGCTCTGCCCGGTTTGGGATGCCCACAGAGGGGCAGTTGTTGAATAGGTGGCTTGGTCTGTGAACCATGTAGCTCATGACCACAGTCAGGGCTAAAAAAGGAAAGTTGAGGGTTGTCAGTGCACAGGGAGTGGTAGGACTGAAGGATGTTACCTTGCGAGGGCATGCAGATAGGTATGCCACGAGGGCTTGGGCTGAGCCTGTGTATTCAACAAGAGAAGGGGCCTGCAGAGGAGATAGAAGAAGGGCTGCACATGCTGGGGGCACCAAGAGAAAGCTCCTGAAGCCAAGTGAAGGAAGCACTGCGAGAGAGAGAGAGAGAGAGAGACAGACAGACAGACAGACAGACAGAGACTGTTGTGTCAAATGCTGCAAATGGTCTGATCAGATGAGAATGAGATGACCACTGAGGTCTACTGGAGAGAGGCTATGGGAGCCCTTGGCAAGAGCAGTTTCAGGGGACTGGGAGATGGGAATCTGGCTGAGGATGCTGGAGAGGGAGTGCTGGGGACAACACATATGTACACTTCTTTCGAGCAGTTCTGCTTAGAAAGGATCAGCAAAATGCAGAGATGGTGGAAGGGGATGCCCACTGTAGGAAAGGTTTTCCTCTATGAAATGTAGGTGCTATCATGGAAATGACCTGGGAGAGGCAGAGAGCCGTGCTTTCCATGGGGATCGAGGGATGTCATTAAGGCCACAAGGGGCTGGATACAGGCAGGGTAGAGACTGCAGCTATTTTAATAGGAAGGAGTCCACAAGTGAATATCACTATGGTTTTTGTTTCTGTGTGTGTCACATGTGTGTATGTGTGTCTCTGAGTCCTGTATGTGTTCCAGGCTCCAAAGTCATTAATGTCACAATAACCCCATATTGCCTCAGGGGACTGGCCCTGATTGGCACCCACCCTGCCTGGCACCCACCCTGCCCTTCCAGTCTTCTGTCTCTACATGGTATGGTGAGTTCTGTCTTATTTTCTCTTCCCCCAAACTCTTACCCTGGGCATCTTGATTCTATGTCCCTTTGGACTACCCCAGAACCCATCATTCTTCTTCAAACTTTGGAGACTGTCACAAAGTTCCACTTTCAGTCTGAGGGGCAGGGAAAGCCTGCTCACCTCCAGAGTCTTCTGGACACTGCTCTCCCTCCCCCCACACTGTGGGGCATGACTTTGGGGAAGTCACAGGGTGTTGACCTCTGTGGGACAGTGGCTTTCGGAAGCCAGAATTGCCCACGTGCATGTCCACACCCACTGCTGTGAGTCCCATTGGGAGAAAAGGATACATGGTTCTGTGAGAGTCCACAGACACTTTTTTAAAAATAGAAGTGTCTAAGACCAAAAACAATCCTTTTTGGTGATCAGGCCTTAAACACCTTTCTGTTTCTCTTCTTTCATTCACACATTTTTCCATAAATGCATTACATCATACATGATTTTTTTTTGTGGACACTTTTTTTGTTTTTGAGTTGGAGTCTCACTCTGTTGCCCAGACTGGAGTGCAGTGGCTGCTCCCGGCCACCGCAGCCTCTACTTGCTGGGCTCCGGCGATCCTTCCACCTCAGCCTTCCAAGTAGCTGGAACTACAAGCACATGCTACCACGCCTGGCTAATTTTTGATTTATTGTAGAGACGAGGTCTTGCCAAGCTGCCCGGGTGGGTCTTGAACCTGTGGGCTCAGGCAATCCACTTGCCCCGGCTTCCCAAAGTGCTGGGATTACAGGCTGAGCCACCAAGCCCAGCCTCGTGGACAGTTTTAAAACAGGCTTTTTTATCTGACACCCTTTCCATCTCCCTGGCCCTTCCCTAGTATTCCCAAAACCGATGTTAATAACCTGGCCTGTATGCTTCTGTACCATCTAAATGCCTATGCATCATGTACATACAGGACTTCCTGATCATTTCTTGACAAAATGGATCTATTACATGTATTTCTTGATTTTTCAATTAACAATAAATACATTGTGGAAACCCATCCAAGTGAAACTATTCTTTTTAGTGGCTGCATCTTGTTCCATAACACGAGCGTGTCATGATTTAAAACTTTTTCTATCTATGGATTCTTCCTGGCTCTTTGGCCACTACATGTATTGTGGCATTAAATGCCTTTGTATATGCCTGCATCTGGGTGTTTTTGTTTATTTCTATGAGACAAATTCTTATGAGTGGGATTGTTGGGTTGAAGGGCATGTATATTTGGAGTTTTAAAATAGACCTGTTCCATGCTACTTTCCAAAAAGCATTAGCAATTCTCATTTTCACCAGCTCTGTATGAAAATATAATTTTCCTTTCACTCCCATCAACAGTAAGTGTTAACAGTCTTTTGAATTTTTGCCAATTTGATGAGTGAGAAGTAATACCTCATTGTTACTTTAATTTGCATTTCCCTGAGTACTAGGAGGTTGAGCCATATGTTTATTGGTCATTTGGGTTTACTCTTCTCTAAGCCTATGCATATCCTGGGAACATTTTTCTATTGGATATTTCGTCTTTTTCTTAACAAATTGTAGGCACTAAAAATTAACTCTTTATCTATCATAAGCATTGCCAATATATTTGCCCCACTAAATATATTTAGTGTTTGTCTTTTAACTTTGTTTATGGGAATCTTTAGCCATATTTTTAAAAAAGTCTACGTTTTATGTAGTCAGTGAACTCTACTTCCAATTATGACACAGTATCTTGTAAAAGACAATCTTTCCCACAGATAACAATCATAAATTCTGGACAAAACATTTAAAAGGCCACGAGGAGGCACCGAAAATGATCAAATCCAAGCAAAAATTAGAGAAACTAACACTTGGAAGAAAACAACATCAAATGAGCTTCTTATTTGTACATTTTGTGCCTAAAGGTAGAGACTGCAGCCATTTTAATAGGAAGGAGTCCACAAGTGCAATCTGACTCGTTGAGGAATCAGATGGCAGAATGTGTGACTTCCACAGAGGATGGAAAGTGAAAGGGGGTAATTCCAGGAAGAACTCTAGAGAGGAGATTTTCCCAATTTTGCTATAAACTCTACCCAAACCTCAGGTTCCAAAAACCTGAATTTAGCTTTCAGGTTTAAACTCCACCCAAACCTCAGTTTCAAAAACCTGTTTTTGGAACTATGAATTCACTTGAGATACTCCTAGAATCCTAACTGTGGCTAAAATTACTGAACAGAGATTTCAGCTGCTGCCTTCCACAAGGGAGAAAGAGTCTGAAGTTTGGGTTCAATCAAGTTAACTGCCTGCTAATATAAAAATCAACACTCAGAAGAACATAATACAATCCAGGGTCCCTACAACTTTTTGACAGTGCCCAGGATTCAATCCAAAATTACTAGACATATGAAGAAATGGAAAAATGTGAGCCATATTCAATAAAAAGGCAATCAATGGAGATCAATCTTAATGTGACCCAGATGTTAGAATTAAGAGACAAGAATTTTAAAGCAGCTGTTATTACCATGCTCAAGGACTTAAAGGAAAATATGTTAGTAATGAATGATTTAATAGAAAACCTCAGCAGAAAAATAGAGAGTAAACATAAGTAAATGGGAATCCTAAAATCCCAAAATACAATATCTACAATAAAAAAATTTACTGAATGAGATGAAATTTTATGTAAAATGATCATCTATATCTTTCTAGATTCTAGGTTTCCTGTCATAAGTAAAAATATCCCCTTAAACACTAGATTATACATATACCTACCTACAATTTCTCTTAAGTTTTTGTGTTTGATTTTTACATTTAAGTCTTATTAATCCCTTGGAATTCAATTTTTGTATCATATGAGATAGTATACAACTGCTTTTTCTTACAAATGAATAGCTGCTTTTTGCTAGTATTATTTATTAACTAAAATTCTTTTTTCTTACTGAGGTAAAATATTTATAATGTATTAAATACTCTTATATTCTGGGATGTACTTCTGGGCTCTTTATTCTGCTTCAACGTTTTCTCTACATTCAATATTCCTATGCTAGTACCATATTGTTAGACTCTAGGGTTTTACAGTATATTTTAATATCTGTTAGGCAAGACAAGATCTCTTCCTTTAAATATTTTGTTAATCATTCTTAGACATTTCTTCTTTCACATAAACTTTATGATCATTTTATTCAGTTATAAAATGGTATTGTTAACAGTCCATTTTGCATTACTATTAAGGAATACCTGAGACTGGGTGATTTATAAAGAAAAAAGGAGCCGGGCTCGGTGGCTCAGCCTGTAATCCCGTGATTTGGGAGGCTGAGGTGAATGGATTGCATGAGCCCGCGAGTCTGAGACCCACCTGGGCAACTGGGCAAGAACTCATCTCTACAATAAATCAAAAATTAGCCGGGTGTGGTAGCGCGTGCCTGTATTTCCAGCTACCTGGAAGGCTGAGGTGGAAGGATTGCTGGATCCCAGCCGGTCGAGGCTGCAGTGGCCAGGAGTGGCCACTGCACTCCAGTCTGGGTGAAAGAATGAGACTCCAAATCAAAAAAAAAAAAAAAAAAAGGAAAAAGATTTATTTGGGCTCATGATTCTGCATGGTACTGGCATCTGCTTCTGATGAGGCTTCAAGAAGCTTATAATCATGGTGGGAGGTAAACGAAGAGCTGGTGTATCACATGGAGAAAGCTGGAGCAAGAAAGTGAGAAGGAGGTGTCAGCCTCTTTTAAACAACCAACTATCACGCAAACTCACTCATTACTGCAAGAATAGCACCAAGCCATTCATGAAGGATTCACCCTCATGATCCAAGCACCTCCCACCAGGCCCTACCTCCAATATTGGGGTTCACATTTCAACATGAAATTTGGAGGGGACAGCAATCCAAACCATATCAGGTACTATAATTGGAATTACATTAAATTAATACATTAGTGTTGGGAGGACTTATATTTTTATCTTAAGGGTTTCCGTCCAAAAATGTGGTATATATTTTCCAATTCTTCATATTATATTTTAAGTTTTTCAAAAAATTTCATAATTTAATGAAAATTGAAAAGGACAAGACTTTTTATACATTTCTGAATTGTTTGACTATTACTAAGGAAACACGCTTTTTAAAGTAATTTAAAATAATTCTTTCGATAAAAGAAATATATATCTCAGGGTCTTAAGCTGATTGGTGGTTTCATAATATTTACTTGCATTGTCATTACTGTTTGTATGTTTAAAATATTTTATTTTTAGCAAATCAAAACTGCAGTGAGATACCACCCAACACCAGTAAGGATGGTTATCATTAATAGATCCTAGTGGAGCTGAGGAGAAAAGGGGACACTTCTAGAATGTTGGTGAGAATATAAACTAGTTCAACCTCTATGGAAAGCAGTGTGATGATTTCTCAAAGAACTAAAAATTGAGTTTCCATAAAATCCAGCAATCTCTCTTCTGGGAATATACCCAGAGGAACATAATTCACTCTACCCAAAAAACACCAGCACATATATGTTTATTGCGGCACTATTCACAAGTGCAAAAACATGGAGCCAGCCCAGATACTCAGTAAAAGAACCCTCTTCCATGGCTGCTTTCCATGCCTCTGGTGGAGCATTTCCCCTTAGTCTTGGCGAGCTCCACAGACAACCACAGGGCATTGACTGAGGGAGGCTTCAACTTTAGTCACCTGGAGGCAACTGTCCTTCCCTCTGCCACCTATGCAGAGATCAAGACCTCTGGCCTCCAAGGACTGGCAGTGCCTCAGTGCCCCTATGTTAGTTTCCTATTGTTGTAACAAATTACCACTTAGTAGCTTAAACAGTACAAATGTGTTTCCTCACAGTTCTGGAGGTCAGAAGTCTGAAAGGACTCTGAGGGGGCTAAAATTAAGGTGACGGCAGGGCTGTGTTCCTTCTGGACGCTCTAGGGGAGAAGGCTTCCCACATCTTTTCCAACTTCTCTTGACTACCACATGCTTGGCTTGGGCCCCTTCCTCCTTCTTTAAAGCCAGTATCATATCACTCTGACCTTGGCTCATGTTGCCCATCTCTGACTCTCTTGCTTGCCTTTGACTATCGGATTACATTGGGTTCAGCCAACTCACTTCAAGATTCTTAGCTTAATCTCATCTGCAAAATCCCTTTCGCCCTGCTCTGGGGATCAGGATGTGGACATCTTTTGGGGGGGGGGCTGTTATTCTTCCTACTATAGTCCCCCCACCCCACTCCTGGCTTATTTGCTCAGGGTGAGTCTGCCTCCTTGGCATTGTGACAGAGCCCTGTTTCAGATCCTCTTGGCAATCTCAAGCCCTCTAACTCAGTTCCCTTTCTAGACTGAGGGCTCAGTTCTAGTTTCCCAGAGTCTCTTCCCCAGGTGACAGGCATCAGTTCAAGACTAGAGAGCTCCCTTAGGAGCAGCAGAGAGCCTGCAGTATGCACACATTCACACAGACACATGCACACACTCACACAGACACATGCACACACGCACTCATGCACATAGGGTGGGGTTAGCCTAAGGGAATGGTTCCAAATCTACCCTTGGATATTCACTGTTGAAAGCCTTGAAGTGCATCTGCATGTCCAAGTGTTTGTGAATATGAATGTGTGCACACAAGTGTATATATGCAATTATGAGCATGTGTGCACATGAATAAATGAAAAGGTGAGTGTGCATACCTGTATATGAGTGTAGGTGTGTGGGTGCTTTTTAGAGTGACCACATTCTAGAGGGACTTAATTCATCTCATGGGAGATAGCTCATTGTTTTGTAAAGTAAATTGATGACCCCCCGTGGGTGTTGTAAGTGGCTTAGCAAGGTCTGCAAAGAGAGGGACAGAACAAAAAGATAGGTGAATTTTTCAGCATAATTTCTGGGGACAGCCTGGGAGGCAGGGGGTGAGGAGCTCAGTGACAAAATAATAGGAGATGGGAGGGAAGGCCAGAAAGAATGAAGAGGACCCCAACAGGGAGCGAGGTAGGGATTCCATGGAAAGTCACGGCCAGTGCAGAATGACCTACGTGGGGTGGAGTAGGTACATTTCTAGGAAAGGTGGTGTCTGATACCAACTTCTAATTTACTTCCTGCTGTGTTTTTAACTGTCCCTACTGCCCCTAATCTTTAGTGAAAGTCTGCTCCACACAATCACCTTTGTTGGTGCTGTTTGGCAAATTGATAGAGTGGGAGGTTAGAGAAAACAGCCCAAGTTGGAGGTCAGAGCCACTATTAGGGGCTGGGGGTTGCTGTGAGGGAAGCTACAATGCAGTTTGACTCAGGAGAGTCTGCCATGGAAATATTGGTGGAGGTCCTCCATAGCGCATGTTATGAGTGCTTGAGCTGTCTTATTTGAATATTAAAGTGAGGATTATCTTTGGGCAGTCTGGGTTCTAAGTGTGTCTGTAGAGCACTATGCCGGTGAGTCTATGTTGAGCTCTGTGCCAGTCCAGGATTATGTGTTGGCTGTGTCTGACATGAGACTGGTGTCATTCTGACACCATCAATTAGGTCTTAACGTCCTCAGCCCCTTACTAGAGAGCTCACCTGCATGAACACACTGGTTACTACTTATCCCTGTGTATTTGACTGAACCTCAGAGCTGTGCTAACCACTGCCTGCCTCACATCTTCTCTTCCATGTCTCCCAAGCACCCCGCATTCAACATGCCTTCAACTGAGCTTACTACTTCCTCCTCACAACTCATTTCTTGATTCTCAGTACATGGCTCCACTGTTCACCTACACACACAAGCAGGAAACTAGGTGTCATCCTTGGATCCCCATCTTTCTTGCCATTCCTTGATTCAATCTGCCAGCAAAGTCTGTTGATTTGATCCCCAAATGGCATTTTAGCATCTTGACCCCATCTCCACTGCTGCTAGTTTAGTTCAATAAACCTTCGTTTCCTGTCTGCACAGCTGTGATATTCTCCTAACCAGTCTCCCTGCATCTGTTCTTGACCTCCAATCAGAGTTCCACTCTGCAACCGCGGTGAAATAGCAACTTAAAAAAGATATCAGTGTATTATATACATTGGTTAAATTCAGGAGTTCCCTCCTCACATCCACCCCAACTCCCCAGTTCTCATCCCAGTGGTCACTTTCAGCTCCTTGACAGCTACCAATTATAGTATCTGTGACAGGCATCTAAAAAATATGTTTCCATTTGTTTATTGATTTTTGTATCTTTCTTTTTTTTTTTGACTTGGAATCTCACTCTGTCACCCAGACTGGAGTGCAGGGGCTGCTCCCGGCCACCGCAGCCTCGACCTGCTGGGCTCCGGTGATCCCTCCACCTCAGTCTTCCAAGTAGCTGGAACTACAGGCGCGCGCTACCACACCCAGCTCATTTTGATTTATTGCAGAGATGAGGTCTCGCCAAGTTGCCCAGGTGGGTCTCGAACCCGCGGGCTCAGGCAATCCACTCACCTCAGCCTCCCAAAGGCGTGGGATTACAGGCTGAACCACCAAGCCCGGCGATTTATGTATCTTTCACAGTAGTCATTGTACCCCTGCTGTGATAGGTGAGGGTTTAGTACATGAAAACACTATTTAAATACCGTTCATTGCAGAGCCATGTAGTGTATTCTAATTGAATACCATTTCCCCCTGGGATTTCCCCCTGTCCTTCTCCCCTTGTCCTATTTGCCATGATCATACTTCTGCTTGTTTCCAGCCTTCCCAACCAATTCTGTATTTTATTACATCCTCCCTTTCCAGGGACTCCATCTCCAATGTGAACTGGCTCCTCATTAGACCCACTTAGATCTCTTCTGGGATTTCTCTTTGCTGTTTCTCTGGGTTGGCTCATTGTCTCTTGGATACCATGTATTCCTTTTCCTTGGTTTATTCCCTTGTTTTGTTGGAGCTCATTCTTTAGTAATTCCCTTTTAAAAGAGTGCACTGGAGTTAAGTTTTCTGAGATGACCTTTCTTTTAACCTCATGTCAATCAATAGTTTGGCTAGACATATAAATTCTAGATGAAGATTATTTCTCTCAGAATTTTGATAATATTGAAGACATTGCATACAATGTTACTACTGAGAAATGTGATGCCATTTTGGTACTCAGTCCTTTATACATAACTTATATATTTTTCTTTCTTTAAGTTTTCAATATTGTCTCTCTATTTTTGGTGTTCTGACATTTCATGACAATATGTCTATGTGTGAATCATTTTGCATTTATCTTGGTTGAGCTTTTGGTGTTCTGTCTGTTTTGGAGACTGGTGTACTTTAGCTGTGAGAAAATTTCTTGTATTATGTCTTTGTTAATTCTTCCTTCCATCTCCTTTTTTATATTAATTTTTCTGGAACTACCATTAGTCAGGTATTGAAACTCCTAAATAATCCTTTGTTTTTCATATTTTTTTCTTGTATTTTCTGCCTCTTTTACCTTGATCTTATGTTCTAGGAGAATGTGTATTTAAAATTTTTATTTTATTTTATTTTATTTTATTTTAAGTGAGAAAGCAGAATTTATTGAGAGGACAGAAAAGCTTCCATGGTGGGAGGGGACCCGAAGGGGTTGCCCTAACATTTTTTGAATTGTTCATTTTAGCAGTTCAATTTTTAATTTCTTAGAGTTCTTTCTCATATTTGATTGTACCTTTTCAGAAACAGTACAGTATAGTCTTCTCAAGTTTCTGATCTTTAGTTTTTTTGAGCATACAAATTTGATTCTTTTGAAATACTATTCTATTTCTTATACTATCTTTCTTTTCTCTGGGGTCATATTTTCTGTTTGTACATCTTGTTTCCCTATTTTACTTTGGCTGTGTTTTTACATTTAAGACAAAGGAAATTAAAGGCTGATTGGGAGCTCTCTGTACATGGGCTGTTGGACCAAAGACCTCAAATGAAGTAGTACATGGATGAGGCAGTCTTTTTGCTGGGGCATTCTCCAATGAGGACCCCTCTAATCTTATGCCTGGTGGCTGTATACTGGGAGTCTGGGGTTCTGTGAGCAGGAGTAGGGCTGAGAGGTCTAGGAGCAGACAACATTATCTGCCAACTTTCAGTCAATCCCCTTGTTTAAAGTGCCATGTGCCACTCCCAATTTCCCTTGTATGGGGCATTTTGGGATGCCCCAAGATTCTATGGGATCAAATTCTTTGGTAATTTGTGTATTGTGCATTTTTGCATAGTATTTCAATGCATATACCACAATTCATCTATTTTGATAAATTTATCCATCTACTATTTATGAGCATTTAGGTAGTTTAGAATTTTTGACTATTATAGTTAGTGCAACTATGAACATTTTAGTACATGTTTATGGTAAACATTCAGTGTGATACATGCCCAGGAGGGGAATTGCTGGACTATGGGGGATATATATACTCAGCTTTAGTAGGTAATGACAAGCAGTTTGCCAAAGTACCCACCTATTGTGCATGAGATTTCTTGTTTTCTGCATCCTCTTCAATATTTGATATTTTTTCTTTTTCATTTTGTTGTCATGGTACTTGGTAGAATAGCCTGTAATTTTAATTTGCATTTATCTGGTCACTAACAAAATTGAGTACCTTGTTATATGTTTATTGGCCTTTTGAAAATCTTCTTTTGTGAGATGCCTGTTAAAGTTTTCCTGACCAGGAAAATACTGGGCTGTCTTTTTAATTGATTTGTAGGGATTTTTACTGTCTTGTGAACCCAAGTCCTTTGTTAAATATTTGAGTTGCCAAAACTTTCTCCCACTCCTTTAGTTAGGTGTTTATTCTTTCTGGTATCTTTTAAGGTCATAATTTTTAAAAATTGTAATATGTTTAATTTATGCATTTTTTTCTTCTACATTGTCCTTTTTGTGACCCGTTTGGGACATATCTGTTGCTCTGAGGTCGTAGGACTGTTCTCCCATTCTTTCCTCTAAAGCTTTTATTGTTTTACAAAAGCTCCGCAAATAATCTGGAATTGACTTTTGTGAGTGATGTGAGGTAGGGCTCAAGATACCATTATTTTCACATGGAGATCTAATTGACCCAGCAGCATTTATTGAAAAGACCACCCCTTTCCCATTGGACTGTGGTGCTGCCTTTGTCATAAATACAATAATCACACATGTGTGGACCTGTTTCCAGACTCTCTCCTCTATTCCACTGCTCAATTTTTCTGTTCCTGCTCCAGTACCATACTGCCTTAATTACCACAACTTTGTTAAAAGTCTTGACATACAATTTTATTTTTCTTCTTCAAGTTTGCCTTGGCTATGCTTGGGCACTGGCCTCTAAGATTTGTGGATTTCCTATACTCCCCACAATTCCAGGACCTTTGCATATGTTCTCTCTGCTGAAATACCTGTCTTTTCTCTCATCACCTGTTATCTCTTACACCTCAGTTTGTCATTTCCTCAGAGAAACTTTCCCAGAACTCTCTGATTAGGTCAAATGCCCATGAAACCCTCATAATACCACCTACTTCTCTTTGTAGCATTGATTTCAAATCAGTTTTACATTTATTCTTGTGGTTTTTGGATTGATGCATTTTTCTTCTCTAGTGTGTTGAGATCCTCAAAGAAGGGGATCACTGTGGCTTTATTTATTCATATATTCTCAGGGCTTAACACAACTAGGCATTTAAACTTTATGAATGCACCAAGAAGAGTCCCGTATTTATGGAGGTCTGTGTGTTTATTTGTGTCCACGTGTGCCTTTGTGTGTGAATGTGTGAGCAAAACTTTATCACACAGCATGTGTGCATGTGTGTATGTGTGTGTGTGTAAGCCGTAACAAAGAGCCCGCTCAGGAGCAGCAGACCAGGGGAACCAGACTCCTTCCCTCCTCTCAGGTCCTCCTCATTCTGCTTTCCCTCTCCACTCTGCCCTGTCCAGCATTCATAGCAGCCTCCCTCCTTCCTGAGTGACTGGAGGAAGACGCTGGTCTCCAGCTGCCTCTGCTCGGCTGTCCTTGTGCAGTTGTCTGCCAGTTGTGCACGTCGATTACTATGAATGCCACCATCTGGTACGCCACGTGGACATCATAATCTTTTCTTAATTACATTAGCAGCGCAATCAGTTACTGCATTACAAGGCCGGCGATGAGCTTTTAAATCTTGGTGGAAATCATAAATAATTGCACTAAGTACCAGGCGCCAGATGTGTGTGCCAACTTCGGTTGCACTAGATAAATAGTAACCTTACAAGAGTGTTAGACAGCAGGCAGTCCGTCCGGCCACCAGGCCACATCACACCTGGGCCCCACTGCAAGAAGCCCCACCAACCATGCACCTGAAGAGAGGCAGGAGAAGGATGCATAGGCACCTTCTAAGTGTGTGCATGCCAGAGAGACAGAGGTGTTCTCAGAGCCAGAGCCAGAGAGGGTGGGGGAGGAATGTGGAGAAAGACAAAGGGGAAATGAGGTGGGTGGACAGGAAGAGAGAGAGAGAGAGAGAGAATGGGGGAAGAGAAGGCAAAAGAGGAGGAGGAGCAGGGAGGAGAAAACATGGGCTGGGAGAGAGAAAGGAGGAAAGACACTGAGATGGAGACAAAGAGACACACACACAGAGACCCAGAGAGAGCAACAGGGACAGAGGAAAACAGTGTGACTATAAAATCTGGATGAGTGGAGAGGCTGAGAGAACAAAGAGAAGGTCTTGTTTCGCTGACCTTTCACTCCTAGCCGGCAGCTGGAAGGGATCCCAGTGACCAGCACAACTACTCAGGGCAGCAGTGTTCAGAGGATGGGCGAAACGATGACCAGACCTGAAGGGTTTCCTGCAAGGTGCTCCAAGCTGGGAAGGAAGCTTGAGGGGTTTCCTGCAGGGTGCTCCAAGCTGGGAAGGAAGCTCCCCTTCCTCTTCTCTCTCATTCTGAAAATGTTCTGAGTCTGAGAGGGAGGATGATAGGCTATAGCAGATCAGAAGCAGCTCTGGCTGGTGTTCAGGTAGCCACTGGAATTTCTTTACATAGATAGGAGGCCCAGCATGTGGAAGTCTCTCTGAGGGAGTGACTTCTAAGTTGAAACATGTCTGATGAGTCACTGTTAGCTGGTGACAAGCAGGTGAAAGGAGGGGACTGTGTTCCAGGAGGAGGGCACAGCATGCACAAAGGCACAGAGGCAGGTGGAGACTTGGCATGTTTGACAACCAGAGAGGAAGTAGATATGGCTCACACAAAGAAAATCATAGAGGAAGGTAGGGAATATAGTAAAATGGCTGGTTGGGATGTGTTTATTTCTACCCACTCCTGAAATCTCACCAAAATGGACTTTAGTGGAATTAAAAAATGTATAAGCCTACAGGACAAAGAGAACAGGAGAAGAGACAAAAACATACAGGAGATGCTAACAAGATTTTGGAAGCTGGAAAACAGATGAATGGTGGTAACAGGCAAGGGAGGCCGGCACTTCTGGAGGGAAGAGGGAAGAAACAGCAGGAGAGGACAGGGGATCAGTCACACCTCCCATTACAGCAGAAGACAAGAAGTTTACCCTTTGGCAAGTTGACAGGGCCGGCTCTGAACCTGGGACATTAGTTAAGGAAAGATTGAGACCCAGACTAAAACCATGAGGATAACGAATGAAAAAATTAGAAGGTGAGATACCAGCCCCTGTCCTCCCCTGTTGTTCACAAAATACTGGCAGTTAAGCTTGGGACTGTCTCCATGTCTCCTTCCCCCTCCAAGCCAGGAGATTGGAGAATAATTATTTTCTGGGGGAATGGCCTGGCATAAGAGAAGAGGTCTACAGAGAACATGATTTGAAATTTTAGGCCCTCCAGTGAAATAGCCAGTCTCTGCCTGATCACCCTTAGGTGAGCCTCACCCATGTCCATAGAGCTTCTAGTCAACTCCTTACACTACACTTTAAAATATGAATGATAGTCAAGAGTCACCAGATATTTGCGGACAACTCTAGAATGACAAGCAGAGACCAAAGATTCAGAAAAATAGGAACAGCAACTAGGAGGAAAAGAGACAATCCATTTAAATAAACACCTATAAATAATGTCTTCTAAAAGATAAGAGAAGGCATTCATAAAATAAGATTAAAATTATATATTAATTATATAATAGATTATATTGGTATAATATACTATTCTATAATAACTTAAATATATAAATAATAATTTAATATACATAAATGAGGCTAGCAAGGTATATATTATATATATATTTTTTAAAGGGAATGCTAATATAACATAAAAGAGTTGGAAGATAAAATTAAGGTAACCCAAAAGTTAGACTAAAAAGATAAAGATACTTTTTTAAAAATAGGAAATAAAATATGAAAAAAATAGCGAATCAGTCTAGGAGGTTCAATATCCAATTAGGCAGAAATCAAGAAATAAGTCAATTCAGGCAGTCTAGAATGATGCTAATAGTTGTTTCAGAAAAAGAAAAGAAAAAATAGAAAAAAGAACATTAAAAAAAAAAAGAAAGAAAAGAAAGAAAAAGAAAATTTCCTGGAATTGAAAGACATGAATTTCCAGATTGAAAAGGGACACTCCAGCCCAATGATAAAAGATGTACACTTAGATATATCACTGTGAAATATCAGAACAAGAATAAAGAGAAGATCCTAAAAATTTCTGGAATGGAAAAAGTTTGCATACAAAGAATTGGGAACCAGCGTGTACTGAATTTCCCACTAGCAACCCTGGAAGCTAGAGGACATGAAGAAAAGACTTTAAAATTATAAGAAAAAATTATCTCCAACCAAGAATTCTAAGCCCCATCTAGCTATCAATTAACTTTGAGAGTAGAATAAACACCTTTTCAGACATGCAAGATAAAAATAAAGTTAGTTTCTATGCATTCCTTCTCAAGATGCTACTAGAAGACATGTTATAGCTAAATGAGGGATAAAATCAAGAAAGGGGAAAGCATGGGATTCAGGAAATGAGAGCCAACAGAAAGGCAAAATGAAAACCTGGGATGAAAATTAGGCAAATGAAAAAAATCAGGGCAATTATTAACTCTGGGGAAATCAAAAGGTGTACAAGAAAAGAATATATTAATAGCACACTACATGACAGCTGTGGTCAATATTTTCATGGTCCTAATTATATAAATATTGAATATGCAATAAAAACTGTGATGTAACTATGTTGGAAGGATGTGAAGGGGGAGTGGGTGGTATGGTATACGAGAACTAAATCCTCATCTTTCTTACTAGAAAATGGATAGATTTTTCTTTCTTTTCTTTTTTTTTTTTTTTTGAGTCAGAGTCTCACTCTGGAGTGCAGTGGCATGCTCATGGCCACCGCAGCCTTGACCTACTGGGCTCAGGTGACCCTTCCGCTTCAGTTTTCCAAGTAACTGGACCTATAGGCATGTGCCACCATGCCCAGCTAATTTTTTTATTTATTGTAGAGACAAGGTCTCACAAAGTTACCCAGGCTGGTCTCGAACTCTTGGATTCAGGCAATCCTCTTGCCTCGGCCTCCCAAAGTGCTGGGATTACAGGCTTGAGCCACCATGCCTGGTGAATAGATTTTTCTTTAAAAATGTAGGACGAGCAGTATAAGCAATTATTTCAAAATACAAAGGTGAATAGCAGAAGAGACAACTAAAAGTATTGAAAATGGTTGTCTCTGGGAGGGGAAACTAAGAATGAGGACATAGCAGGGACTGTTTTTTTTTTTTGTGGTTGTTGTTAGAAGATTTATGCTGCTATTTGACTTTCAAAACCATGTACATGCACTTTGCTAAAAAATTTTAAAATTCTATCTTAAAAAAATTGGGACGTGGCTTGAAATGAGGCTAGCAAGGTGAACAGGTACCAGACTCCTGGTACCTTATAGGCCATCTAAAAATTAGAACTTCTTCCAAGAAGAGCATGGAGCCATTGAGGGGTTTCCAGTAGGGGAGTGACACTGTCAGATCTATTTTTCTAAAACAAGACTTTGTTTCTAGTTTCTAGCTTGGGGCTGACTTTCTTCCTGAATTACCCACAACTGACACGTGGGAAATAGTTTGCCCTCAGGTTAGTTCCCCAGTCTGGGGCCCTGCTGTCTTGCAAAGCTCCACATGGGCAATGATGTTGAAGGCCAGGTGCAGATCAATGGGGGCTCCACAGCAAATGGAAAATAGAGGAAGAAAAGTTGACCCCTCCAGCTCCAGTGCTCATAGCACTCAACCGCACTGCTGCTCTTATTTCTGGAGGAGGAGTCATGTGGGGTCAACTCAAGAGCACAATAGTACAGATACCTGCCTGAATGAGTTAGTTGGAAACACAAAATTATTTGAGTGGTTGTTGCAAACTGCTTCACTTCTCTAGGTTTCTGCGTAGTACTTGATGATAATGTAAACAGACCTGAAATTCCATAGGGTTGTTGTGTGGATTCAATGAGACAGATTGCATGGAGCTTTGGGCTTGGTGCTTGGTACGTAGTGCTCAATTTGTGTGCTGAGAGAAGCCTACCATCTTCACTTCTGGTGTTTCCTTCCATGAGGAGGTAGCTTCATCTGTGTAACACTCCTGGACTCTGACTGCTCACTCCGTTCTCTCTTTGGAAGGGAGTGAATTGCTTGGCAGTTGAGATTGAGGTCAGGAGCTGGGCGTGTGTAGCTCAGCCCCTTCCTCCTTCCATTCTCAGGAGCCAGCTGTCCACAGGAAGTACCCATTCTGATCATCTCCTTTAAGCTGGATCCTGAGAAGGAGGAAGGCTCCAATTTGGGCAGCTAAATCTGCTCATTCAGGGAAGTGCTCATATCTGACACATTGGGCCTAGTACCTACTGGACAAATAGTGAAATTTAAGGAGCAAACGAATACTCAAAAACAAAAGTTTTTGGTAGGATCAGGCCATCAGACTTTTTCTACTGGCAAGTTGCTATTTTTATACAGGTGCAGGCCTCCACAAAATTGGGTTGTGGTGGCATGCCCAGGTTTCAGGTCAAGGGCTGCTGCAGCTCACCCTGGGCTACCTAGTGCCTGCCTCAGCGTGGGTCGTGAGGTTCTCAGCAGATGCCAGCAGGCCATGAAACCTCAGTGGATGGGCATGGCAGACAGGATGCTTTGATTACAAGGAAAAGAAAGTTTACTTGCTTAACTTCTTACTGCTGTCTTAACAAATTGCCACAAACCTAGTGGCTTAAGACAACACAAATTTCTTATCTTACTGTTCTGGAGGCCAGAAGTCCAAAGTGGGTTTCGCTGGGTCAAAATCAAGGGGCCAGCATAGCTGTGCTCCTTTCAGAGGCTCTAGAGGAGAATCGATTTCCTGGTTTTTTTTAACTTCTAAAAGTCTTCTGCATTCCTCTCCTGGTGACCCCTTCCTCTATCTTCAAAGCCAACAGTACGGCATCTTCCAATATCTCTCTTTGCTTCTTGGTTACAGAAAATTTTCACTCTGAACCTCCTGACTCTGTTTATAAGGACCCTTGGGATTACATTTAGGACCCACTGGGATAATCTAGCATAATCTCCCCATCTCAAAATCTTTAATTTAATCACATCTGCAGTACCATTTTAATGTAGCCATAGGCTCCAGAGACTAAGACATAAACATCTTTGGGAGGCCTATATTCAATCAACTGCATAGACCTTTTAGACATTAAAGGAAGGGACAATTACTTACTGCTTTTACTATTTTTCAATAAAAGTTATACTGTGCCAAAATTCCACACTACACAATACCATGTGTGCGTCTACACCATTGTATTGTTAGTGTGAGGCTCAGGTAGACGGTGCAGATAGGCTGCCAAATTCCATTCCTTTCTATGTTGTCCTGTGGAACAGGCCTAAAGAAAGCTGTGAATTTGTATGGCTTCTCCACAGGCTCTTACAGGTCACACACCTCACCATATAGTCTACCGTTGACTCTGGAATAATCATGGCCATGAGTTTTAGAGAACCAACTCCAGACATCCCTCTCAGCAGAATAGAATATTTTAGTAACTACAAATAAGAAGAAATAGAGAATCTGGTATAAAGAAATGTGCTATCATTTTAGGATTGTAGAGGAACAACTCAGTAACATTATTGCAAATCTCAAAATAACACAAAGAGTTAAGAGTTAAGGAAGCCTGTCTTTGAGGGACTCTAAGAATTAAGTAGTCCAGAAAATCAGTGTATCTCTAAGAAAATATGCCTCAAACTATCAGAACAGGAGCAATGGAAGAAAGAAAGTGATTAAAAACAGCCCTACTATGTTGGAGAAAGAAAGATTTTTTTTTTTTCCCTGCAAAAACTTTATTTTTATTTGGTCCAGGGCGGTTAAAAAGCTGCCCAGTGACTGGAGGGGGAGGCTCTGGCAGAAGAAGCACTGATACTTTGAGAGGGGCGCCCCAGAGGCCACTGGGCTCCTAGTCGTGCTTGAGGGTGAGCCTTTCGAAGAGATACTCGCCCAGCCCAGACTCAGGCTGGGTCAGCCTGCGAAGGTTGGTCAGGTGGTCACCCATCTTCTTGATGAGTTTCACCTCCTCATCTAGGAAGTTGTTCTCCAGGAAGTCACAGAGATGGGGGTCTGTGGATCCCAGGGCATGAAGTTCCAAAAGGGCTTGGTTCAGGCTCTTCTCTAAGGCCATGGCGGCTTCCATAGCATCCAGGGTTTTACCCCACTCATCTCGAGAGGGCTTCTGGATATCCTGGAAGAGGGCGCGGCCGCCATGCTGGTTTCGCATCTTCAAGAGACGCTCGGCGCCCTCGTGCTTCTCCTCCGCCAATTCGCGGAAGAAGTGGCCCACACCTTCCAGAGCCACATCGTCGCGGTCGAAATAGAAGCCCAGAGAGAGGTAGGTGTAGGAGGCCCGCAGATGCAAATTGACCAGGCGGTTGACGGCTGCCTCCACCTCGGTGGAATAATTCTGGCGAACCTGGGAGCTCATGGTTGGTCGGCAAAAAGGAGCTAACCGCAAAAACGGTGGTCGCTGGTCCCAGAAACAGGAGGTGGCCGGGAAGGTGGTCTCGGAGGTTGCAAGTAGAGAGGAGATCGGAGGGCAGTGGAAGGCTGGAAGAGAGGGAGTCCCTGGGTCTGTTCCGTCCAAACACTGTTGAAGCAAGAGACAGATCTGCGGGGCCGCCGAACGCGCTGCCGAGAAAGATTTTTTAAAAGAGAAACATTGGAACCTTGGAAACAGACTACATGGATAGGAAATGGCAAATGTGAGACTAGAACGATTCTCCCCAAGGGAATGATATCCAGGAAACCACTTACAGACTCTCTCTCTCTCACACACGCGCGCGCGCACACACACACACACACACACACACACACACACACACACACACACACACACACGAGGCCTCTGACATACACACAATCACACAATATCATTGAAGCAAGTGGGAATTCTCCTCTTAGAGAATTCGATCCAAGGAGTAACAGAAAATCCAGACATTTTGGATGGAAGAAAAAGACCATCACAAACTACTAGAGGCATCACTAGTTGAGTTTCAAGATGATAGGACCATTGTATCTGGAGATCAAGATATTACCTGGGCCCTGGGAGATGGCCTGATAAACTTAAGGCTGCAGTACTCTCTAAAGCAGTGGCTGCACATCAGATCCATCTGGGGAACACATTCAACGTAGTGATGCTTGAACACCAACTCAGATCAAATCAGTCAGTATCTGATGCACTCAGGCAGGGGTTCCCAAGCTTAAACAGGTATCAGAATCACCTCGAGGGCTGAATAAAATACTGATTGCTGGGCCCCACCCATAGAGTTTCTGATTCAGTAGGTCTGGGATGATGCTTGAGAATTTTGAATTTCTAACCAGTTCCAGATGATGTAGAGACTGCTGCCCAGGGACTGCAACTTTGAGAATCATTTTTTTCTAAGAGAATACAGCGCAAAGATAAGACAGATTAAAGGGGGGTCAGACAGGGCAATGGCAGATGGAGGCAGGCCTGAGTTAGATGTTGGTTGAAGGAGACATCCTGAGAAGATTGTCCAATTTAGGAAGTGAAATTAGGGTAAGATTTGTTTGTTCAGTGGATACTTTTAGCATAGTCAGAACTTTCTGATTTCATTCTCTCTCATTCCGGAAGATACCACAAGACAAAAACAGTGCGTTCCTTGAAGGAGATTGGGAATACAGGGAGGGGGGCATGAAACTTCGGAGACGTATTCCACGATTGAAGAAGAAGACAAAGTAAAAAAAAAATATCCTTGGGGCCTGAAACATTCCAAAGCAAAGAATGTCTGCTCTGAGAAACCCATGGCAGAGATCTTGGTCCTCACTAGGGCCCCAGGGGAACAGGTTACAGAAACCTCAATCACAGCATCAGTTCAGGCAAATGCTGAGAGCAATTCTGCAACAAAAGCAAATGTGGAGATAAGGGGGAAAAAAAATCTTCTATGGAACAGTGGCTCTCAAACTTTGCTGCATATTAGAAATTATCTGGGGAGCTTTTAAACTGCTTTATGTGGAGGCTGCAACCCATACCAATTAAATCAAAATTTCTAGGGATGGTACATGGGCATCCATATTTTATAAAACTCTCCAAGGGATTCCAAAGTGCAGCCAAGTTTAAGGACAGGACCTTGCTACTAAAGTGTAGACCATGAACCAGCAACCTGGTTAGCTTGTTGGAAATGCAGAATCTCAGGTCTTTCCCCAGTCCCATGGAATCAGCATCTGTTTCTGATCAGTATCCCTAGGGATTTGTGTGCACAGGTATGCCTGAGAAATGCTGCTCTGGAAGGCAGGCTTCACAGCCTAAGCAGTTCCAGAACAGGAGGCATTGGTGGCAGGACGGGGACCAACTCTGAAAACACCTGCCCCAAGACATGGCAGAGGCTGTGTCATTAGAGCCCACATTCAATTCGCCACCCAAGTTCCAGAAACAGAGGGCTCTATGGGACAGCGCAGGAGTGAAGGAAGGTCACCGCAGATAAAACCTGCCAGCTGTTAACAGTGGGAAGAGGGATAGTAATGCTTGAAACTCGAGTTTGTGTTTCCAGTTTTTCTGTACAATTTTAATTTCCTAACTCTGTGTGTGTGCACGCACATGCACATGTGCACATTGGGGGTTGGTGAGGCTTACATTGACAGTGGGATTATGGGATATTCTTTAACATTTTCTTTATTTAAAAAAATCTAATAAATGGTATTTTTAAAAAGCAATAGATGAGCAAAAGCTATTAGGAATACCAAGATGAATTTGGCAAAATCACAATCTTAATAGGATACCTTAATATTATTGCGTCACTTAGTCTTTGTCAAATCAAGTAGGCAAAAAGAAGTAAAAATATGGAAGATATGAATAATTTCATTAATAAGGTTATTTACTAGATATATTTCAAAGTCTGTAATCTACAAATACACAATACATAATCGTAACACGTTCCGCTTAGTATTTTAAAAAATTAATCATTTTTCTCACTCACAAAGGAAAGATTAATAAGTTTCAAAAGGTGGGAAGTTTAAGCCAGAAGAGGCAAAGGTACATCCATCTCATCACCTCTGAGTCCTCAGTGCCAAGCACAGTGGCTTCATAAAACAGGTAGTCACTTACTATTTACTATTATAGAGAGAAGGTTATATTTTCTTACCTGAATGTTAGAAAATAAAAAATTCATAACAAAAGTTAAAACAAATAAAAAGCTTGAAGCATTTGTAAAAATAAAAGAATTCCTCCAAAGTAACATTTAAAATTAATGTAATATCACTTGCAACTCAATATGATTTTTCATGGAATTTTACAAGTGAACTCTAAAATTAATATGGAAGGACAAATGTACACAAATTGACCAGATGCATATTCAGAATAATCTACTTTTGTTCTATAAGATTCATAATTTTATAAAATTATAGAAATTAGAATTGCGTGATTTGGTGCTGGAAAAGACAATTAAATTAGAGTGGAATGAAGTTCATATATATCCTGTTCATTGATTTATTACTGCAAGTAAGATACAATGTCAAATACTTGGGGAAACTATGCACTATTCAATAAACGATATTGGAACAATGGCATCCCACTTGGAAAAAATAAAAGTAGTTCCTTACTTTACGCTATCTGTAAGAAAAGGTTTCCAATGAATTAAAGCCCTAAGAGCAAAACATGAAATAACTGTATTAGGAGAAATGTAGAAGACTGTATTATCAACTTTAAGTACAGGCAGCTTCTTGGATAAAACACAAAAACCAAAAGCCACAAATGCAAAGTTTAATACATTTGGCTACACTGTAAGTTATAATTCTATATGACAAATGACACCATAAAACGTTCTGGATAATCACAAATATTGACAATCTATTTAAGGGACAAAAAATTAGGATCAAGGATAAAAAACTCTTACTAATCAGTAAAAAAAAAAATACAACAATCTAATAGAAAATGGACAAAGGATATGAATAGATAATCCACAGAAAAGGAAATACAAATAGTCAGAAATCATATTTTAAAAGATTCTTCACTTTACTAATAGTCAGGGAACTATCTGCAAAATAAATAGACTCTATTCTAAACTCATTAGTGATTTTCTTCAAGTTTGAATACAAAAATGTTGGCAGAATGGAGACAATAAATTTATACATTATGAAAGCAATATAAATGTATGTAAAATGTACATAAAATGGCATTCCCACTTTGAAGAGCATTTAGGCAGAACCAAAATGAAAAAATGCACACTCTAAACACAATCTCACATCTTTGCTTCTACCTTGGAGCAAGAAAACATTGTCACGCATTCCTAAGGCAGTTTGGACAGGGTGTCTACTGCAGCATTCTCTATAATAGCAAAACCTGGAAATAATCTGTGTCCATCAAACAGAATGTGATTCAATAAACTATATTAAGTCCATACTGTGCAGTACACTGAAATAATTAAAATGAATCAATTTGATATATATATATGGACAAGAAAAGATGCTTATTACTGACCAAAAGAAGAAAGATGCAGAAAAGTATATACAATATGTGTTTTTTAAAAATTCCAAAACTGAGACGATGTGGTACTCCTTTCTTCTCTCACCAAGAAACCTCCTAGAAATCCTGGATAAAATATTCCACAATACTTTTCAAAATACAAACCTATTCATTCTCTTACACACACACACACACACACACACACACACACACACACACACACACACACACACATACACACACATACGTACACAGGCATGCACATAAATAAAAATACCCAGATGTGAGAAACCAGAAGGAATGTTTTCAAAAGCCCCAGAGCTGTAGGAGTACAAACTGAAGTTCAGTAGCCCTGGGGTGAGAAGGCCGGATATTAAGTAGGGAATTAACTTGGAGACGTTTTTAAACTAAGTGGAATTACATTTCTAGACAAAATAACAAGGACAGTGTGAAAGCTAGTAGTTATTAGATCCCTGAAAGATTTGGGACCAGGATATGAATATTGATTAACTTCAGACATTGGCAATTCAAGCATGCATTATAAAAATTTAAGCCGAACCTCTGAAAGTAGAGAAATAGATGTTACAACTTTCCAAATAATTTGGAAAGAAGAAAGAAAGGGTGAAAATAAAGAAATCTATTGATTAAATAAAAGGCAGAAGGTGGAGAAGTAAAGAAAAAGCATGAGCCAGGCTCGGCGGCTCAGCCTGTAATCCCACGCTTTGGGAGGCTGAGATGAGTGGATTGCCTGAGCCCGCGGGTTCGAGACCCGCCTGGGCAACTTGGCGAGACCTCATCTCTACAATAAATCAAAAAATTAGCCAGGCATGGTAGCACACACCTGTAGTTCCAGCTACTTGGAAGGCTGAGGCGGAAGGATCCTTGGAGCCCAGCAGGTCAAGGCTGCAGTGGCTGGGAGTGTGCCACTGCCCTCCAGTCTGGGTGACAGAGTGAGACTCCAACTCAAAAAAAAAAAAAAAAAAACCAAAGGAAAAAGCATGGCAAGTAAAAAGTTCGAAATAAGGTCATAGAAATATATGCTAGTACTCAAAATAAAAATAACGTTACCAGATAAAAGACAAAGATGCTTAGACTGGAAAAAAAAACAAACAACTATAGTGAAAGATTATGTCTCTGAAAGACTAAAAATTTTTTTTAAAACCAGAGATTATTATGTTAGAGAAACATAATCCAAAAATAAATTTAAAAGCTGGTATAGCTATGTTAAGGTCTGGCAAAATCAATTTTGAGGCAAAAGTAATAATAGAGATAAAGAGTGATGTTACATAATGATAAAAACAACCAGAATGAAATAAAAATTCTAAACTTGTATGCATCTGACAAAAAACTCAAAATATATACAGCAAAACATTTCTGAAATTACAAGGAAGAGCAGACAAGTTCACAATCGTGGAGATTTTTAATGTGTTTGCTCTTATGTGTCAATTAGATGAAAAATAAAATTAGGAAGGATAAAAAGATTTGAACAACACAGTTAACAAGCATGGAAGAATAAAGTTGTTTAGAACCTTGTACTCAAAATTTATAAAATAGTATTTTCAAGCATCTATGGAATAGTTACAAAAACAACTCAATTATGAGACTAGACTAGTCTTTGAAAATGCCAATGTCATGCAGGCAATATATTCTGATAACAAGGTCATAAAATTAGAAATCAATTATAAATAGATTATCAGAACAACCCATTAATTTGGGAAATTAAACAAAAATGAAAGTACCATTTTTTATACATATATTTGTTTTTTCATGCTTTTTTATTTTAAGGATGTGGGGAACAATTCAGGATTAGGTATACAAATGGTCATTGTACAGGTAAAGTTTGGGCTTCACTTTAGTTCCCACTTAACCTGGTTTAAGATCAGGTACCCTTATTGATGAAGTTTGCCCCCCATTTCCTCTGACAGTTTCCCACAACTGCCAGTCCCTTTTTTATAGTATTGTGATAATTGTTCAGGGTTCACTTATGAGTGAGAACATGTGGTATGTACTCATTCTTTGTTTCTGTGATAGATCACTGAGTATTAAAGACTCTAAATCCATCCAAATCTCTACAAAATTCATAATTTTGTCCTTCTTTATGGCTGTGTAATATTTCATCGTGTATATGTACCACATTTCAAAAGTCCAGTCCACTTTTGATGGGCAGTACGGTTGGTTCCATGTTTTTTCTATTGTGAATAATGCTGCAGTAAACATGCGCATGCAGGTATCTTTCTCATAGAGTGATTTGAGTTCCTCCAGGTATATTCCCAGAGGGGGAATGGCTGGTCATATGGAATGTCAGTTTTTAGATCTTTTAGGAAGCACCACACTGTTTTCCACAGAATTAGTACTAGTTTACACTCCCACCAGCAGTGTTCCCTTTGTCCCACATCCTCATCAGCGTCTGTTGTTTTTTTGACTTATTGTTGATGGCCATCCTAACTGGAGTTAGGTGGTAGCTCAGTGTGGTTTTAATGTGTTTTTCTTTGATGATTAGTGAGGCTGAGCCATTTCTTAACCAACTCATCTTCGACAAAGTGTCTGCTAACAACCACTGGGGAGAGGAGACTTATTCAGTAAATGGTGCTGGGAAAACTGGCTGACCACATGCAGAAGATTAAAACAAGACCCCTACCTGTCACCATACACAAAAATCAACTCTAAATGGATCAAAGACCTAAATGTAAAACCTCAAACTATAAGAACTTTAGAAAATGCGGTAGACACCCTTATGGATATTGGAACTGAAAACTAATTCCTGATCAAAACCCCAAATGCCCATGCCGTAAGAGATAAAACTGACAAATTGTACTTCATCAAACTGAAAAGCTTCTGCAAAGCAAAAGAAACTATCAAGGTAGTGGGGGAGACAGCCCACAGTATATCTGACAGCCCAACTGTATATCTGACAAAGGCCTAACATCTAAGATCTACAAGGAACTCAAATGTGCCCAAAATAAAAAAACAAACAGCCCTATTAAAAAGTAGGCAAGCCGGGCTCAGTGGCTCAGCCTGTAACCCCGTGCCTTTGGGAGGCTGAGGTGAGTGGATTGCCTGAGACCGCAGGTTCGAGACCCGCCTGAGCAGGCGAGACCTCATCTCTACAATAAATAAAAAAAAAAAAATTAGCCAGGCATGGTAGTGCGCGCCTGTAGTTCCAGCTACTTGGAAGGCTGAGGCGGAAGGATCCTCGGAGCCCAGCAGGTCAAGGCTGCGGTGGCCAGGAGCAGCCACTGCACTCCAGTCTGGGCGACAGTGAGACTCCAACTCAAAAAAAAAAAAAAAAAGTAGGCAAAAGACATGAAAGAATGAACACTTCTCTAAAGAAGACATATGAGCAACCAACATATACATGAAAAAATACCATATTTTTTAAAGTATGAGAAACAATGCTAAAAGAAGAAAGTACTTTAAGAAGATGGAAAATCAATGAGTTAAGCATCCAATTCCAGAAAAATAGAGACTAAGTAAACTCCAAGGACAATAATAAAAATGAGAACATGGAAAATAATATAAATCAATTAAATATAAAACAAATTAACAGTAGAGAAGATAAATAAGATCCTAAATTGATTGTTTGCAAAGATTGATAAAATATATAAACCTCTAGCATGATTTATCAAAAAAGAAAAAGGCACAAATAAACAATATTAAGAATGAATGAAAATGGAGGACAAAACTTCAGATATAATAAATCATCATAGGAATATGAAGAATTTTATAACAATAAATTAAAAGTTTGGACAATGTTCTAGATAAATGTAATTTATAAAACTGACCCAAGAAAAGGAAGACTCTAAATAGATCTATAACCATTAATAAAATTGTATCAGTAGTTTAGAGTATAGCCACAAAAGCAAGACAAAACAAAATCATTAGGTGCAGATGATTTTATAAGTGAGATTTATCAAACTTTCAAGGAATAGAAAATCTTTAACCTGTACTACACGTTCTAGTGAATAGAGAAACAGGGAAATTTTCTTATCACATTTTGTGAAGCTGGTGCAACCTTTACCAAAACAGACAAGGAGACAACTGGGATTGCCTGTGATAAAAACAATTACTTACAAGCATAGATGCAAAAAATTCTTATAAAATATTAGTGAAACAAATTGAGTAATGAATGAAAAACCAAACAAAACATTATAACCAAGTAGAAATTATTTGAGGAATGCAAGATAGCTTGACATTAAAAAATAATAATGTAATTAGTTCAGTAATATATTAAAAGAGGAAAACCATACTGTCAACTCAACAATTGTAGGAGAAATTATGTGATACAATTGAATGCTCATTTATGAAAAGTTATCTAAGGAGCAGAGACAAAAATACTTGGTTTAATAAATATGTATTAAAAAGTTACACACATGCTATTTGGTGGTGAATAGCAAAAAGCATTCACTACTAAATAATAATAAAGTAAAAATAATTGCTATGACCACTTGTATTCAATATTGTACCAGACAAATTCAACTAACAAAACAAGAAAGATATATGGATTGGAAATACTGAATTGCCATTATTCCCAGATAAAAATATCATTATTCACACTTGAAAATGTCTTCAGAAAATCTACCAACAATCAGAAGAATAGAGTTTGGAAAGCTGACTACATACAAATTTTATACATAAATTGGTTGCATTCCTATACATCAACAACAAATAATTAGAAAATGTAATTTTTCAGAAGATACCACTCACAATAACAAAATCTAAAAGATGTTTGAGAACTTTAAAGAGAATATTATACAACTTCTTTGTAATACCTAAATAAATGGATACATAAGCCATGTTAATGGCTATGAAGACTCAATATCATAAAGATAAAAACTTTCCTTAGATTAATATTAAGATTTGTTGCAGTGCCATTCCAAGCAACAAGGGGAGTTTTCTCTGGAACTTGATAAACTGATTTCAAAATAAGTATGCAATCATGAATAATCAGGAATAGCTATTTGTATATGTCTGTGTGTACATGCTGATGAGTTCATTGATGGGTTCTTTTTTCAGATATGAAGACATTGTGAAACTGAAGTAATTTAAATAACGTAGCAAGAGTTCCAGGATGGACAGATGGGTCATGTGAACAGAAAAGACAGTCTGGAAACTGACCCATATGTGTAAGGGACTGGTGCAAACTGTGGCAAAAGAACTGACTGTTCACTAGACGATGCTATAACAAACGATCAAGGAGTAATGGAATCCAAATATTGCCTTTTTTAAAGTCCTAATGAAGTAATGGATCTAGACAATGATCTCTATGGTTGTTAACATTCCAAAATGTGATGTTAGACGTTATATTCCTGCTGACGGAAGTACACAAAATCCTGTAGGAGGCAAATCTGAATCTGGTCAAGTCTCTAGACTGATTGACTAGGTATTTGTTTATAGGAAACACAGGAGCAAATGGACATGTGAAAGGACATCACAGGGATGTCAATAGGAAGACTTGGAATGTGGGTATCTGCACAGAACAAACAGTCCAGTTTCAAAGGGAAGTTTCAAAGGGAAGAAAGAGGAAGGGGGTACTTATACATTAAAATAGGCTTAGGAATCATCCAGCCAATTGTAATGTGTGAACTTTATTTGGATCCTGATTAAAACAAACTGCAAAAATAAAAGTATTATATAATCAGTAGAAATGTGTTCATTGTTTTGAAGGAGTTGTTATTTTTAGATATAATAATGTTATTGTGGTCAAAAGAGGCCCAGTTTCCTAAAGGTTTGCACCCAAATGTTTATAGCTGAAATTATAATGTCTGGATTTGTTTCAAATAATTCAGGAGGGGGAGTGTTTGGAAGGATGAACAAAACAAGATTGGCAATGATTTGATAGATGTTGAAGCTGGATGATGAATGCATGAGGTTTATTGTACTTTTCTTTACACTTTGGTATGTTTGACATTTTCTAAAATAAAAATCAAAAACAGTGAAAAAACAATGCTAGAATAATTTATCCTTTCGCAAAAAAAAAAAAAAAACCACAGCAAAATTAGATTCCTATCTTACTTTATATAAATGTGGATTGAAGACTAACTGTCAGTTGCAAAATCTTGAAACTTTCAGGAATAAATATAAGAACACATGTTTATGACATTGGAGTGGGAGGAATTTGCTAAGTAAGACAGAAAAAGTACTAACCACAAAGGCAAACATTGATAACTTTTAGTACTTAAAATTAAAATATTTGAATAGAATAAGAAATATCATAAACAAAGTGAAAGAAACCCAATCTGGGAAAAACTGTTTGTAATGAAATACTAGTGTCCATAACATGTAATGACCTTTTACAGATCAATAAGGAGAAGAATGGGGAAATGAGCAAAGGCTACAAATAAGAAATTCAAAGAGAAAATCCAAATGTAGATAAATAGGTGGGAATCAGGATAATGAAATTAAAGCAACAATGAGGTGCATTTCACATCTATCAATCAGCAAAACTTAAAAGTCAGTGATACCTAGTGATGGAGAAGAGGCAAGGAAGTAAAAACTCTCACACAGTGCTGGTGGGAGGGAAAATTGGTACAACACTGGAGATATTTTAATAAGACTGGACCAAGTAAGGTGAAGGTGCAATGTAACTTGTGACTTAGTAATTCCACTGGCACATATCTACCCTAGATAAATTTGTTCCCATGTGCCTAAGAATACAAATAAATTAAAATGTTTATTAGGCACCATATGTAATCATTTAATGGCAACAAGATTACTGTACTTTAGAAAGGAAATGGAAAAATATTCATATAATGAAATACTAGCAAGCAGATAAAAGGAAAGAACTATGTGTATTAACATGAGTAAATCTCAAAATCAGGTTTTAAAAATATATGAATCATACACTAGTGTTAATGTAAACTTAAAAACACAAAAAAGAGGTGCAGTGACTCACCCTGTAATCCCAGCTTTTTGGGAGGCCAAGGTAAGAGGATTATTTGAGCCAGGAGGTCAAGACCAGCCTACACAACATAGTGAGACCTGTCTCTACAAAAAGATGCAAAAACTAGTTGGCATGGGAGTGTGCACCTGTAGTCCCAATCACTTAGGAAGCTCAGGTGGGAGAATTGCTTGAGCCCAGGAGTTCCAGGATTCTGTGAGCTGTGATTGCACAACTGCACTCCAGCCTGAGTGACAGAAAATAAACCTTGTTTCTATTAAAACAAACAAATACCATGCTAAGGACTTGAATATATTGTTATGGATATACACTTATGTGGTAAAAACAAGGGAATGGTTCCACAACTTCAGGAGAGTGACATCCTTGAGGGAAGAGAATTAGAAAAGGATGGGGGGGACTTAATTAAGGCAAAGGGTTAATAGCTGTTAAACTCATGATGCCAAAATGAGTATCTTTTATATCATATTGTGTGCTTTTTTGTATGTTTGAAATATTTCATAATTAAAATTGTTTTTTAAAGAAAATGCATTGGTTTAATATCCTCCAAACATTACCTTGTCACACATTAATTAAAGATAATATGATTTTTCTATCTGGGAAATCTCAGATAATTAACTGAAAAATACTTAGAACTAATAAGAAACGGTGGCTATCCCTAGGGGTGAAATTATTGAGGTACTTTCATTTTCTAATCTTTTAAATTGTTTGAATTGTAAAATAATGAAGGTGTGCTATTTTTATGCCCAGAAAACAATAATGATATTTCCATTTTGAAAATTAAATAAAATAGAGGGATAAAAAGTCAAAAACTAATAAAGTCCAGTAAAGAATTAGTTTATAAAACAAACGTGACAGCAATAAAAATTAATAAAGTAATATCAGGATAAAATATAGTTCAAAAATATGTGAGGATAACTATAAAACTTTACATAATAGGAATCTTGAATGAACGAGAAATATATGAGAATAAGCAAGAACTATTTCAACATGAGAATAGTTGATAGTATGAATTCCAAATAACACACACACAGCATTTTGGTGGAAGAGAATCTTCTCACAAAATGACTCTAAAATTCATCTGGAAAATAAATGGATTAAAACAACTAAAAAGATGTTGGAAGATGATTACTAATAGGGATTTGCCCTACTGGCTATTATACTCTTTGCTGAAAAAAAAGTTATTTGACTAATAGTATTTTTTTCTTATTACAAAACTAAATATATTTTTTTGTACATGATACAAACAAAAATAACAAAATGCAAGTTTCCCAAGTCACCACTCAGAAATAATCCGTTAATATTATCAGTTGTTTTTTTTAACAAAACACTATAGATGTTTGTATGTGTGTACACATGCATGCACATACACCTTAGAAATGAACTCATTCTAATCAAATCATTCAATCTTTATAAACCAGCACTTTATACTTCAGGACAATTAATAAATATATTCCCAGCAAAAGTTGTTTTGTTTTGTTTTTTTGAGGCGAGGGTCTCACTGTGTTATCCAGGCTGATCTCAAAGTCCTGGGCTTAAGCACTCCTCCCGCCTCGGCCTCCTGGGTAGCTGGGACTACAAGTTGCAAGCCATCACTTCTGGCTTCATCAAAGTTTTTAATCTGAGCCGCATGAACTCCTAGAAAGCCCAGGGAGTCCTTAAACTCATCAAAATTAAATGCAAACATATCTGCATGTGTGAATTTTCCTGGAAAGAGTATCCATAACTTTTAAGAGGCTCCAAAGTGGTCCATTCCAAAGAAAGACAAGAACCACTGTTGTATAAATTTTTTGTAACAGTTGTAGAATTATCTGATATAATTCACATACCATACAATTCACACATTTAAGGTGTACAGTTAAGTGCTTTTTAGTATATTCACAGAGTTGTGTAATGATCATCAAAATCAATTTCAGAACATTCCTGTCACCCCAAAAAGAAACTCTGTACCCTTTAGCTATCATCTCCCAAACACTCTGTCACTTCCAATTCTAATCAACCACTCTTCTACTTTCTGTCTCTATAGATTTGCCTTTTCTGGACACTTTATATAAATTTGGTCTTTTGTGTCTGACTTGTTTCATGTAGCATAATATTGTCAAAGTTCATCCAAGTTGTAGCATTTCATTTCCTTTTTATGGCTGAATAATATTCCATTATATGGATATATCATATTTTCTTTATTCATTTATCAGTAAACAGACATTTGGGTTGTTTCTGCCATTTGACTATTGTAAATCATGTTACTATAAACATTTGTGTAAAGTGTTGGTGTGAGCACATTTTTATGTGTTCAGCAATTATCTGTATTTCTTTTTTTTTTATCAACAATTTGTTTAGATTGTTTCTCAATTTTTTTTATTATCAACCCTCTGAGGAGAGAGTTTTACTTTAATTAATTTTATTAGTCATTAAATTAATTAAATTATGAATTAATTTTAAGTTATAGCCATTACATCAGTTATGATATAATTACAGTTGGTAAATAGATTTGTTTAATTTATTAATTAATTAAACTTAGTTTTTTCCTAATAAGAGAAATTAAGTACTAAGGAAAAAGATTTATTCCTTAGGGTTGAGCTTTGGAAGGCTACAAACCATTGAATTTTTTAAGCAATCCTTGCTCACCCCTTACCCCTTAAGAAATGTTTGCTTTGGAACCTTCACACAGCTCCCCCTGTGGAGTTGCTCTTCCTCTTTTCCTTTTCTAAGAATGCTTCATTTGGTAGAGAACCTGGTTCTTGATTACAGGAGTTGCAACTAACTCCCCCGCGCTGTAGTTTCTTGGGATTTAACATATGGCTTTTCCTTACTTTTTTTAAGTAGTTGAGTTTATCAATCTTTTTATGGCTTCTGGGTTTCTGTCATCTTTTAGAAAGGCCTTTGCCATCCCAGGATTATAAAAACATTCTCCTATAGTTTATGGTTTTATTTTCCATGTTTAAACATCTGGTCTATCTTGAATTTATTTTGATGTAAAGTACAAAGCAGGGATTCAGCTTTTCTTCCTGAGATGATTATCCAGTTATCTCAAGACCTAGTACTGAATGATCAGTCTTTCCCCACTTGTGAAATGCCACCTGTATCATGCCCTAAACTACTGTGAGTTTTTAACCTGTAACGTAGTCTATCTGTATACGCGAGTACTGTACCATTACTGCACTGTTCTACTTATTATAGCTTTGTAATGTGTTTTATTATCTGGTGCACCATTTTCCTCTTATTTCTTGACTTTAAAAATTGCTTTTACATTTTGTTTTGTTCATTTTATCTAAATTTTAGAATCAGTTGGTTTCATTAAATTACACAGCTGGCATTTTGGTGGAATCCCATTACATTGCAGATTAATTTTAAAAGTATTGACATCCTTGAGTTGAATCTCCCTACCCAAGGACATAAAATAACTGTGTATTTTTCAAGTCATCATGTGTGATCCTCAGTACTATTTCAAAGTTTGATTCATGTTTCTATTACACATTTTTCATATGATATAATACTTTATCATATATGTGTGGGTAGTGTGTGTGTATATATATATGAGAATATATATATACACACACACTATATATATTCTCTTGATTCTTCTTTTAATTTTGTAGCCCGCCACATTATTGAATAATCTTATTGTTTATAATAGTTTTTTAGTTGAATCTCTTGGGTTTCCCAGCTATACAGTTATACCATCTGTGAATAAATATAATTTAAATTCCACTTTCATATTTTCATACCTCTAATGTTTTTCTCTAATTACATTGGTTTTTCTTTCAGAACAATGCTAAATAATAGTCCAATAGAGTAATATTGGGCAGTTTTGTTTTATCCTGACTTTAATGGGAATGCTTGTAGTGTTTTTCCCATTAAGTATTAAGCATACATTATTTTTTCCTAATAAAAGTATCAATTAAGCTGGTTTATGAGTTGAGATGAATCTATTTTATATACTAAAGAAATAACTATCTCTTCTTATCTTATTAAATGCTTTAAAAGTTAAGAATAAGTATTAAATTTTGTCAAATGCCTTTTCAGTGTTTATGGAAATGATCTCGTGATCCTTCTTCCCTTAAGTCTATTAATATGATAAATTATATTAATAGATATTTTGCAATATTTTATTATGAATATTTAAAAAAGTAAAACAAAGTTGAGTGTTATGGTGAACAAGCATATGCCTACCACCTACAATCTACTGTTAGCATGATACTATAGTCTTATCACATAATAGATCATAGCCTTTAAGATATTGATTTTAATAGATCTTAATTGATCTTAAAATTTTGGACTTTTGAATTAATATGTGCATGTGATGTGTGTGTGTGTGTCTTGCTGAGTTTTGGGATCAAATAGTTTTGGATAGTTTTTTTATTTTTAATTTTAAATATGTGGAGTACCATTCAGGGTTAGATATACAAATGTTCATTGAGATGATACCCTTATTGATGAGGTGTGCCCCCCTCCCTTGGCAGTTTCCCACTACTACCAATCCCGCCCCCACCCTCCCCTGGCAGTTTTTTAAAATTTAAGCACTGGAACAGTTTAAGTAGCATTGGTATTGTCTACCTCTTAAATAATTGGCAGAAATCCCCTATAAAACTGTCTAGGATTGTTTCAAGAACGTGGGTAAATCTTTAACACCATTTTCGATTTCCTCTATGATCATTTGTTTGTTTATTTTATCTTTTTCTTATGGAGTCAGTTTAGATAAATTATTTTACCCAATAAAAGTATCAACTTTTTCTAGTCTTCAAATTCATTTGCATAAAGTTGAGCAAAGGATCTCTTACAATGCTTATAATTGTCTCTTTGTTTTTTATTTTCCAATTGCCATCATCATTTTGTGTATTTTTACTTTCCTATTTTTGGGCTAGGTTACCAAACCACTGATATTCTGATATTCTTTATTGTCGGGAGCGGATAAGGGAAGTTGGAAGGGATTTAAGGCTGTAGGGAGCTGACGAGCACTGTCACTATAGCAGGCCTTGAGTAAAGGTCTCAAGTGAAGGCAAGGTCTCGCTTAATGGCCCCAAGCTCATAGGCAAGGTCTCGCTTGGAGGCTCTACATCCTAGCCAAAGTCAGGCTGTGAGGGATGGAGCCTGCTACAAAAAATGGTGTCTCAGATGCCCACACATCTGGGCGCACACAGTACAGATAAAGCTTTAGCTACAACAAGATAACCACAGAACAGCTTGCCTTTAGGTAGCAACAAAAGTTCCGTTATAGCTCCCTCACAAACCTTAAATCCCTTCCAACTTCCCTTATGCTTGATTATAAAATAAACGTGCTGAACTAATTTGGGGTCACTTCTCCTGCATCAGAGGAAAGTGTCCCCCGGGCGCCAGCTTTTCTTTATGTCTTTGTGTCTGTGTCTTCTTAATATCTGGCTGCTCTCTCTCTCAGAACCCTCAAGGCAGCTGCCCAGGCCGCAGCACTTTATTCCCCCCAAAGCGCTGGAACCTGGATTTAGCAAGGCTATCTTTCTTAATTCACTGGTGTCTGCTTTTCTCTTTATGATTCCTTCCTTTGATTTTCTTCGTTTTTTTTTTTTTTTTTTTTTTCTTTTTCTTTTTTCTTTTTTTTTTTTTTGAGTTGGAGTCTCATTCTGTCGCCCAGACTGGAGTGCAGTGGCCGCTCCCGGCCACCGCAGCCTCGACCTGCTGGCTCCGGCGATCCTTCCGCCTCAGCCTTCCAAGTAGCTGGAATTACAGGCATGCGCTACCACGCCCGGCTGATTTTTTTTTGATTTATCGCAGAGATGAGGTTTCGCTGCCCAGGCGGGTCTCAACCCGCGGGCTCAGGCAATCCACTCACCTCAGCCTCCCAAAGGCGCGGGATTACAGGCTGAGCCACCGAGCCCGGCTCGTTTGTTATTTTTTTTTTTTTTTCAATTTCTTAGGTTAAACATTTGGAACATTTTAATTTTTCTTAATCATGAATATGATATCAAAGGCTATGAATTTTCCTCTGAGTGCTGTTCTACCTCTCTTATAGGTCTTATATTTAGAATTTTCACTATCATTATTTTCTAAACATTTGCAGTTTGGCATTTGATATCTTCTTGACTCAAGAAGATTGTTTAAGAGTTCTAAATTTTATAGATGGAAAAGAGTTTTTATATTTGATATTACTATTAATTTTTAGTTTTATTGCATTGTGGTCAGTGATTGTTGTCTCACCAGTCCTACCTTTGTTTAATTTTTGAAAATATGTTGTCAATTTTGTGAATCAGTAGGAGCACTTAAAAGGAATAAGTCACTGTTCTTTATGATTAATTAGGGTGATTGTATGTTAGACTTATCTCATTAACTATATTTTAGATATTTTATATTATTACTTTTTAATGTGCTTGTCATGAATTTAAAGATGTGAACGAAAGTCTTCTGCTATTAATGTGTTTCTATTTGTTTCCTCTTTTCTCTTTTGTTACTTAAGTACACAGATATGCCTAATTATGTTTTTATTATGAATTTCAGCTTTTAACATTATAAATTGTTCATCTTTGTATATCATTTTTCTTTTAATGGCTGAGAATATAATTGAATCACAATTTATTGTTACATTCTATCAGAAGGCATTGAGGTTTTCTCAATTTTTTTCTGAGATGAAGGAGCCCAGTAATTCAAAAAGTGCAAATGATATTTCATTGTTGTTTTGAGTTGTATTTCCCAATTAGTGTTAAGATTTAACATTTAATATTTGCGTGTCATTTGCATTTATTTATTTATAAATTATTAATGTCTATAGCAGTCAATAATTGGAAATAATCTAGATGTTCCACAATAGGATGTTAGATAAATACAGTTTCATATATCAATATAATGAAATGATAATAGTTACCACTTATTGCATTTTACATACATTACATAATTTGAGCTTTATAACAGTCATCTAAGATCATTATTACCATTTTCAATTGAATTGAATATTAATAAATTTTCATATATCAAAATAAATATATAAATTTCATAAATTAAATTATATTAAATATTAAAATTGATTGCTGGTATGTTTAGTTTAATTGATAGTATTTTTTTCTCTTGATGGTGAAAAAAGTAATCTTTACAATTGGTGACATATTAGATTCAATAAAATATGGTGTTTTCTCAGTTTTGAATCTCCTAGAAGCATAGAGATCAAAATGTTGAATGATTTGCTCTGTATGGAAGGATTATAATTAAATTTTATTATCTTTCTTTTGGCTTATCTATATTGTGTGCTTTATTCAATATGTATATATATATTTCATAATAAGAAAAAGTGGAACAGCTGAAAAGATGAAAAAAATAAAATTAGATTCCTAGTTCACATTGTTTATCAAAATATGTTCCAGATAGATTAAAAATTAGATATAGAAAATAAAGGAATTCTAGTTATACTGAGATTGTGGCAGCAGTGTAGTTTTTTAATTACGCCAAAACTTTTCCTAAAAATCAATATAACAGCAAAAGAAAAAAAAACATCCAGAGACAATCTCTTCAACAAAACTAGGTGATAAAGATTCTCCATAAACTCCAATATTATGGGCAGACTACTGAGAGCACCAGGAAGTACTGAACAGGATGGCAGCTGTGAATCAGGAGCATTGGGAATCAAAGTACACAACTGATGGGCGACTATGAGCCACAGAACCCCAAAATCTCTAGAAAATTTACATACCCAGAAAGAGCATACTTCATTCAGAGTGGGTTCTGGGCAGGCAGATCTTAGAATCACTGGCAAAATTAAGGATGTGTCTTCCCAAATTACAAGCTGTGGGTAAGTGTTTAAAAAAAAAAAAAGGTGATAAGCCCGGGCAATTTGGTGAGACCTCGTCTCTACATTAAATAAAAAATTAGGCTTGGTAGCACGTGCCTGTAGTTCCAGCTATTTGGAAGGTTGAGGTGCAAGGATCACCTGGCTCCAACAGGTCGACACTGGGATGACTATGAGCATGCCACTACACTCCAGCCTGGGCAAAGGAGTGAGACTCCAACTCAAAAAAAAAAAAAAAGGTGATGACAAAGAGTGAATTATTTGAGGGGTCTAAGCCCTGAAGGATTGAACATATATTCAAAGACTCATTCCAGAAGTTACACTCTGAAAAAAAAAAGTACTAGAAGCAGAAAACAAATATAACAAGGAAGGAAGTCTAGGGGCAAATGAGAGAAGAAAGAAAGAAAGAAAAAAAAAAATATATATATAGGGGTTCTGTGGCTCAATATATAACTGAGAGGAAATTTGACCATATGTAACAGCAAAATATAAAAATATGAAGCCTAAAGCTATGCTGTCTAATAGAAATATAATTTGATCCACAAATGCAAGCCATAATTTTTTATTTTCTAGTAGTTGTATTAAAAAAATAAAAGCAAACAGATGAAATTAGTTTTAATATATTTTATTTAATCCAATATTCTCAAAATAGTATCATTTCAACAGATAATATAAAAAGTATTAATGGGCTGTTTTACTTTTTTTTCCACACAAAGTCTTTGTGGTATGGTGTGTATTTTACATCTCAATTCAAAGTTGACACATATCAAGTGCACCATAGCTGCATATGGCTAATGGTGGCCATATTGAACTATGAAAGGTAAAGATTAGAGCATTACATTGAAAAATAAGCCTGATAAGTGCTCTAGGAAACCAGGGCTAGAGGCAGTAAGCCTTTTTGACATGGGCTTAGTTCTGAGAAGCTAAAAAACAGTTACACAGAGAAACAACCTTTTGAGTATTTCACAGTAACAACAGAAAAGGTAGAGAAAGCCACCTGGTCCATAGAAACCTTCTTCTAAGAATCTAGGATAAAACATCTTTCTTAAATTCAAGAAACAGAAAAGAAATACAATCTAACTCCAAGCAAGTGTTTTTACAAGAAAAAAAGATAGAAATGGAAATGAAATACCCAGATAGACAAAAAGAATATATATGGATCCAAAGCTAAATGAACAGAGGAATTGCAAAAATGAGGGAAGCTTCAAAAGAAAAGCATATTCCAGAAGTAGAAGAGCTCAGAAATGAGATGGCCAGATAATGGAAAGTTTTCTTTTTTTTTGAGTCGGAGTCTCACTCTGTTGCCCAGGCTGGAGTGTAGTGGCATGCTCACAGTCACTACAGCCTCAACCTATTGGGCTCAGGCAAACCTTCTGCCTCAGCCTTCCAAGTAACTGGAACCACAGGTGCACACCACCACAACTGGCTAATTTTTTGATGTATTGTAGAGACTAGGTCTCTCCAAGTTGCACAGGCTGGTCTCAAACCCCCGAGCTCAGGTAATCCTTTCACTTCGGTCTCCCAAAGTGCTGGAATTATAGGCATGAGCCACCGGGCCCCGAAACATTTTAAAAATCTGATAGAATTGGGAAACAAAGAGAGAAAACATTTTTTTCAGAAATAAAGATTAAACTGGAAGGAACACAAGAGTGAGTAAACAACTCCAAGGGAACAATAATAGAAACAGAGATAGAAAGTAGAAAAGTGAGGAAGGCCAAACAGAAATAAACGAGAGGATTTGAGAGAAAGCGATAGATATTAAAAAGATAAGGCAAAGGTGATCCAACATATGTATAATTCAAACTTTAAAGAGTGACGACTCAACAATAAAACAGAATAAATATCTTAAAACTGAACTTAAAATTATTTCCTGAAATATAAGTCTTTTGAATGTAAATAGTGAAAGAGCATATTCTGCCTTATGAAAATTAGCCTTGAACAGTCAATACTGAGAATTAGCTTGTGATATTATTTTTCCTTAAAGACAAAATAAAAAACCTTTAGAAATTCAGGTAAAAAACTCCAAGTTACTTCTAAGAGAAATAAAATCAAGGTAGAATCAAGATTCTAGACAGTAAAAATCTTTAAAAGCAACATTTTAAAGATTTTTTTTGAGGCAGGGTCTCTCATTCTGTCACCCAGGTTGGAGTACAGTGGCACAATCACGGTTCACGGTAGCCTTGAATTCCTGGGCTCAAGCAATCTCCTGCCTCAGGCTTCTGAGTAGCTGAGACTACAGGCACATGCCACCATGCACAGCTATTTTTTAAAAATTTTTTATAGAGATGGGATCTTGCTATGCTGCCCAGGCTGGTCTCAAACTCCTGGCCTCAAGTGATCCTCCTGCCTCACCCTCTCAAAGTCCTGGGATTATAGGAGTGAGCTACCGTGCTTGGCCTAACATTTTAAAGATATTAAAGGAAAGGAAACGGGCCAATGATTTTGTATCTAGGCAAACTCTCCTTCAAATATAAAGGCTACCAACTAAACAGTTATGAGCATGCAATAACCCAGAGAATATTGTTCCCACAAAACCCTCCTAAGGAGAATACTAGAAAAAGATATTCAGACAATAAGTGACTGGAAAAGTTTTGGCATAAGGTTTTGTGGTGAGCATTGAGTATATGTAAATTAAAGTGAAAAGATGAGGATAACGGTAATAAAACTGTGTGTATCCACTTTGGGGCCCGAGCAGGCAACAGAAGGCACACTGGCAAAAGGAGGATATATTTTGAAAGAGATGACTAAACTGGGGTTTAAGCTCTACAAGGAATAACGCACTACTTTGGACGTACCACTGGGTCCCATGGGAGGAGGAGATACTTTCTGGATGTAAAGTCTTTGAGAGGGACAGTGATATTAGATCAAGAAATACCACCAACCTTGAAGGAATAGAGGCAGGGAGTCAAGGGAACCACTAACCTGAATTCATTCTCCTCCCTCCCTTCAAGGTCCTTCAGCCTCCTCCTTGGTTGAGCACAACCAAGAGATGGACACGAACCCAAACGACAGGACAAAAAGAACAAACATAGAAAATAATTAGAAGTTTTTTTGAATGTCCACAAAAACAAACATGTCAGTGTGATATCAATAAATGTAAAAAGGCTCTGACTTACCTTTTAATGGTAGAAAATGAAACCATAAGAAGTTTAGATGATAGTTTCCTTGCGGGTAATGTAGGGGGCTTATGGCAGTAAAGCTTTTTGAGCAAACATGAGAAGACAGGAAATCCAAAGTAACTTGACTTATGAAAAATAAAATACTTAAGGAGCATTAAAAATTAAATTATAAAGCAAACCACAAAGTAAGAAAACCTATTGGTGATATGTAAAAGAGATACAAAGAGATACAGCATTGACATCAACATATAAAGAATTCTTACTAATCAGGAAGGAAATGACAAATGTCCAACATCAAATAGCAATAACAACATGACAATTTGCAGAAATAGAATTACAAATGGCACTTTGAGTTTGTATGATTGATCAATGCTCAGACTCTTTCAAAATAAAACAAATGACCATGAAAATAAAAATGGTAAATTCTGCCTATTAAATTAGAAGAGATTTTTTAAAAAGAGTTTGGTGAAAATTTACAACAATGAGATCATCCATTCACTGCTGATCCAAAGTGGCACTACATTTTGGGAGAACATTAAAAAAAATTACATACCTCTTAACTTTACAGCACACCTGGAACAATAATAAATTTATTACTTTATTCAACTAGTACTAGTTGATTTATATCAGAAATGTGCTTGTTGCTAGGTGCTGAATGTTTACAAAGACTTATCGGAGCATTACTGATAATTTTGGAAACCTGAAACAGGGTGTCATTAAATTGTGGTCTACCTATATGTTAGAACAACACATAGCTATTAAAATGTGTTGAAGAATGGTTATTAGCAGGAGAATGTGTTCATGACATATCATTTAAAAACTTCAAACTGGCCGGGCTCGGTGGCTCAGCCTGTGATTCCAGCACTTTGGGAGGCCGAGGCGAGTGGATTGCCTGAGCCCACGGGTTCGAGACCAGCCCAGGCAACTTGGTGAGACCTCGTCTCTACAGTTAAAAAAAAAATTGGCTGGGCATGGTAGCGCACCTGTAGTTCCAACTACTTGGAAGGCTGAGGTGGAAGGATCACTGGAGCCCAGCGGGTTGACGCTGGGGTAACCGTGAGTGTGCCATTGCATTCCAACCTGGGCAACAGAGTGAGACTCCAACTCAAAACAAACAAACAAAAACTTAAGCTACAAAATGGTATATGAGTATGATTCCATTTTGTTGTGTATAAGACATCAAACTTTCCAGCGAGGAATGCGACTCTGTGAGAGAGGCAGGTATGAGAGTATACTCTGTAGCTCGGCCTGGTTTGTGAATTAAGTGTGGAGACTCCAGGCAGTGATACCGGATCTGGCTAGCAAGTTGCAGGGCCCAGTGCAAAGTAAAAAGACAGGCCCCTGATTCATGAAACAGGGGAAATATTTGATTAAAGGTACTCAAATACAGACCTTTTTTTATTTCTTCTGTGGACTCTCTCACTCTCAGTTTATCCTGGTATTTGTATGTATATATGCAATTTAATGTCATTTTAAGTAAAGTTTTAAAAAATAAGTTATTAGCATCAATTTTTCTGTCCATCTTTATATTGTGAAATGCCAGTTTTAAATGCAGATATAAGAGCCTCTAACTAGCATGCAAAACATTACACCATTTATCATTTGTAGCTCATGCACACATATATATTTCATTCTTACCAGAACAGTGGAAATGATGCACAAAACTAACTTATTTTATTTCTTGATTTGCACTCATTCTACTAACACTGTCTACCTTCAACTTACTGATAAGTAAGAAAGTGCTGAAAAAAAGCCAAACTGTGTTGACCTAACCTTCTTTTGCCTTCTGTCATTTCAGCACATAGTTGGCTGCTGTTGAGAGGTCATGTGTGTAAGAAAGCCTATTTTAGGCTTCCTTCTCTTTTGTGTTTCTTAGAATGCCATTGTCCTCCTTCTGCATTCAAAGCAACTTCTGGTTGGAATGGAGAGTGGGATGTCAGTTATAGTTGGAACATACTTCTCTTGCACTTGCTTGGAGTGTCACTGGCTTCCGATGCATTGTAGGTTCGCTAGAATTCTGTGCTCAGGGGCATACCAGATGCTGTGTGCCACTGGGCAGCAAAGAACTGTGGCAGACACAGATATTATGCACACCTCCTCCACCCATGCACATGTTCCTTGTCCCATCAGACTTGACTTATAAAACACGAGTACAAAGAAAATAATTAAGAATTTCAAGATAGCAAAAGCAGAGCATTAAACTAAATGAGGGCCCCTTTGAATTGAGAGGCCCCTGTGTGACTGCACAGACTGCCACCCATAAAGCCAGCCCTGGGGGCTGCCAAGTGTCTGGTAGGGCCAGATCCCTCCCAACTTGTCTCTCTCCTCTTCTCTCTCTTTCTACAACACATTTTCCATACTAGAGTTAGCGGTCTTTCCAAAATACAGAATCAGCCATGCGAAGCTCTTGCTTCAGACTCCCTCCCATTGTTCATTTTGCACTCATGGTCAAATTCAAACTCTCCAAAACAGCATACCTTGACCTGCCCACTTTTCTCCTTTCACCCTTCCTCCCCCGCCCTGCTCCCACGCGCCTGGCCAAACTGAACACGTGTCACCTGTCCAAAACAGAATCCCGGTTCTGCACTTCTCCCAGATTGCCCCTTCTCATATTTCCCCATCCCCAGAGCCAGCCCTTCTGTCCATCTGGCTGTAGAAACTCTAGGGTCTTCCTTGACCCTTCTCCTTCAGTTCCCACATTTCATCTGCTCTGCCTTTCATGAGCCATTCCTTGAACCTCTTGTTGGCAGTGTCCTTGACACTTCTGCCTTCTTGTCCTTCCTTTTTATCTCCTAGCATCTGTCTTCTTTCTACGACTTCCACCCCGGAAACAACCTGCCTTCTCCACTCTTGCACTTCACAGGGTCGCCACAGTGGCAAAGATTGGTGCCTCGAAAAAAACACGTTCTCCAGCCTATGTGCACCCTCAGTTTCTCCCTCTTTCTGTCTAACCTCCTGTCTAACAATATCTCACTAGAAATGAACAATTAAAAGTGAATTAAATGTCTCATATGTTTGGTAACTTTAATAGCTAACACTTGCATGGCACTTGCTGTATATAGGCATGTTCTGTGATCATCTTTACATGAGCTAAGACTCATTTAAAAAGACAATTTTGAAACAAAAAAAGTGCAGCACAGAGAAGTTAGATAACTTGCCCAAGGTCAAACAGTTGTTGAGTAGTACAGCATGGACTTAAACACAAGCAGACAGGCTATAGGGCCCCTGAACTTGACCAGTTATAATATAGTACTAAATGAGGTGAAGAAGTATTCAGAAATCAATGAGAATGGAAGCAGTACATGTCAAAACCATGGGCACAGCTACAAACAAAATTTGGTGAGATATGTATAGATATATTTATTATATGTATTTATTTATCAGGAAATAAAAAAGAACAAAACAGCACAAACCCAAAGGGAAAGGAAAGAAATAAAAGATACATATACTAATCAGGGCCAGGCGTAGTGGCTCAAGCCTGTAATCTCAGCACTTTGAGAGGCAGAGGTAAGGGGATTGCCTGAGCCCAGGGGTTCGAGAATAGCCTGGGCAAGTTGGCAAGACCTCATCTCTACAATAAATCAAAAAATAAGCTGGGCATGGTAGCACACATCTGTAGTTCCGGCTACTTGAAAGGCTAAGGCAGAAGGATCACCTGAGCCCAGGAGGTCAACTCTGGGGTGGTTGTGAGCATGCTACTGCACTCCAGCCTGGGCGACAAAGTGTGACTCCAACTCAAAAAAATATATATATACACACACACACACATACACTAATCAGTAAAATAATGAAGAAAAAATTTAAAAAGGTAAACAAAACCAAAAATTTGTTCTTGGGGAAAGCTAATTTAAAAAGAGAGATAGAAGTTAATAATAATACAAGTATTATGAAGAGCTAGATGCTAACAAATTTAAGAACCTATATGAAATATTTAAATATATAGAAAGACATAAAATGCCAAAACTTGAGCAAGAGGAAGTGAACTTGAACAGACATTTAAATAAACTTGAATAAATACATATTAAAAATATTGACATGATAGTTAAATAGTTCCTCTTTAAATTTATTAAAATGGCAGTCAGATAGCTCCTCTTTCTATTACCTTCCTCCCTGCCACCCAAGAAAACAACCTAGGCCCAGATGGTTTTAGATGGTTCTATGTACAAACTCCAAGGAAACTTCTAAGGAACAGTTATTTTCTATTTTATTCAAGTTTTTCTAGAAAATAGAAAAATAGAGAAGTCTGACCAACTAATTTTGTGGGACTAATATAATCCTGATTCCAAAGCCACACAGGAACTATGTAAAAAAGAAATTTGGCCTATTACATACATAGGTGAAAAATCCCAAACAAAATATTTGCCAGCTGAATCCAGCATTATATTAAAAATAGTATATCACATTCAAAGAATGCAAGGATAGCTTAAAATCAGAAAAAAATGTTAATTTAATGCAATATATAAGAGAAAAATAACATGACAATCTCAGTTGATACAGAAAAAGTATTTGATTAAGTTCAGAACCTTTCTATGACTAAAAAACTTTAAAAATTTGGAATAGGAAAAAATTATTAAATTTGATAAAGTTCACATACCCCAAAGCAAATAATATGCATAATAGAGAAATTTTAGACACACAACTTTAAGACCTCAGTATCCCTTATTACTGATACTGTTTGATATGGTATTAGAGAGTCTAACTAGTACTATAAGGAAGGAAAGATGATTGTGAGTTTAGAAGGGAAGACGTGAAACCATCATTATTTATAGATATCATTACCCAACAAGGTGGGTACCAACAGAACTTACAGACCAATTATTAGAACAAATATAAAAATTCAGCTAAGGTTGCCCAGATACAAGATGTACCTACAAAAATCAACAGGATTTTTCAAACACCAGCAGTAATCAACTAGAAAATGTAATAAGAATGCAAAAACAAAAAGATAGTAAATTAAGATGCAATTGTAAGATATTGTAATAAAAATTTAAATTTAAGTAAATGTAATAAAATATAAAATGCCATTATAGTAAAAAAAATCACAAAATATCTGAGAATTAACAAAACTTTAAAAGCATAAACCATAATGCATAAATTTGCTGAATTTGGTTATATCAAAATTTAAGAATTGTGTTTAACAAAAAAAATAGCACAGGCCAATTAAGAGTCAGAAGATAGGATTAAGATTTTTTTTCTTAAGTCTAAAATTGACAAGGGATTAACACCTAGAATATGAAGGAACTCTGCAAAGCAACAAGAAAAGGACATCAACTCCAGGAGAAAAATGAGCAAATGATATGACAGGCAATTTACAGAAAAGGAAACCCCAAAAGCTAATAAGCACATGAAGTGATGCTTAGACTCATTAGTAGTCAAAGAAATGCAAATTAAAAAGGGATATCACTTTACACCTTTAGACTGGCAAAAACTAGAAAGCTGGGTAATACCAATTAATGGCAGAAACGAGGAAGATAAGATTCCTCAGACATGGCCAATAAGAGTGTAAATTGGTAAGGCCTTTCTGGAGCATGATTCCACACTACTTATGCAAATTAAGCACAAATGTACCCTAGAAGGAAATGAGAAATTCTAACACAGGTGCACAATGGGAAATCTATAAGGATATTTGTTGGAGGTGGACACAGTAGCAACCTGGATTGGCTCCTACTATTATTATGCAGCAAAGGATCATATGTATACACAGCAATCTAACGGATCTTAAAAATATAGTGCCAGGTGAAAAAAATTAGCAAGAGAATGACAATGTTGCACAATACAATTTACATAAATTATAGGTTACATGCATACCTTCTGGTGTGTGCATGTGTCTTTCTGAGACCTCCAATGAACTAACCACTTTTTGTCTATACCAGCATGATGTCATTGATGTAATAGATCAATGTGGTGTTCTTTACAATCTGGAGACAGTCCATATCTCCTTGGACTATTTTATGACAGAGGATAAGAGTTAAAATAGCCTTGGGGCAAAACTATGAATAACTATTTGTGGTCTGTTTCAAGTCCTCTTTCTGACCGGAATAGAAAAGAACGCATTCACCAAATGAATGGTCACATACAATATACTTGAGGTTCTATTAATCTGCTGTAGCAATGATACCATGCCTGACCTGGCAGCTGCAATCAGGGCCACAGTGATTGATAGGTGAAATGACCTTCCTTTGGGGGAGAGGGGGTGCCTCAGAGAGGTAGGAGCAGCTCCTCTGTTCAGCCATGGTGGGAAACAAGAGATTATAGTGCAGGCACAGATCCTATAGCCAAGATGTTTGGTGACTGACTTGAGGGAGCATGCATCCCTTTTCTTTGTAAAGAAGAAACTGCTTTATCAGTTCTTGTCAGAATTTATCATTACTCGGGGGCAGACAAGTTCTTTGTCAGGAGACTGGCCTCCCTGCTTTGTCCTCAAGAGCACTTTATACAGACACACACACACACACACACACACACACGCCTCCATGGATGCACACAATCCTCAGACACACACAGTACAAAACACATATAAACACACACACAAACACATGCAAACAAAACACATTGCAGATACCTACTTAGGATCTTCTCAAGGATAAAAATGTTCATCCATAGACACAAAAGCACACAGACCCACTTGAGCACTAGTGCATTCAAATATACATGCAGACATTCACATTTATACACACTCCCATACACATACATGCATATAATGACATGCAGGTACACACATATCTTGGATTTATCCCAATGCCAAACTTTCTCCCCACATAGCCTTCTCCACCTTGGCAGATTATGACTCGTTTTCTCAAGCTGAAGTCTTGGAGTCATCTTGACTCCTCTATCACAACCCACATTCCAATCCATCAGGAAATCCTGCTGCCTGGACCTTCAAAATACATCCATAGGGCTCTAATCTCAGGGTGGTGGGGGGTTGCAGTCACCTCCGAGGAGAGCCCTGGGTGCACGAACCCAAGTCTCCCCTCAGACAGACTTTCACTTACCCACCGGTACACGACCAGTCACTCAGAGAGTCTTTATGGACACTTGTTTTTGCGGAGACTCTCACAGTCCAACCTGTCCTGTCACCATCTTTCCGGAAAAAACAAAAAAGTCCAAAATATATACTTAATAAACCATCTTTCACTACCTCCACCACTACCACCTAATCCAAGCCACTATATGGGCCATGGGGTTATTGCAATAGGCTACAAATTGGTCTCCCTACTTTTTGCCCCTACAGTCTATTCTCGAAGCATCAGAGTGAGCCTGCTAAATCCTAGTTAGAAAACATGTTGCTCAGAATCCTGTAATGGTTGCACATTTCATCCAGAGAAAAAGTCAAGTCCCTGCAATGGCCCAAGACTGTGTGAATTGGCCCATGTCACCTGACACACCTGGAGTCTCCTCCTACTCTCTCCCTGTCCAACCATACTTTGCTGATCCTTGAGCTTGCTGTGTTCCCATTGTGGGGCCCTCACACTGGGTGATGCTCTTGCCTGAACCACCTGTCTTCCAGATCTCCGTGTCATTAACTGTATTAATCTGCTAGGGCTGTGTAGCAAAGTACCACAGGTAGGGTGGTTTAAAACAACGGGAGTGTATTATCTCACAGTTCTGGAGGTTAGAAGTCCAAGATCAAGATATCTGCTGGGCCATGTGGCAAGGATCCCCTCTTCCCTCTTCCGATGTTTGATACAGTGCTTGGTGGACCTTGTCGATGCATCACTCCAATCTCTGCCTTTGTCTTCACATGGCCTTTTCCCCTGTTGTCTCTGTTTCTGTGTCTTTCCTCCTCTCTTATAAGGATACTAGTCATGTTAGAGGGCCCGACCTATTTCAATATGGCCTTATCTCAGCTAACTATATTTGCAATGGTCCTGTTTCCAAATGAGGTCACATTCTAAGGTACTGAACATTAGAAATTCAGCAGTGGGGGTGTGTGGACATAATTAAACCCATAACACGAACTCTTTCATCCTCTTCAAGGATTTGCTCCAATGTCATCTTTTCAGAGGCCAACCCTGACCACCTCATATAAAACTGTAACCCCTCCCAAGTCCCTATAACATGTCATTTAATTTAACCTTTTTCCTTATGTCTATTATGTTTTGTCTACCTTCATCTCTTAGAGTGAAGTTATGTGGGGACATGATCGTTACTTTGGTCACTGATGTATCTCACACATTTAGAAAAAGACTGGCCCAGTAGGTGCTCAGTAAGGTGCTGAGTGAAGGAATGAATGCACTGTGCACACATATGCCGTTCACATGTATCACTATCTCATATACACACACCCACATGCACACATGCATAAACTCTCAGCCCCATTATCTATCAACTATTGCTGCGTAGCAAACCACACCAATCTTGGTGGTACGAAGCAATACCATTCTACCATTCTTATGGATTCTGTGGAAAGAGTTCAGGGAGAACACGGTGGGGTGGCTTGTCTCTGCTCTACCACGTCCAGGGCCTTGATGACAAAGGATTGAATGGTTGGAGGTGTCTTCACTCACATGTCTGGTGCTTGGGCTGGGATGGCTCGAATGGCTGGGCGCTCACCAGCCCTCTCTCTCTCTGACTTTCTCTCTCCCTCCTTCTCCCTCTCTCTTCATGAGGTCTTGGGGCCTTTCCATGAGGCCTCTCCTGCATGCTGGCCTCAGAGTAGTTGGGCTTCTTAAATGGCAACTCAGGCCTCCAAGAATGAGTGTCTCATGAATAAGGCAGAGGCTGCATGGCTTTTTATGACCATGCCTTGGAAATCTCACAGTGTCACCTCTGTTATATTCTTTGATCAAAGCAGTCACAAGTCCACCCAGAGTCAAGGAGGGGAGAAATGTGAAAGAATTTGCAACCATATTTTAAAATGCCCACATGTACTCACACATTGATGCTTTAAACACACAGTTTTATACACACACACACACACACACTCTCTCTCTCTCTCTCTCTCTCTCTCTCTCTCTCTCTTTCTCTCTCTCTGTTAGACTTTGTCCTCAGGACCTCTATCCTGAGAGTAGACATATACAAACATATATGTGCAGATGAGCGCACATGAAGTGCAGACACATTCACACAAGAACACCCATAAGCCACACCTATGTAGGTACACACAAATGTGCACATGTGCAGACAGACACATATGCCACAGCTTCGGTCCCGCCCTGGGCTGCCCACCCCAATGCCTGCAGCCACACCAATTGACTCCTAACCCCAGACACCGGGCTGGTTTGGTTATCTGGTATATGGGGTGGGCCTCTTCCCCCACTACCTTTTCCTTGTGGCAGGGGCCTGGCAAGAAGGAAAACAAATAACCTTGCGGTGTTTAAATAAGCAAAGTTTTGTGCAAAGCAGAGGTTAATGTACTTTATTGTTCAATGTCATGTTTATAGTGGATTGGTGGAGGGAAAAATGTGATTAATTGCCCCGAAGCCCACGGATCTACAATTATTTGGTTGTTGTGAACAAATAAAGGACTACAGTATTCATCATATTCAAATGAGGCAGCAGAATAAATGATGGCGGGCCGGGTAGGAACAAAACCGAGGCGTGTTCCCGCACAATCGGAAGGCAACTGGCGCCTTGTCAACCAGACGCAGGGTGGTGGCGGGAGCTGAACCCGTTTGTCTCTGTACTGCCAGCGAGGGCTGGGCTGACCCTGCAGGTGCCAGCGTTAATTCATGTCACACCTCGCACCTCCATTCTGCGTGGTATGAAAACTAGGCGCCAATTTCGTAATAAAGACTTGTTTCTGACGAGGCCTGGTTTGGGGCGGGGGCACAGATCTTCATTAGAGCCCCTTCCCTGGGCCGCGCTCGTTACAGAGCACAGGTACTGGCTAAATGTGTCCGATCATTCATCATGATTTTGCCCTCCACTTTGTCACAGCGTGGGGATTTAAGGAAGATAGATGGTACAAGATGTTGTCTCCTCCGCAGACGCTTTCTGCTCTGGTAAGTGTGTCCGATGCAGAATTATTTTGCCACTTTATTATTTCCTAGTGAGTGTTTGTCAGAGCTTCGCCTCTTGGAAGGAGCGAGTTGTTTCCTGTCACTCAGGGATGTCGCGGGAGCTGTGATGCTTGGCTGGGCTCGCCAGCCAGCTGGAACCCGGGCTGGGTCCCCAGGCAGGGCTGCGGGGGGTCCTGGGAGTCTGGGCCACAGGGCGAATGTCAAATCCAACAGAAATGGGGAGGGAGCAGGCTTTGGGAGAAGGCGGGGCACGGGGGCCCTGGACACGCTGGGCTGGGGGAATTGGAGGAGGATGTTTCAGGACCTGGCCTGGCTGCAGGCCAGGCTGCAGGCCGGGGAGCTGTTCGAATCAGTGTCCAAAGGGCTGTGAGAGCTTGGCCTCGAGCTGAGCCAGCTGGAGAGGGCATGGGCAAGCTGGGGCCCTGCGGGGCTGCTGATGGCCTTAGGGCAGCGTGGCCAATTCTGTTGCCTATTACTGGCACCAGATGCGCTCCTTGCCCTGACCAGGGTGAGCGAGGAGCCGAGTGGTGACCAGCAGGAATGTCGGTTGGGTGAAGACTATGTGAGGCTAAAGATGAGTGAGTTCAACTTGAAGCCTAAAGCCCAGCCCAGAGATCCATCTTTAGGTCCTAGAACACTGGGAATATGCAAACTTCCCTTCCAGGCCGTGGTGAGACACAGGAATGTAGGCGCTTGGATTTGAAGATGAATCTGGCCCCAGGAAGAAGGTGGGGATCTGGGAGCCACCAGCCTGTTCTGTGTGCCTTCCTTCCTCATGTTCACTCTGCAGGGGTCTCTCAGCTGGCCCCATCCTTCAGGATACCAGTGACCCTCAGCTGCCCCAGCCCCTCACACACTGGATAAGTCTCCTTTGCTTTCCCTCAGTCTAGGCAGATCTGAATGGTGAATCCAGAAGAAATGGTCCTTGAAGGTTCAGAGGAAACTTATGAATCCAACTCAGGAGGGGCCCAAGCAGAGATGCTTGAGGGCACAGACCTGGACAGGGCACCCTGCTGCTTTTCTCTGGTCCCATGATGTCACTGCTGGAGCAAGCTCACCTGCCACCTTGTCAGTGTTGTGCTGCTTTTCTACCTCTAAGTCTTGGTGGGGTGATATAGGACAAAGTCGCATAATTTTGGAATTAGAAAGTTCTGGGCTCAAAGCAGGCTGAAATTTTTTGAGCCTATTTCCCCACTGTAAAACGGGGCTCCAGGAAGGCTTCCTCCTGGCATGTTGTAGGTGTTCGGTCAATACAGGCATCCCCTCCCTGCCTCCCTGGTTTCTGGCTACGGGAAGCCTGTTGTTCGCCCTGACCCTTTTCCCACGGGCCTGGCTGGCTCTGCTGCTGGGTCTCCATGGCCCTGAGCTTCCTGGCTGGCATCCAGACAGGGTCTGCTGATGAGGCAGGCAGCATAAGTAGGTGGCTGCCTTTCTGTCCGATCCACTGCTCTGCATCCCTCTGGGTAAGCTCCATAGGGATTATCAGTTCCCAAAGCTAACATCCCAGACCTTCCCAAATCCTCCTCCAACCAGGCTCCGGCTGAGCCCTGGGACACAGTCCCTCCGTAGGGAACTCCCAGTCTGGTGAGGGAGAAGAAATGTGTGTGGATCACTATGGGTCCAGGTCCCAGGCCAGAAGTTCCAGGTCAGCACCTACTTCCAGCCCGACCTGGGGCTGCTGCTTTTCTCCCAGCGGCTCCCTGGTTCACGCCGTTCTCAACCCCACGATGCAGCTAAGAAAATAGAGTCTCTGCAGACTAAGGATCGAGCTTGAGGGGTCGTCGTAGTTGGAGATGGAGCAGGGATTCGAACCTGGAGCCTTCTGACGTCTAACCTAGCCTTTTCCGACTCAGCTGCCGAGAGTTGATTGTCTTATTGGTGAAGCAGCTGCGATTGACACCCATTACTTCCAATCAGGGTTCAGCTCACAAGGTTCTGATCTTTCTCTCCTGTCCACTTCCAGAAGCGTCTCAAACTCCTGGCCCCACATTTCTGGTCATGCTTCTAGTCACCGTGATTCCATACTATTTTATGGTTAAAGTACATTTGCCTTTTTTTCTCCCTGAGTTTTTTAGATTTCTTTGATGGCCTGTCTTCCATTCATTAGTTTATTCACTAATTCATTTGTTCTTTCTGCAAACACTAAAGACCCCTTATGCGCTAGCTAGTTTGCGCAGTGAGGTCAAACCCAGAAGGTGGTGAGAGCCAGCGAGAGGGGCTGGCAGGGCCCTAGCCAGACGCCCTGAAGATGGAGGGCCAGGCGGAGCCACCCACGAGTATCTAATGGGGCAGTGGATCTTGAGGAACTGAGAGAGCCTGGACCTCAGCTGGTCCATGGAGAAGTGGAATTGTCACTGTTCACCACTCAGAGGCCCTCCTGTCTACAAGCAGCAGCTGGGCCCTCCCCTCCATCCCCAAGACTGTGGCTCCAGCCTCCTCATTGACCTCAGACTGCCCTCCCTTCCTCTTTCTATTCTGCAGCCAGAATGATTTTCCTTAAACACCGATGTAATAATTTCGCTGTCTGCTTCAAAAAGTTCACAGGCTCCCTATGATCTACCCACTTTAAACCTAAGCCTTGAACTTGGCATTCAAGGCCTTTCATAATCCAGCTCCAGCCCACCCAGTGCCACCACTTACAGGCTGCATGATCTTAGCCTGTCACTTAAACTCTTTCTCTACCTGCATTTCCTCATCTGTAAAATGGGGATCAGTATAGAACCTACTATGACAGGTTGCATTTGCAAGTGATGTGAGCCACAGTATGTATATCACGTCCTACAAACTCTTCTTATAAGAGCCTTGACACTCTTCCCAGAGGATAGTGAGACCAATGTTACCTCCCCTTGAACTTGGGAGGACTTTTGTCACTGCCTTGACAGATGAAGCAGCAGTAATTCTACATGACTCCCAAAACTGGGTCATAAGAATGTACTTCATCTTGTTCTCTTGGGATGTGCACTCTCAGATCTAGTGGCTGTCCTGTGAGGAAGCCACACAACCATGTGGTCATGTGGAGAAGCCATTGTAGGTGCCTAGTCCAGAGTCAGCACTGACTTGCCATATGAGCCATCATGAAAGGTGTCTGCCCCAGACAGACATGCTGGGTTAAGATGAACTGATCCTGCCAAGCTCCAGTGCAAAATAAATCATTAATGATATCTTCAGCCACTAAGCGTTGGAGTGGCTTGTTATGCAGCAAAAGATAACGGACATACTCACCCACTCAGAGTTGCTGTGAAGTGAATAAGTAGTTTGCCAGGACTGCCGTAACAAGGTATCACAGACTGGGCATCTTAAACAACAGAAGTGTTTTTTCTCACGATCTGGAGACTGGAAGTCTGAGATCAAAATGTTAGCAAGTTTGGTTCCCTCTGAGATCTCTCTTCTTGGCTTAGGACGGCATCTTCTCCTCTCTGTGCCTTCTAATGTCTTCCCTTTGTCCATGTCTGTGTCCTGATCTTCTTTCTTATAAGGACATCGGTCATATTGGATTAGGGTATATCCTAGTGACCTCATTTTAACTTAATTACCTCTTTAAAGGCACTCTCTGTAAATATAATCTCACTCCAAGGTACTGGGGGTAAGAAATCAACATATAAATTTTGGAGGGATTCAATTCAGTCCCTTACAATAAGCAAATGCATATGAAATACTTAGAACAGTACCTAGCACAAAGTAAGCAATCAGTAACTGCTAGCTGGTATTCTTACTACAACTTCCACCTCCACTGCCATCTGCCTGGCCTCAAGTCACACGACCTCCTTCTAGACTCTGGGCACTGCTCCAGGTCCCCAGGCCTCCAAACTAGGCTGGCTCCTGGGCCTACAGCACACCCAAGTCTGTTTTCCATCCACCCAGATCCTTCCTGTCTTAGGAGCCCAGCTTCCTGCCACCCATTGCCAGGTCTCCTGACTCCCCACCTCCTGCTTCTGTGCAACTTGTATCTGGGGCTCTATTTAGCAAGGATTCTTCTGGCCTGCTGCATAGGAGAAGCTTTGACTTTTTTGAGCTGAGACTTTGTTTTTCAATATAGAAATAGGGGTTTTTTCTGATTTTAAAAGTAATTTGTGCTCAGTTTATGAAACCCAGACAATACAGAAAGGTTTAAAGTAGAAAGTGAAAATCACCTAGAATTAATGACTTTTAACATTTTGGTTGATATCTTTCTGGAATTTGTGTGTGTGTGTGTGTGTGTGTGTGTGTGTGTGTGTGTGTGTTTTCTTGATTCTAGGACAACAATGATTGCAGTATATCACTGATTTAATTACACTTTTAGGAGAAAAAGAACACCTATATTAAATATATCTATTAATTGCAATGTACATCCTGGTTCCAAAAATGTTAAAAACATGCATGTTTTAGAATCATATAAACATATGCACATATATTTATGTTTTTCAAGGTGGGAATCTTTATGAATACTGTTTTACGACCTACTTTTAAAAAATATCTGAACAGCAAAGCTTAGCCATCATTCCACATTAAGAAAGAAATGTTCTTGCCATCTATTTTAATGGCTGCATAGTGTTCCATTGAACTGATATGTCATAATGCATTCATTCTTCACTGAAGGGCATGAATGTTTTATTATCATTCTACGCAAACACACATATAGACCCTCATCCTTCTTCTCCTTCAGATAAGCTCCTTGAATTCAGCATTGCTGGCAGAAGGGTTGAACCTCCTTACTCAGGAGTTGACTGCCAGGAGCTTGTGTACACCCCAAAGATAGCTACTGAAGTCCTGTCACTGAGTCTGGTGCCTCATGAAGCTCCAGAAACGATAAACACATATCAATTTCTTAGTAATAACAAGTCAGGAGGCAGATCTTGCTTCCAGGAGCTGAGATGTGAGATTAACTCATCAACTCTCCCAAGGGAGCCCATCCCTGGGAATATACAATCAGGTGGCAGAGGGCACCTGAGGGCCCCATAACTTCTGAGGACCACAGCGAGAATGTCTGTGCCTCCATGAGCTCTGGGCTCCATCAGTGAGCTTGGTCCTGGGTGGTACAGAACTCTAGAAGCCCACAGCAGGTGGGTAGACCTGGACTTTCTAATAACAAGATGAGGAGTCACAGCTGCCACTTCCTGAATCTCCCTTATGTGCCAAAGTACCAGATGCTTTGTATTCATCTTGTTTCATCATCCTTGCAAAGTAGAAATTACAGCCCACTTTACAGAAGACAAAACTTGGGCTCAGAGAGAAACTGGACCCAGAACTCAGCTCTATCCACTTCTCCCTCTCCCACCTGGATGATGGAAGCAGCTTCCACTCCCTGCCCCACCACCCATTCCTTCTCCACTGTGCAGCGAGTGAGCTTTCCAAACACCAAGCTAATATGATAGTCCTCTGCTTATGACCTTATTCAGGAAGCTCTCCCAGGGTCCCTGGAAAGTCCAAAGTCCTACACATGGCATGCTTCGGGTCCTGTGTGGGACACCTGGTCCCCTGATCCCTCCAGCTCTGCTTGTACCCCTTATGGTGCTTGGCTATAAGCACACTGGCCTTCTCTAGCTTGTCATAGTATGCAAGCACTCTCCTGCTTCAGTGCCTGCCTCAGAGCCCAGCTCTTTCCACCCCCTTCGGCCACTTAATCATTCCTCATTCTTCCAGGTTCAGCTTAGGTTCACCTTCCCCAGGAAGTCTTTCATGACGTGCCCTTCCCCAGGTGGAGCCCCTCCGTCCTTTTCTGTAACACTCATTGCACTTATCATGAGGGTGAATCCTAGGAAATTGCCAAGAGTTGACGATGGCTAATAGTTGACCATTAGATTCGTGGGAATTTTCTATGGTGTAATCTTGTATTTATTCTGTTATCTCTTCAGTGTTGGGCCCCCTGACCCTGAGGAGAGGGACTTGTCAGTGTTACTCATTGTGTCACCCTAGTATCATATATGGACGCAGATTGGAGTCTCAATACATTTTGCTGAATGAATAAATAATGAAGTTGCAGATTGGAATTGAACCCCTGTCTCTCTAAAAGAGTTTAAGCATTGGTGCAAAGTCTACACTAGCATGGGGGCTGCCTGCCTACCACTTGGCACCAGCCACGGTGGCAGAGACATAAGCCAACAGGCCCGCCGGCTGGGGGTCAGAGCTGGCCAGCAGTAGCTGGTTCCACCTGCCACACACTCTGACCCTGGTCCTCCAGGACTCTGTCCAGTTTCATTGGGAAGTGGCCACATGGCAACCGGGCTCATCTAGATGGAGAGGCCCAGGATTTGAGGTGATACTGGGTTCTGTTCCTCCCCTGTCTCCTCCCCACCGGCCAAGGCGTTCCAGTCTTGTGGCCTGCGCACTGTGCCCCTGCCTCCACACGGTGGCAGTGTTGGCACCAACTGGGCTTTAGAGTTGCTGAATGAAGCCTCAGCCTCAGTCCCGCAAGATGCCCTTAGAGGCCGCGTCACAGCATGTGCACACTATGTGCACAAAAGGGTGCATGTGCAAGATCGGCTGCCAGTGAGCATTGTGTCTGCCTGTGTAAGTGCCTGTGAGGGGGGTTACTTGGGGGTCTGTGTGCGCATGTACAAGCGTGTACTTGTATTTCTACGTGTGGGTGTGTTTGTGTGCCCTCATGCATTCATGTTTATCAGTATGTCTTTGTGTCTCTGGCTCTGTACAGGTGCTCCTGTGTGTGTGTAGTTGTATGAATGAGTGCTTGCATGTGTGAGAATGCCTTGAGTGCAAAGGTGCTTTGGAGCCCCTGGTTGTGCATGTGGTGCGTGAGTGCACACGTGTGTTTCTGGTTGCATCTCTGGTGCCGTGAAGGGAGAGCCAGTAGTTGAGGGTGTGAGTGTGCCTGGGTGTCATGGTACATAAAGTCAGGTCTCCTGGGACTCAGCATCCCCTGCCCAGCCCTGCCCTCTCCCACCATCACTGGGGTGGATAGCTGTACTGCTTCCTGCCCCAGTCCCCAGCTCAGGCTCTGGTACCTCCCCTTAAGGTGCCCTGAGCTCTTGCTGCTCTTACCTCTTTCTCTGTGGTGCTGCCTCCCACAAGCACCAGCTCCTGTAGGTTCCATCTTTATTCAGATGCACCTGCAGGGCTTGAAGTGTGTGTGTTGGTGGGGAGGTCGTAGAGGGTCACATACTGAGCCTGGCACCCTCATGGAGCCAAAGCCCCTCCCCAGCTTCTACCTCTGGCAGTCTCCAGTCTGCCTGCAGCCGGTCACAACGAGGTTCTGCAACACTCCTTTCCTGGGGAAGGGGCACCTTCAGCTCTAGGGTCCCGGGTGATTTCTAAAGGAGAAGAGTTCAGTGCCGTCTATGTATCCTGCCCTCAGACTAGAAGGACCTGGAGATGGGGTTCTGCCTCTCCCCCTCAGACCTCAGTGTGGAACTGTATCTCAGATTCTATCACCCAGCCTAGGAGTGCCCAGTACAGGCATCTCAAAGCAGGAGCGCCAGAGTGCTCCCAGCCCACCCCTCGCCTGCCAGGCGAGAGCCCAGAGTGCCACGTCTGGCCATGTCTGGCCACCCTTCCCCCCGTGGTTATTAATAATTGGGTATTAGGCGAGAGGCAACTATTGATTCCGGCGCGGGCGACTCCAGGTCGGGATAATTTATGGAAACACTGGCGTCCCTGGTGATAAATAATGAGGTGATCGCAGAGATGGGTCACCAGTGAGTGGCCTCCGTCCCGCTGCCCTGTCCACTAACACACAGGCTCATAAATGGAGGGAGAAAGGGAGACACCCAGGCCAGCTTGTAAAGACAAAGGACATGCTGATGACGGGAGGCGCCAGGAACACAGGGAGAGCAGAATGAATCTGTGGGGTCTCTGCGGCAGGCTGATGGGAAAAGGACAGGAGACATGGAGAGAGGACAGGAGGACAGACAAGGACACAGCACAAGAGATAGGGCAGAGGAGACAGAGGGACTCAGGGACCGGGAGGGGGAAAGGCAGACAAAGCCAGAGAGGATGAGAGGGGGAGGAGGGCGGGAGGAGGGTTAAGGACAGCGGAGGGCCTGCGTGCTGGGGAGGAGGACAGGAGGGGAGGACCCAGGCCGAGTCAAGGCCAGCCAGGCCAAGTGCCTACTAAGTGCTGTCTCTGCTCTGTGTTCCCACAATATAAACTCATTTTATCGTTCTGACAGCCCCAGGGTGGTGGTTCAGAGTATGGACTCTTGAACTAGACTGCCAGGGTTCAAATCCCATCTCTGCCTTGGGCAGGTCACTTCCCCTCCCGGTGCCCTGATGCCCTCATCTGGAATGTGGGGCCAGCACAATACCTGTGCCAGTGGCGGTTGTGAGGATGAAGCAAGTCAACACCCGTGCTTGGGGGCCAGCTCTTGGATGAGTGGGTGCTGTGTCGGTGTGAGCTGTTGCTTGCCCAGGCTCCAGTGATCTCTTGCAATTCCATTCTATGTGATTATCTTCCGTTTGGTAGAGGGTATAGTGAGCAATGCAGGAACCAGGGAAAATGAGGTATAGGCTGACTGAGTGGCTTTGGGGAGACCCCCTATAGGAGGGAAGACTTGATCTGGGCTTGGAGATGGAATTAGAGGAAAAAACTATTCCAGATGACAAGGCAGGCTGCAAGGGCCCTTGAAGACCCAGTGCATCCGCCAGTGCCTGGATCGCCTCTGTAACTTCTCGCTACAGTGTCACCCAGCTTTAACGTGGTTCTCTAAGGATGATGCAAAATTCACTACCCTCCTTGGGGAACTCTAACTTTGGGAGAGTCCTTTTTCAAAATCAACTTTCATGTCCCGCCTTGGCCTCTGTACTTCCCCCACACTAATGCAGCCTTGAAGAGGTTTGCAGTCAGCAACTGGGAGCTCCCCCCCTCCCAGACTTTCTTATCAGCAGGCATGGCCACTCTCAGCTGCCCCAGATAGTCCTCCAGTGCTGGCTGCTCCTCTGGGCTGCTCCAGTCATGTGGCTTTTCAAGGGGAGAGCCAGGATCCTGGACTGTTCCTTTCACCCCAGACCCAGTGTTCAAACTTTGCTACCCAGAGCCCTGAGTTTCTTGGAGAGGTGCCAGGGGCTGCTCTGAGTTGAGGGGGCATCTCCTCTCCCCTTCATCTCTGTGACCTGTTCCAGAAAGGAAAATAAACAAAACCCCTTTGTTCGCAAGCTGTGGAGGCTGCTATCCCCAGTGGTGGGCATTGGAGAGCAGTGGCGCCAATTAGGGTTGGTAACCTGACCCTGCTGCTCCTTGCCTAGGTGATAGTGCACAAGTGCCCCGACCTGTCGGAGCCACCATTTTCTCCGGTAAAGCAGAGCCTGTATGTGAAGTGCTTACCAGCAAAGGAAAAGTCCCTTTAGTGAACCCTTCATCTCTCCCCACCATCCCTTCTCCACACACTGGGTAGACTGAGATTCTCTCCCTTAAATCATGTCTATGTTTGCAACTCAAGTGTAAGAACTCGCAACAATCCCTGATACACTGTGACCTCATATGGCTGACCCGGCCTTTCTTTGCCTTGGTTCTAAGGCCAGCGTAAGTCCCTTTCCTCTGGTCTGTGGGACCAGCAAAGCACCTCCACCTTCATGCACAAGGGAGTGAGATCACCCCTGGACACTGGACAGGACTGAGTCCTGGAGTACTCCATCAGAGACCCTCCCTCCCATGGACATAGACTGTCACACTGGAGGCTGTATGCTTGTTTTGTTCGTCCTAAATGTCCCCACCCTAAGTATGTCCTGAGAGAGCTCAGCACCCACCTCCTGGGAGTCTAGAATTCTTCTCTCAGCCTCTCTTCTCTGAACCAGTCACCCTGTAGACAAGGACAGGAGTCAGTCTAATGTGGCCCTTTCTTAGCAAACGCACGGCTCTTTAGGTTTTACTGCTTCCTCCTCTTGGGTGCCCATAGGGCCTCCCTTTACATTCCATTCTAGAGCCTTAACTGAGATATGGAAACTCATGTAATACCACAATTACTGAGTGGAGCAGCTAAGTCATGTTCTTTTGTTTTCCCATTTACAGATATCTGAGGGACACAGGGAGGATGGGTGGCTGGGCCAGTGTGTGTGTTGGGGTGGGGGAGGGGTGGAGGGAACTATGATTGGAACAATGGGTCAGTACTGGTTGTTGGTGGGAAGACACTGAATTCCAGGTTAATGAGCCCAGGTTTCATTTTGTGGGTGGTAAAGGACCACGGGAACCTTCTGAGATTATACCTGAGTGACTGGAAGACAGCAGGGGTAAGATGGATAGGTTGGGGGAGCATAGAATCAGAAAAGCTTGAGAATGTGAAGGGGCTGAGGAAACAGCCCAGTAGGGAGGGAAGTGGGGAATGAGGGTGAGGGAGGTAGAGAGGGAAGGAAGGTTGAGAGGCAGTTCAGAGTCAGGCCTGGCTAAATTCAGCTGATGGATGGGGCTTGGGGTGGGAAAGGGAGAAGCCACAGCTGATGGCTAGTTTGGGACCCAGTTCATGGAACCATGATGCTGCCATTCACAAGGACAGAAAGCAATTTAGCAGAGAGGAAAGGCCTAGAGGCAAATGGGGAACTCAGTGGTGACCTGGTGGAGTCAGAAGAGCCTGGGAGATGTCATGTCCAGGAGGCCCTTGGAGATGGGGACTTATGCTCAGGGGAGTGGTCTGGGCTAGAGGTTGAGTCAGGGTGGGCAGGCAGGGCTGGTGGGCAGAATCTCTGGAGAGAATGAGATGTCCCAGCAGGCAAGTGCCTGTCCGGTATAGCCTACACCCAGCAGGAAGATGGTGGGCCTTTGTGGCCACCAGATTGGGAAACCTGGGCACTCTTCAGGGCAGAGGTAGATCCCTGTCTACACTCAGCCCAGGTCCTCGGTGCTCAACACACAGCCTGGCACCAGGCGGGTGGCAATCCCTAAGAAGGCAAGGAGGATACAGCGCCAGAGCCCAGGAAGGCACAGTCAGAGGAACAGAGGGCAAGACTCCTGGATTTGGTGAGGAGGGGCCATCCATCCAAGCCTCTGGGTGCGGAGAGAGTGGCAGGGCTGTGGCAGAAGGCTGTGGTCCCAGGGAAAGCCATGAGAACAGCTACTGACTGGCACCCATATGCGCTTTAATCTCCCAGTCTTCCCTTAAGAGCCCCACAGGGTGAAAACCATGACCTCTTTCACAGACACATGAGACCAGGATTCGAGCCCAGACCTGTCAGGAAAACAAATCTGTGGGCCCAGTGTAGTGGCATGCCTGTAGGCCCAGCACTGGGAGGCTGAGGTGGGAAGGCTGCTGAGACCAGGAGTTGGAGGCTGCAGTAAGCTGTGATCACGCCACTGCACTCCAGCCTGGGTGACAGAGTGTGACCCTGTCTCTGTTTAAAAAAAAAAAAAAAAAAAGCCTTTTGCTAAGGAGAAAAGCACAGACCCATCTAGAGTCCTGACTCTGGGCCTTGGGCTCCTCAGAGCCTCCTGCTCTTCCTGCTTCTGAGATGAGCCCTCTGGGTCTCCAGGGCCCCTCCTGGCTTCCCTCACAGCAAGCCCATCTCAGCAGCTTGTCCCTCGTCCTCCAAGACCACTTCAGTCCCCAGCCCTGCTACCGCATTCCGGCTGCCAGGCCTGGACACCTGCAGCTCCTCCTACCCGACCAGCTTCCGCTCACCCTAAGGGACCCCGCTTAGGATTCAGAGGCAAGGCCTCCTCTGAGCCTCGCCTCCTCCTCCAGCAGAGAACCCTTTGTGCCTCACTGTGTTCCAGCACTGGTCACTCTCAAGGATAACGACTCGTTGGGGTCTGTCTCCCCACTCCAGTTCCTCGGAGACTCCTCGGGGACAGGAGCGGTGTGACTCAGCTTGGTCCTCGGCGCAGGGCCTGGCACCGAGGAGGAATCGGGTCAACGCGTGTTGAGCGAATGCACCAAGGGGCCCCTCCAGGCCACCGGGGCCTGGGGGGCGTGGGGCGGGCTGAGCTCCGGCCGTCCCGGGTCCGCCCCCAGGTCCCCAGTCCCGCCGCAGGCTGTGCAAAGCCGGCAGGGTGAAGGGGTGGGCTTTGTTCCCGACCTCCAACCACAGGGAGAATAAAAGTTTGTGAAATATTAGTTTAATAAGACATGCGACTACTATTAAGGATCCGAGCGGTCCTTATTTATTATTCATGCGGCCGCGTGATTTAGGGGCCAGCGGTCCGCGGAGGCTCAGCTCGGCCGCCTCTGTCCCTCCCGGCCTCACCTCACCCTCCCACCGCCTGCTCCCCCACCGCCCCACGACCGCCCGCACTGCGCAGGCGCCTCTTTCCTCCCACGCCCTGAGGGTCTGGGGTGGGGGCTGCGGCCACCCCCTTACATCCCCCCTAGGCCCTGCGGATACATTAATACTTAATTAATGCTCCTTAATTCTAAGGGGAGCGTGCCAGACGTCACAAGCCTGCGCGCTGAGGCCTCAACCCAGCTCTGTAGCCAACCGTGCCTGGGGGTCCCTCTTTTTTCTGCATTGTTTCCTTCTGTCTTCCTTCCCTCCTTCTCTTTCCCTGGGTAGGTCTACTCAGAAAGCAAGAAGGGTCGCAGGTGGTGTAGTTCAGTGTGCAGACTGGGTGAGTTGGTTATTCCTGCCCCAACTTGCTGTGTGACCCTGGCCTTCTCTGGGTCTCTGTCCCTCTAAAACTAGAGGTTGAAAATAGATCACCTGAAGTTCCCCAGCTTTATATGGGGATTGGGTAGGAGATATAATTTACATACAATGAAATGCACAAATCCTAAAGTGGACAAGCTTTGAAGGTTGATCGATGTATGTGTCCATGAACTCAACAATTAAGGTTCAGACCTTTTATTTTATTTATTTATTTTTTTGTGTGTGTGAGTTGGAGTCTCACTCTGTCGCCCAGACTGGAGTGCAGTGGCCGCTCCTGGCCACCGCAGCCTTGACCTGCTGGGCTCCAGCGATCCTTCCGCCTCAGCCTTCCAAGTAGCTGGAACTACAGGTGCGTGCTACCACGCCCGGCTAATTTTTTGATTTATTGTAGAGATGAGGTCTCGCCAACTTGCCCAGGCGGGTCTCGAACCCGCGGGCTCAGGCAGTCCACTCACCTCAGCCTCCCAAGGCGCGGGATTACAGGCTGAGCCACCGAGCCCGGCTAAGGTTCACACTTTTAAGGTTCAGAGTGATTAAGGTTCAGAGCTTTCCTTCTCCCATACGTCTTCTTGCATCGCTGCAGTCAACGCCCTCGCCTGTTCCCAAAGGCAGCCTCTGCTCGGCCAGCTTTTGCCAGAAATTAATTATGCTTGTTCTTGAGCTTCATATCAGTGAAATCATACAAATATGTGCTCTTCTGTGGTTTTTATCAGTACAGTAGTCTGCTCATTTTCTATTGCCAAATAATATTCCATTGTATGATTTGCCACAGCTTGTTGATCCATTCAGTTGATTTGGGTTGTCTCCAGTGTTTCAGTATCATGAATAGAATAGCTTCTATGAACATGGATATCCCGAGCTTTTTGTTTTTATTCCCATTGGGTAAATACTATGGAGTGAAGTTGTGAAGTCACTAGGTCAAATGATAAGTATATCTTTACTTTCAAAAGTAAATTTCAAACTGTTTTTCAAAAGGTTATATTTACACTCTCACCAGCAAAGTTGTTTTTCTGGTTGCTCCACATCTTTGTCAACACTATATATTATCATATAAAGTGTCTTTTCAACTTTAGGTATTCTACTGGGTGTAGTGGTATCTCATTGTGGTTTTAATTTGCATGTCCTTTATGACTGATACCATTAATTACCTTGTTGTGTGATTATTGACCATTTGTGTATTTCTTCATTGTAGTGTGTATTTTGCTCATTTTCTGTTTGGGTTGGGTTTTTTTTTGTTATTGAGTTATAGGATACATTAATCTATGAAAAAGACACATTCAGGTGTGGTAATGTCTGTCAATAGTCCCAGTTACCCTGGAGGCTGAGGCAGGAGGATCCCTTGAGCCCAAGAGTTAGAGGCTACGATGCTCTATGATTACATCACTGCACTCCAGCCTGGGTGACAGAGTGAGACCCTGTCTCTATTAAAAAAAAAAAAAAAAAAAGACAAGTCCCCTGTTTGAGATATGTAGTGAATATTTTCTCTACATTGTGGCTTGCCTGTTCATTTTCTTAACAGTGTCTTGATAAGCAGCTTTTCACTTTGATAAAGTCTAGCTTATTAACTTTTTATTTTGTGTCCTCACAAATTAATCTTTACCTATTCTAAAGCCATGAATGTATTACCCCTATATTCTATTGTAGAAGCTTTATAGTTTTAGCTTTTATGATCCATCTTTTTTTTTGAGTTGGAGTCTCACTCTGTCGCCCAGACTGGAGTGCAGTGGCCGCTCCCGGCCATCGCAGCCTTGCCTGCTGGGCTCCAGCGATCCTTCCACCTCAGCCTTCCAAGTAGCTGGAATTACAGGCATGCGCTACCACGCCCGGCTGATTTTTTTTTTTGATTTATTGTGGAGATGAGGTCTCGCTGCGTAGGCAGGTCTCAAACCCGCAGCCTCAGGCAATCCACTCACCTCAGCCTCCCAAAGGCGCGGGATTACAGGCTGAGCCACCAAGCCCGGCTATGATCCATCTTAAATTAATCTTTGTGTGTGGTGTGAGGTACAGGTTAAGGTTTTGAGTTTTTTTCTCATACATTTATCCAGTTGTTCCAGCACAAGTTGTTGAAAAGACTTTCCTTTTCACATTGAATAGCCTTGCTTCCTTTGTCAAAAAAAAAAAAAATCAGTGGACTCTATATATGTGAGTCTGTTTCTAGACTCTATTTGAATCTGTTGATCCATTTGCCTAGCATTATGCCAGATCTCACTATCTTGATTACCTTTAAAGTAAATTTTCAAATCACATAAAGTAAATCTTCCAACTTTATTCTTCTTTTTAAAGATTAATTTGGTTATTGTAGGTCCTTTGCTTTTCCATAAAAATTTTATGGAAAAAAATTACTACAGGAAAATCTGTTGGGATTTCAATCGGGATCCAAGTTTTTCCATAGTCACTTTGGAAAGGGACTCTGGGGCATCCTGCCCCCATCCCTGACTTCTGTGCCCTATGTGCCAATTTGCCCTAAGCTCTAGGCCTTAAACTATGAAAGTCCCTGAGAAGCCACACGTAACTACTTTCTCTACTGACAATTTCCTGAAAGATCAGCATTCTACCCAAGACATTGCTCTTCCCTGGAAATCCAGCCCTGAGTGTGGTGACTGGGAAGTCCAAGGGTCCAGAACCTCAACCCCAGCCCGGAGCCTAGAGTGAGAGCTCAGTCTGGTACTGGGGATAAAGAAACAAGGGGCCATGGGGGCAGCTCTAGGTGAAATTAAGACCCCCATGCATCATTATGATATTTAAGGTTGAAATGTTATGTCTAGGATTTGCTTCAAAATAATTGAGGGAGAGTGAGTGGTAACATAGATAAAACAAAATTATGAAGAGGGGGATGGGTACAGAAAATTAATTATACTATTCACTCTACTTGTGAATGTCTGCAATTTTTTATGATAAAAGTTAAAAAAAAATATGTCCTCTCCAGTGAGGCAACCCGCCCCCCACCGTTTCCCCCAGGCCAGGCCTGGACCCTGCTGCTCTCTGGCTAATGACAACCCCTTGCCATCTGCAGTGTCCCCAGTGGCTGCTCCATTCCCTGTGCCCCATGCATCCTGAAGCAGACGCTGACCCTGTGGGAGCGTGACCTGGTTGTGCGGTTGGCCGTATCCGGGCATCTCCTGACATGGCGTCGGCAGGTGGGTTTCCACATCACCTCAAATGATTTCTAAGATGATTGAACTACAACAGCTGCCACCCACTACCCAAGACAGGGCCCGGGGCCAGCCCCAAGCAGTGACAGCTAGTGTGGCTGGACAACACGAGCAGGGAGCGGGTTGTGGGAGAGGAGGTCAGAGGAGTAGGCAGGGAGAGGCAGGGGAGCAGACTGTGGAGGGCTTCGGGGCCATAGCAAGCCTTTGGATTTCACCAGAAATGAGGTGGGGCCCGCAGGAGGAGAGCTTGGCGCCAAGAAGCAACATCGTCTGCCCTGTGTTGTGAGAGGACGCCTGTGACCGTGTTAACTGCTTGGCAGAAGCAGAGAGCCCACAAAGGAGACTGCTGTGGTCATCCAGGCTGGACGTACTGTGGGTTGTGGCAGTGGAGGTGGCCAGAGGAGTCCTGCTGGAGATGTGTGTGGAGAGTTTGGCTGACATGGTTCCTTATGGGTTGGATGTGAGTTGAGAGAGAAAAGGAGGCATCAAGAATGACTCCCAGGGCTTTGGCCTGTGCAGCTGTTACAATGGAGTGGTCATATGTCAGGATGGGGAAGACTGTGGGAGGTGTGGGCTTAGGAAATCAGGAATGTGGCTGTGGCCATGTGAGGTGCACAGCGCCCGGTACACAGTCACCTGGAGCTGTTGAGTGGGTAGTTACCTGCGTGTACCTGGAGCCAGGAGAGCCCAGGGCTAGAGACTGAACTTGAGGAGTTAGCCATGTGATGGGATTGGAAGCTGTGATGCAGGAAGGGGCCATCTGTGGGTGAATGTAGGTAGAGATGTCTGAGGCCTGATCCCTGCGCTCACAAACGTTCTAGGATGAGAAGAGGAGGAACCAGCGAAGAAGACTAAGGAGAAGTGACCAGGGAGGTAGAAGGAGAGCCAAGGGCATCTTGGAAGCCAAGTGGAAACAGTGTTTTAGGAAGGTACAAGTGAACGACCATGTCAAATGCTGGTGAGAGGATACATGAATGATTGAGGGCTGGCAACAATGAGGTCATGGGTGGCCTTGAGAGAGCCATGTTGGAAGAACAGTTTGTAAAAGTGCACAGGTCAAGGTAAGAGGTTAAGAAATAAGGCTGTCAATAGGACAAAGGGGGTGGGGACCCTTTCGGTGAGCTGGCTGCTCGAACAGAGGTGAACGTCCAGGTTTAACTGAGAGTCACACAAGATTGACAGTTTGCACCAAAGAAATAAGTTGAGTGTCATCCCTAGTTGAGGGATTCAAAACCAAACCCTGCTCCCGAGCCCCAGGTTCCCTATCCTCACAAGAGCCATGGAGTTGCAAATCTAGTGCCCTGGCTCTCAGCTCCGTTACCCACATGCCCCAAATTGGGGCCTCCTTTCCTGCTCAGCATCCTCCTCCCCTTCCCTGGAGGTGGCCGGGACTACGCACAGCACACTGCACCCCCAGCTCCAGTCATGAGAGGGGAGTTGAATATTCAGTATCTGGGGAGACAATAAAAGTCCCAGGAAGAACCTGGCTAAGGCAATTACCTCTGCATAAATGCATATATTATTCATCCGTGGCTTTGAATATATAAATAATACTGATACAATTTGCATGCGTTAAAAGGAGATGTAATTACCCACTGATGCCTGTGAGCGCCTGGTACCCACCGGCCACATACCAGGCCCACTGCCCAACCCCCAGTAGCCCACCTTTGCCCTTTCTGGAGGCAGAATACATCATATATGGGCTTTCTGCAGCTGTAAGGAAACCAGTCTTTGATGTCCTTGAGGGTTTAGCTGGACCGTGCTTTTTCATGAACCTGTGAGCTGCTTTTTTATCCAACTCTATTCTGAAAACTCTGTGCTATTTTAATATGATATTGTAATTGTTACTTTTAAAATAACATTTTTTTAGTTACAAAAATAAGGCATGGTCATTGTATAGAATTTGGAAAATACACAAGTTTGAAAATGAAAAAGAAAACACATTCATCATCCCACTGCCCAGATATAGTTGTCTTATTTCCTACCAGTCTTATTTTTCTCTGCATAGATAAACTTTTTTTTTACAAACTTAGGATCACATTATACATAATGTTTTGTAATCTGCTTTTGTTTTTTACAATATGTCATGAATAGATGAAGAAATATAAAAGGCTAATAAATATGAAAAGATGCTCAACCTCACTAGTAATTAAGGAAAATACAAATTATAATAACAATGAGACATAAATTTTTACCTATCACATTGTTAAAGATTTAGAATAATGATAATGCCCACTGCTAGTGTATGCATGTAGAAACAGGCTTTTCCAAACAATCGTTGCTGGGAGGAGTGTAAATTGGAATACTTTTTTGAAGGGTAATTTAGCAATATGTATCAGAAGGCTTAAAAATATGCATGCCTTTTGGCCTCCGAAAATCCACTCCTTAGCATTTAAATAATCACACAGACAGGAGAAAATATATTATAACAATGCAAATCATACTATTTTATCATAACAAAAAATTAGAAACAACTCTAATAGTCCAGGGCTAGGATTAGTGAAATAAGTTATGATCTATCTACATACCAGAGTCCATGTAACCAGTTACAGTGAACACTGCACAAACACACACATACACACACATACACATACACACACACACGTACTCCCCCTATACAATGATAGGTAAAAAGGTGTTCCTAAAATATTATGTTGGGACTTCTGACTAAATGTAGTAGATTGAAAACAATGCTTTTATTCTTGCTTCCTCCTGAAACCTCACTAAAATAAAAGGAATAAAAATCTATAAACCCACAAGGGAAAAGTGAGTGTAAGAGAAGCCGAGGGCATCAGTGCGGTTTTGGGAAATGGCATGAGGATGAGGAGTTAGGGAAGCGGAAGGACATGACCACCATAAGCCAGCTGAGCACATGCTGGCAGTGAGCTCCTCCAGGCACAGCATAGCAACCCAGAAAGATGCGGGAACTGGAGCATCGCTATGAGGAAGACGGGGTTGAGGTGCAGGGTTGAAGCAGGAGGATTTGTTGGGTCCGTCATTCAATAAACAGTGAGCATCCGCTGTGCTCTAGATTTCTGCTTTCCTGGAGCTTACATTCTAGTAGGGGAGACAGACTATGAAAAAGTGAAGTACAGAGTATATTAGATAAGAGTGATGAGAGCTTGGGAGAAAAATGAAGAAGGGAAAAGGATAGCCAGTATTGCATGGGAGGGGTGATGCAATTTTAGAGCAGCCAGAGTGGCCCTCCCTGGAAGGTGACAGATGAGTAAAAACTTGGAGCAGGAAAGGGAGTGAGTCATTCAGAAAGCTGGGTCCACATTGTTTCCATCCATCAGAGGGAACAGTAGTTGCAAAGTTCCTGAGGCTGGAATGGGTCAGGAGCGTTTGAGAAAGTCAGTATGGCTGGCGCCAAGTGAGTGAGGGGAAGGCATCTCCCACTAGGGAGATGAGGTCAGGGAGGCAGCAGTGGTTCAGATTATGTAGAAATAGTATTTAAAGCCTGAATGAATGAGATCACCAAGAGAATGTATGTGGATAGGAAAGAAAACCAAGGACTCAGGGCAGCAGCATTTAGAGGTAAGAGAGAGAGAAAGAGAGAGAGAGAGAGAGAGAGAGAGAGAGAGAAACCAGCACAGCACAAGGTACCAGGGAGGGGCAGTCAAAATGGTAGATGGTAGGAGGGAAATGGAGAGGTAGGAAACTGTGGTGTCCTAGAGTTCAAGTAGAGGACGTGTATCCATAAGGGGAGAGACTAGTTGTGGCATATGCTGATCATTGAAAGTTGGCAGCATGGTGGTTGTCAGCGAATCTGAAGAGTCGTTTCAGTAGAGTGGGGAAGGTGGAGGAAAGATCAGAATGAGTTCAAAGAGAACAAAGGGAGAGGAATTGGAGCAAGAGTTCAGACCAATCCTGGCCAATGCAAACAGAAGGCAATATGTGATGTTCAACTTCATAGTAGCCACATTTTAATAAGGTAAAAGGAAACAGGTGAGATAATTTTGATATGTTTTATTTAATTCAATATATACAAAACATTATCACTTCCATATGTTATCAGTATAGAATTATTAACGAGATATTCACGTGCTTGTTCCACACAAAATCTTTGAAATCTGGTGTGTATTTTACCTTGACAACACATCTCACTTTGGTTGGCTGAATTGTGAAGGCTCGATAGCCGTATGTAGCTAGTGGTTACCATGCTGGATAGAAGTCAGTTCTTTCAAGGAGTTTGACTATAAATGGAAGGGAGACATGAGATCAAAAGCTGGCAGAAGGAATGTACGTGAAGTTTTTGTTCTTATTTTGTTTTTGCTTTTATGAGAGACAGAAGAATAGGTGTGCATTGATGAATTTGGTAGAGAGTCTATAGAAAGAGCTGTTTTGTCTCCCACCTCTTCCCTGCCACAGCAGCTGTGCCACCCTCACCCATCAAGAGACTAGATATATATTTGGTATATATTAGTTGCCAGAGACTGGTAAGGGTGGGGGCATGGGGATAAAGAGAGGTTGGTTAATGGGTACAAACAAACAGCCATAAAGAATAAGTTTTAGTGTTTGACAACACAGTAGGGTGACTATGGTTAACAACAATATATTGTATATTTCAAAATAGCTAGAAGAGGAGATGCGAAATGTCCCAACACAAAGAAATGATAAATGTTCAAGGTGATGATCTTCTAAATACCCTGATTTGATCATTACACATTATATACATGTATCAAAATATCACATGCACCCTGTAAATGTATACACAAATATGTATCAATAAAAAATTCTGAGTGTTCTGGAAGCAAAGCCTCAATTCCTCAACCAACTCATCTTTGACAAAGCCTCCAACAAAAACTACTGGGGAGAGGAAAACCTATTCAGTAAATGGTGCTGGGAAAACTGGCTGACCACATGCAGAAGACTGAAACAGGACCCCCTACCTATCACCATACACAAAAATTAACTCTAAATGGATCACAGACCTAAACGTAAAACCTCAAACTATAAGAACCTTAAAAAATGCAGGAGACACTCTTATGGAAGTTGGAATTGGCAACCGATTCCTGGTCAAAACCCGAAGTGCCCAGGCAATAAGCGGTAAGATAGACAAATGGGACCTCATTAAACTGACAAGCTTCTGCAAAACCAAACCAAAGAAACCATCAAGAGAGCCCACAGAATGGGAAAAAATATTTGCCAACTGTACATCTGACAAAGGCCTAACATCTAGGATCTACAAGGACCTCAAACACGCCGAAAGTAAAAAAACAGCTCCTTTAAAAAGTGGGCAAAAGACCTGAAAAGACACTTCTCAAAAGAAGATATACAGGCAGCCAACAGACAAATGAAAAAGTGCTCATCCTCTATCATCATTAGAGAAATGCAAATCAAAACCACATTGAGATACTACCTAACCCCTGTAAGAATGGCCATCATTAACAAAACAAACAGCAACAGATGCTGGCGAGGATGTGGATTAAAAGGAACACTTCTACACTGCTGGTGGGAATGCAGACTAGTACAACCTCTTTGGAAGACAGTGTGGCAATTTCTGAAAGAACTAGAAATTGACCTTCCATATGACCCAGCAATTCCCCTATTGGGAATATACCCAGAGGAACTCAAATCATTCTACAAAAAAGATACCTGCACACGTATGGTTGTTGCAGCTCTCTTCACAATAGCAAAAACATGGAACCAATCATGTTGCCCATTGAAGCTGGACTGAAAAAATGTGGTACATATACACAATGGAATATTATGCAGCCATAAAGAAGGACAAATATATGGAGTTTGCAGCAAATTGGATGGACTTGGAGCCTATCATACTCGGTGATTTATCACAGAAACAAAGAACTGAGTTCTTTATGTTCTCACTCATAAGGTGACCTTGAGCAATTATAATACTATAAAAAAGTGATTGGCAGTAGTGGAAAACTGTCGGGGAGGGGTGGGACTGGCAGTGACGGAAACTACTAGGGGAGGAAGGGGCGTACCACATCAACAAGGGTACCTGCATGATCAATGTTTGTATACCCAACCCTAAATTGTACCCCACATCTTTATAATAAATAAATAAATTTTAAGAATTCTGGATGAATAAAAAAGCCAGCAGTTATCAACTCTAAGCTGCATAAGAAAAGAAATATAAAAGTAGTACACTACATGGCTCAGCAGTGAAGATAATCACTCTTTTCTCACCCTGAATTGTACCCCACATCTCTAAAATTAAAAAATGACATCCCACTGAACCCACCCAGACTTCTAAGACACAGAACTGTAAGCTAATAAATGGATGTTGTCTTAAGCCACTACATTTGCTGTAATTTGTTACACAGCAATAGAAAAGCAATACAACTCACAACAATAAGCATTTATTTGACTTGTGAATTTTCAGTCAGCTGGAAATTTCTTCTAGTCTTAACTGGGCTCATTCATGTGTCCCTGGTCAGCTGCACGTTGAATAGGCAGCTCTGTTGATCTGGGTTGGGCTTTTATCTCACATGTTTTGGGGTCAGCTGCCCATAGGTTGATCTGGATGGCCTCAGCTGGGACACCTGGACTCTGCCTTACATGATCTCTCAGCCTATGGCTGGCTAGTCCATATTTGTTCATATGAAAGCAGGACAGGGTTCCAAGAGAGAGAGGGAGCTGCTAGGTTTCTTTCTTGAACAATTGGCACACTATTGCTTTTGCTGCATTCTGTTGGCCAAAGTAAGGCAAAAGGTCAGCCCAGATTCAAGGGCTGGGAAATAGACTTAACTGTTTGAGAAGCATTTGTGCAACATTACATCGGGTATAGATATTGGAAGGTGAAAAAAAATTAGGGCTACAATCTCCCTCACTCTCTCATCCTTGAAAATCTCCACTTTACATCTCAAGTCATCCCACGAATCTGCCACTGTCCTTGCTACAATCCACTGATGTCCATGTTCCTACTCATTTCTCACTGATTTCAGCTCCTGGCTTGTTGTTACTCTCTTCAACACTACTTCTGTCTTATTCTGATGATTTCAATATGCCCAAAGATGATCCTTCTCACATCCTGGGCGCTCGGTGCCCAAGTCCCTTTCCCACAGTTACCTCTACTCTACTGCAGCTCCTCCCTCCCATGATCGTACTCCAAACTTTGTCATTACCAGTGGCCCCTCCTTTCCTCCCATCTTATTCACCCCACCCTCTGAACACCACCTTCTGTATCTCCAGCTCGTTCCTTCTAGTGCTTCATCCCCAGCTATCCTTTGATCCCACAGACATCTGCAATCACTGATGCCTCCTTCTCATTGGCCTCACTTCCTTCCTTCTTTACCCAGCTTCATACTCTCAGCCAATTATGAAGATCACTCCTTGTGTTCATCCTCACCCCCCTGGACCCTCTCTCACTTTGTCATACACATTTGGCAAAAACACAATCCGAGTGAAATTCAATTCCTTCCCTGCTGCCAGTCAGCTGAATGTGACTGGAGGGAAAAATCACACAACAACCACCGTTGTTCTTACTCTAAAATGATGTCATAAATGCCCATAGGCTTGATGTGACCCAGCACCTGTACTGTATTTCCCCAGTGCATTCCCTCTCCCACCTCCTAGATGCTTTTGAAATCTCATCTTTCAGCCGGGCTCGGTGGCTCAGCCTGTATTCCCACGCCTTTGGGAGGCTGAGGTGTGTGGATTGCCTGAGCCCGCGGGTTCGAGACCTGCCTGGGCAGCGAGACCTCATCTCTACAGATAAATCAAAAAATCAGCTGGGCCTGGTAGTGCATGCCTGTAATTCCGGCTACTCGGAAGGATGAGGTGGAAGGATCGCCGGAGTCCAGCAGGCGAGGCTGCGGTGGCCGGGAGCGGCCACTGCACTCCAGTCTGGGCGACCGAGTGAGACTCCAACTCAAAAAAAAAAAAAAGAAATCTCATCTTTCCTAATTTTTTTAACACCCCCTCTGCCATCCTCTCTCTCAGATCCCACCACCCACCCACCAGCATACATATCCGCATGACCTCTGGCTTCCTTCCCATCACTGTAAACCAACTCTCTGAAGCCAACCCTCCACCTGACCATTAGATAGATGCTACCCTTCCTGCCTACTCAAGGGCATAGCCCAGCAATTCTCTCTCTTCTCCTACATCTCCAAATTTCTCTCCCAATGGATCATTCCCTTTGTCCTATGAGCATGCCAGTATATCTTCTGTGTTCCCAGGACAGACTCTCTTTTGATCTCCTCTCCCTCTCCAGTCATTGCCCTAGTCCTCAATTCCCCTCCGCAGCAAAATTTTCTCTGCTTTTCTTCCTTTCATTCTTAGAAACCACTCACATCCAAACCTCCATGCTGATAATTCTGGGGATCCGTTCTCAGTCCTCATGTTCTCTGACCTCTCAGCAGCGTGGGGCACAGTTGCTCATCCTCTTAGAAACATCCTGTGCCTTCCTCACTTGGCTTCCAGGACAGCACACTATTCTGGCTTTCCACCTCACAGCTGCTCACAGTTGGGTTGAGACATCCTCCTAACTGCTCTCTGCTGCCAGTTCTACTCCCTTCCTAACCCCTTCCACCCTTGTATCCAGAACGATTTTTCCAAAGTTCAAATTCCATTGCTATAGATGCCAGTGAAAACAGGTTTTTTGAAACCAGTAGGTGGTACACACACTATCATCTTATTTTTGTGCCATCATATTAAAAAGTTTGGGAAGAACTGAATTGAAAAAATTCTTAGAGTATCTTTTCAAGATAAAGCTGGGGGTATAAACTGTCCAGACCTTTTCCTCTCTTTGAAAGCATATTACCTGCTCTCATGCTAGACAAGACAAGCATAAAATTCTTATGACACAAAATCTTTCCCTCATAACTCTGTAGATTTTGCTTCATTGTTGTCTTGTGTTCGTGTATTGGACAAGTCTGAGCAAGTTCAATTTTGGTTCTTCAGTGGCAACTTTTTTATCTGCCTATATCCTTATGGGTTTTATTTTTGTAATTAAAAAAATTCCAACAAAACATGTCTATGTGTATATCTCTAATAACTATTCTAAATATTTTAATCTATGGGTTTACTAATTTCTTTATTTTTGAAAAATTTTCTTCCATAATATCTTTAATTATTACCTTCTTATCGCTTATTCAGTGACATCAATTAATTCAGCAATGTGTATTAATGATTAATTAACAATTAACTGGGCCAGTTCTCTGTCATTTATAGCAATCTTTTTGTTTTAAACTGCCTTTCTTTCCTTGACTTTCATAAGAGCTTCTCAAGTTTTCTTTCACAACACTGACTCAGTGTATTACAGGGTTGATTTTTTAAATTAATGTTTCTAATGCTGATTTTAAGTGTGATTTTGTTTTATAATATTTCTAGATCTGATGCTACTCTGTTTTTATTTCTGCTGACCTCATTGCTAGACTTCTTTTCAACTCAGTCTTTGGTCTTATCATCTTCTGTTTTCATTTATGTTCATGTTTCTCTGACTTTTATGGATAGAAGAAAGCAAATGCTTTCAAAAATTCACTTTTGCTTTCTATGGTAAAATTCCTCTAAAAATGTGTGCTTCCCTGCAGTTTCCACATTTCAGAACACAGGATCTTTTGATAATCTGATGCTGCTCCCATGCCTGTTTACTCATCTTTCCTGTTTACCAGCGAACAAGCTGGGGGCTCTTTGCTTTGCTTTCTCCTCACATTTCAAACAAAAAGGCCAGTGCCTATGAACTGGCTCCAGGCATCATTCTGGTGGGTTGCTTTCTTCATTTTATTATTTAGTGTGGATTTTATGACTTAAGGACGAATCTCTTTGCTGAGCTGCCAGGTTATAAGGCACACGATATAGTTCTGGTTACTCTGAACCATCTGTAGTTTTTCTTTGTGGGAAATAATGAATGGACAACTATCATCCCCAGAATGCACCTCTCCTTTCCTCCCCTGCTCTGCTGTCTTGTCCAGTTTCCTCAGGATCCTCAGCTCAAGATGGGCAGCACCCAGCGGCACTTCTCTGCTGGGAACTGTAGTTCAGGGAGACTAATTCAAGATGAAAGAATTATTAGGGTAATGAGTGGGCTCAGAAGACCTCTATCTACCCTAGGAACTCTCTGCCCAGCAGGGAGTAGCTTCATTCTCCACCAGTGAAGTTCCCAAGGGAGCTCAGAAGAAAGGATTAGTGAAAGAAAGGATCCACTGTCAGCTTTCCATGCCTGTCCTCTCAGTTCCACTCAGGGCTTTATCCTTGCACTGGCTACTGAAAATCTTTCCCATGAGTTGCCAGATCTTTGAACCGAAGCCCTGGTCCCAAGGGTTGGTGAAGCCCACCTGTCCTTGTTGTGTCAGACTTGGAATGGTAGGGAAGAGAAGGCCACATTTTGAAAGATTTTTAGTTCATTTTACAAACTGGTGTAGTTTTTATCATGTTCTAGTCCTCTCAAATCTATCCCATCATTTTATCCACAATAATCTGTTAGAGAGGTACTAATAATAGCCCATTTTACAAATGAAGACAGTGAAACTCAGAAAGGTTGTTATAAAAATCTTTCTGAGGTCTCCCAGCTAGGAAGTGACAGAGCTAGGATTCAAGAGCAGATTTGTAGAGCTAAATGCCCATGTTCTCCTGCTCTTTCTTAAGTTGTGATGAAGTTTATATAGCAGAACATTAACCATTTAAAAGTATACAATTCAGTGAGATTAAGCACATTCTCAATATTGAGCAACTACCACCTTTATCTAGCTCTAGAACATTTTGTTATCCCAAAATAAAACCCCAAGCCCACTGAGCAGTCACTCCTCCTGTGTTCTTAATCACACCTCCTTAGCCATGCTGGGAACTCTGCTGGTGGCCCTGCTGCCATTGGGGTGGGGTACGTGAACACAGTCACCCCTGCCTGCCTCAAGCCCTTCCCCAACGCCCCCACCCCAAACAGCCTAGCCTAGGCCCATTATCACCTCACCAGCAGCATGGAAGAAGCCCTGCCCGGGGATCAGCCCTGCCACCTGCATAAGCCCAGAGGTTCTCTCCCACCTGGAGCTCATCTCCTTTGCTTTCTGTTAGACAGCTGCCTCAGTTTCCACTCAGGCCCAGCACTGCTCTTCTGTGCCAGGCCTGATAGGGCAGGGACCAAGCTCTCTGATCTTACTAACCTTCCCCATCCCCAGGGCCTGAGCCTAGTTTCTGTCCCTGACCTGAGAATCTCCTGAATATCTTCTCACACCTCCCCTCTCACCTGCTGGAACTCTTAGGGAAGGAAGCTGGGGTTCTCCGTGCCTCCTGGGCATGGGGGAAGGGGAAGGCATCCTCTCTCAAGGGAGAAAGGAGCAGCACTATGCCAGGCAGTGACTGGGGTCATCTCACATGCTTATCTTTCTTAACCCTTTCAGCAGCCCCCCGGGTTCAGCATTGCAGACTCCAGGGTTAAAATGAAGAGTCTGAGGCTCCCTAAGTTCGTGTAGATTGGAGCTCAGAGGCCACTTTCCCCAGTCCCACTGAGTCCCCTCTCTTCCTGATTTGTGGTCTGGTCCTGCACAGCCCTGGGGTTATGCTGTCTGGGGACCATTATTAGCCCCTCCCATTACCCAGAGCTCCTCAGGCTCAGCAGCTTCGAGTGATTCACTGAATCTTATGCCTGGTCTCTGCACAAGGAGCCAGGGGAATTTCTGTTAAAGTCCATCTTCCTTGAACACGTATACTTGGCAGGAATCCACGTGTCCCTTCAGAACCCTTTGTCTCCACAGAGAGAAGCTTCTGGAGCCAAAACATTTCCAGTCTGACCTTGCGCAGTTAGAGAGACACCCTGTCTGACAACCCCCTAGACAGGTCACCTGCTTGTGTCTAGATTTAGTCCATGTTAATGGACACACGGCGGCCTGAAATTAATGAGGAGCCCCAAAGACCTTTCCCATTAGCCGACTTTGATGGCAGCAAGGCTGACGGGTGTCTCTCTGCCCTTTCCTTCCCGGCTGAGTTAGCCAGTCCAGATCCCTGCTTGTGCAGGGTCAGCTATAACCCAGTCAACGAGACTGCAGGTTGGGAACGGAGAGTGTCTGAGCAGACTTGCTGGGCTTGCAACACACATGCTTGGCACTTGGTGAACACTCCAGTTCCTGGCGTCATTGCACATGTGCCATGCTGTGGGCATGGCCAGTGAGTGGTTAAGGGTGGGTCTCCAGCTCAGCCAGGAGACCTGGTTTGAGGCCCCTCAGCTCTCTTCAGCTGTGTCATCTTGGGCACAGTACCTTTGTAGAGTGTCATGCTTTTCATGGTTTTGAAGGTAAAAATGAGATGATATGTGTGACTGCTTGGCAGAGTGCCTAGCACATAGTAAACACTCAGTAAATGCCTACTGTATTTATTTAGGTTAAGTCAATATGGTAGGCTTTATTAATTATTATTCTTAATTATAGGACTCGGCTGGGTGTGGTGGCTCAAGCCTGTAATCCCAGCACTTTGGGAGGCCGAGGTGAGCGAATTGCCTGAGCCCACGGATTTAAGAACAGCCTGGGCAACTTGGCGAGACCTCATCTTTACAATAAATACAAAAATTAGACAGATGTGGTAGCACATGCCTGTAGTTCTGGCTTCTTGAAAGGCTGAGGCAGAAGGATTGCCTTAGCCCAGCAGTTCGACGCTGGGGTGGCTGTGAGCATGCCACTGCACTCCAGCCTGGGCAACGGAGTGAGACTCCAACTCAAAAAAAAAAAAATTATAGAACTCTATACATGTCCATGGAATTGCAGAGTATAAGTATTTATATATGCATATCTACAGATCCCCATTTCTGTCTACATACACTTGCCTTTCCCTCCCTCACTAAGTCCCCAACCCATCCCTGGACATCCCTTCTGGGCTAGAAGCGAATTAGGGAAGGTGCCGCCTTGATCTAGCAAGGTCAATTATGTTCCTGTGTGTCTGTCTCAGTCTGAGTGTGTTTTGGTAAGTGGCTGGGCATGTGTCTGTTGTGATGTCTCCTCATGTCTGTGTGTTTGTGCATGAATTTGTCCATGTGTGTATTAGTCAGCTTGGGCTGCCATGATTAAATACCACAGACTGGGTGAGTAAACAACAGGCATTTATTTTCTCACAGTTCTGGAGGCTGTGATAATAATCACAGTTCATAATCAAGTTCATTTCTGGAGGCTGTGATAATAATAATCAATCATCAGTTCTGGAGGCTGTAATAATAATCACAGTTCATAATCAAGGTGCCCAAAAATTTGGTTTCCGGTGAGGACTCTCCTCCTGGCTTGCAGACAGGTGCCTTTCCACTGGGTCCTCACGTGGCATTTTCTCTCCTCATGGGTAGGGAGAAGTGAAAAAGAGACCTCTGGTGCCCCTTCCTCTTCGTATAGGGGCAGCATTTGTACTACCTAAGGGCCCCACCATTATGACATCATTTAACCTTAATTACCTTCCTATAGGCCCTATCTCTAAATAGTCACATCAGAGGTTAGGGCTCCAACATATGAATTTTGAAGGGATACAACTGTGTGTGTGTGCACACACGCACTCATGTGAATGTGTATGTGCTGACCATGTGTCTGTGTGAATGCGTATGTGCTGACCATGTGTCTGTCTGCACATGTGTCTGTGTGTCTCTGTATACAGCAGAACTGAGAAGGGGTAGTGAGGACCTTCACCTGCCAATCACCTCCTCCCACCTGAGGTGGAGCGAGGCAGGCTGGGGCACCAACAGAATCAAGCGTGGGCTCCTCACTGCCGATCAAGATCTATAAATAAAGTTGTCTCCCTGGCATGTTCCACACCACACGCGGCTCTTTAATAAAATTGGCTGAGATTTGTGGATAAGCCTGAAGCAAAGTCAATGCTCGGTGTCAATCCCACGCTAAGAGGGGCCTTCAGGGGTCAAGCGGCTTCCTGTGTATGATTCCATATCAAAGATATGTCAGCCGGGTGCTAACTAGCTCCTGTAGACCAGAGAGATGCCCAGTGCTGACTGGGTTCACATTGGGGCCCCTGGGCCAGGGTGCCAGTGTGGTAAGTGGGGGTGGGGGGTGGGAAGTACAGCTGAAAGTGGCTTCTCAATGGGACTCGGCTACTCCTCAGAGGCTTGGGGACTCAAAATGCCTTCTCTGAGCAGCGGGCAGGATGGGAGGTAGCAGCTTTTCCCAGCTTCCCTTTAAAGCCTCTATTTTTCAGATCACAAGGGGGCATCTGTTGAGGAGGTGTAGCCAGTGTCTTCCTAGGACCCTGCTACTCCCCAGAAGATGTTGGAAGCATCTGCCCAAAGCCATGCATGCAGAATCTGCTGAGGGCATGTAGGCTTCCCCAGGATCCCAGCTGATGGCAGAGTAACCAGAATGTGTGCAGGACTTGGTGGATTCTGTCCAGCTTGTAGCCACTTGGGCAAGATGAACATCTAATAGGCATGCTGGCCACACTTGATGAGGCAGAAAGAGGGGAAATCAAAAGAAGTTTGGTTTAATTAAGTATCAGGGAAGATTTATGCAACTTCCTCTCCCTGTCTTAAATATTAATGAGGCCAACCTGCAACCGGCTCCTGCAGCATCCCCTAGCCAGCTTGAGAGAACTGAGGAGGATGGGCTGGGGGGTGGGAAGAGCAGCAGCTTCCCCTCAGGGTGCACGCCCGCGCGCGCGCACACACACACACACACACACACACACACACACACAGGGTGTAACAGCACCTACCTGGGGCAGGCAGTGGGCTGAGAGTTCTCTGCCAAGTACTTGGCCAAGAGGTCCATGAAAGTGACCAGCTCCTTCTAGTCTGCTGATCAGGCTGGGTTTGGAGCAGGATCATCTCAGCCAGCCTTGCCCTTCCTACCCTTGTGGCTGAGTCAGCTCTGGCCTGAGGGGAGGCAGGAGGGTGACAGCGAGTGTGGGGTGAAGGTCTCTGTGTGTAGGAGTGAAGATCCAAGGGGTAGCACTCTGGGCTGGGTCAAAGGTGGTGTGTGTGGGTGTGAACAAGGCTGAGAGTGAGAAGGTGGAATGGGGAGTCTCATGAAAGAATGACATTGTATGGCTTCCCAGGGAAAACTGAGGGGGGGGACAAGGAAGGAGACCAAGCAAAGTCCCACAGAGGGCAATGGTGTTATCAGGCTTCTCCAGAGAAACAGAACAAACAAGACATGCGTGTTGCCAGGTGCAGTGGCTCACGCCTGTAATCCCAGCACTTTGGGAGCCTGAGGCGAGAGGACTGCCTGAGCCCACAGATTTGAGACCAGCCTGGGCAACTTGGCGAGACCATGTCTCTATAATAAATCAAAAAATTTAGCTGGGTGTGGTGGCGCACACCTGTAGTTCCAGCTACTTGGAAAGCTGAGGTGGAAGGATCGCCTGAGCCCAGCAAGTCAAGGCTACAATGGCTGTGAGTGTGCCACTGCACTCCAGCCTGAGCAACAGAGTGAGACTGAATTTTTAAAAATGTGTGTATGTGTACAAACAGAGATTTATTACAAGGAATTGACTCACACAATTATGGAAGCTGAGAAGTCCCAAGATCTACAGTCAGCTAGCTGGGGTCCAGGAGAGCCAATGGTATAAGTTTTAGTCTGAAAGCGAGCAGGCTTGAAACCTAGAAAGATGTTTCAGTCTAAGCCTGAAGGCAGGAAAAGACTGCCATTCCAGCTCAAGCAGTCAGACAGGAAGAGTTCCCCTTTGCTGGAGGGAGGGCCAGACACCTTTTTTCTTTCATTCAGGCATTCACCTGATTGGATGAGACCCTCCCACATTCAGGAGGGCAGTCCACCAATTCATGTGTTAATCTCATCCAAAATAATTCACAGACACACCCAGGATAATGTGTGACCCAATGTCTGGGTACCCTCTAGCCCAGTCAAGTTGGTACATAAAATTAAGCATCACGGTCACCTTGCCTTCATCTCCAGTAAGGGAGTACTTGAGGCCCAGCCTCTGACTCAGCACATCTGTGGAATCATGACTTCTGCTATGTTCTTTTGACCAAAGCAGGTCACAGTCAGCCTTGACACAAAGGGCAGCAAATTGAGTCACCTTCTGATGAGGGGAGCTGCCAAGCTGCATTGCAGGGAGGGTGAAAAACAGGGGCATTTCTGTGATCCCTCCATCACGCCCTCTAAACCTCCAGACTTTCCAGGACTTATCCTGCCCTGAGGGCTTCACAAATCTAGTCTCAGTTCAACAGCAGTGGGCAAGCACCAACATTTGGCGCCTTGCCTTCTCTACGTCACTGTAGTCCAGCTCCCCTCTCCCTTCCAGCCTCATCCTTTCATTTGCCCATTCTCCTTCTCCATTCCTGCTCTATCTCAGTGGACTCCTCAGAGCTGCGATGGTGGGGATGTTGATAAATACATAATAGTGTCCAGTGCTGGACCTAGTCAGGACAGGGAAGTCAACCTCTTTTTCCCAGGGCCTGCAGCCCCAACCTAGAGCAGTCAGGCAAACCCCCAAGGGATTGCAACCTCTGTGCTGGACACACTTGGTTTTTGGATTAAGGTATGTGAGAGACTCCTGCCAATTGACCTGCTGAATGTACCCTGGTGCTGCCAGCCAAGATGGTTACAAACATCACCATTCCCTACCCCAGTGCACACCTGTCTCCAATCCTTTCCAGTGTGCCAAGGGTTAGGGAATAAGTAGGAAGCCAAGAACCTGTCCCAGGAAACCAGGAGGCAAGACCGTGCGTGAACCCAGATGTCAAGCCCCTAGCTCCATTGTCTTCTCAGTCTTCACTTGTAAAACATTGATGCAAAGATAAAATTATTACGGATTTCAAGAAGGCAGCTGCAGGGTAGTATCTTCTTCGTCATAGATCCAAGAAACAGCTTGGCTTAGCTGGGTGTTTCTCTCTTTTGGGATACTTCTGAGGTGTGGGGGGAAGAGGAAGGGAGGAGCCACAGACAAACATGGACTTTCTCTCTGATATATCTATTGTACTCAAAAGGTTTGGGAGGGTGGAAGCTGTTATTTAATTGGCAAGTCATAAAATATATATATATATTTTTTGAGTCGGAGTCTCACTTCGTCGCCCAGGCTGGAGTGCAGTGGCACGCTCACGGTCACCCCAGTGTCGACCTACTGGGCTCTGGTGATCCTTTCGTCTCAGCCTTCTAAGTAGCCAGAACTACAGGGGTGCGCTACCACACCCAGCAAATTTTTAATTTATTGTAGAGTTGAAGTCTCGCCAAGTTGCCCGGGCTGGTCTCAAACTCTTGGGCTCAGGCAATTCATTCGTCTCCGTCTCCCAAAGTGTTGGGATTACAGACTGAGCCACCAAGCCCGACCCATAAAATAATTTTTAAACATCACTTTATATTAAGCATTTATATGTGTATGTATATCTGTGTTTAAATAGAGAGAGATGAAATAAAATGCAAAGTTTGCATGACCTTTTAGAAAAAAATAATAAATATTTTATTGCTTGCAATAGGCAAATGCTATGCCCCAGATCCTTTGGGAATATTTTTTATTCTCTTTTGTTGCTGAGGGCCACTTGCGTGGAGACGTTTAATCACACTGGTCTAGTGTTTCATCGGAGTCAGGTAGACTTCGGTTCCAGTTCCTGTTCAGCCAATTCCTGGAAAAGATATCTCTCTGAATCTCACTGCCATTATCTGTTGAATAAAAGGCTTACATTAAATTTTAGTTTAAATCATAAGATTATAAAGTGACTTTAAGATGAGAACTGTGTTTCATTCATCTTGGTATCCTTTGAGCTTATTAAAGTGCCTGACACATAGTAGGTGCTCAATCATCCACTGTAGAGTAAATTTCTAACAGTGAAATTGCTGGACCAAAGGGTTTGTACATTTTTAGATTTGAAAGATTTTGCCCAATTACCTTTCACAGATATTTTATGCATTTATATCTTTTTCATATTTTAAAAATATTTTTCTGGCCGGGCACAGTGGCTCAAGCCTGTAATCCCAGCACTTTGTGAGGCCGAGGTGAGAGGATTACCTGAGCCCAGGGGTTTGAGACCAGCCTGGGCAACAGTGAGAACTCGTTTCCACAGTATATAAAAAATTAGCTAGGCATGATAGCCTGCACCTGTAGTTCTGGCTACTTGGAAGGCTGAGGTGGAAGGATCGTCTGAGCCCAGCAAGCAGGTCAATGCTGGGGTGGCCGTGAGCGTCCACTTCATAATATTGTAAGAAAGGGATTGTCAGTAGTGTGATACTGCCAGGGGATGGTTACACAATAAGGGTACCCACTCCAGCCTGGGTGACAGAATGAGACTCTGCCTCAAAAAAAAAAAAAAAAAGAAAAATTTCCCATGTCAACATTGTGTGTTATCAAAGTTTCAATGTTTTGATGTTTGCCAATACAGTATATCAGAAAGAATATTCTGTCACAAGTTTTTATTTCTGTTATTTTGAGGAAGGTTGAGCATCTTTACATTTGTTATGAGCCATTTGAATTTGTCTTTTTAGAAAGCTGCCTCTTCAAGCCTTTAGCTCTTCTTGTAGTTCTTTTATTGTTTGTTTGTTTTTTGTAAGCTATTTGTAGATATTCCTTATATTAAATACATTACTCATTTATCAGCCTATTTGTTGCAAACACCCTAGTGTGTTATCTTCTCTATTTTTTCTTGCACATTAAACCTTTTTAAATTTATTTTTTTATTTTAAAGATGTGAGGCACAATTCAGGATTAGATATACAAGTGGCCATTATACAGGTAAAGTTTGAGCCTCTCTGTGGTCCCCACTTTGCTTGGTTTGAGATCTGGTACCCTTATTGTTACATGCCTCTCTCTCCCCTGGCAGTCTCATGCTACTGCCAACCCCTTTCTTAGAGTAGTATGGTAAATGTTCAGGGTCTGCTTATGAGTGAGAACATGCGGTACTCAGTTCTTTATTTCTGTGATAGATCACTGAGTATTATAGACTCTAAATTCATCCAAGTTGCTGCAAAGTCCATATATATGTTTATCCTTCTCTATGTCTGCGTAATATGAAGTTTTTTTCCTTATTTAAATTTAACATTCTTGGACCAGGTGCAGTGGCTCAAGCCTGTAATTCCAGCACTTTGGGAGGCCGGGGCAAGAGAATTGCCTAAGCTCAGGGGTTCAAGACCAACTTGGCCAACTTGATGTGAACTCATCTCTACAATAAATCAAAAAATAAGTCAGGCATGATGGCACACACTTGTGGTTTCAGCTTATTGGAAGGCTGAGGCAGAAGGATCGCCTGAGCCCAGGAGATTGAGGCTGTGGTGCCGTGGTGTCTCCAGCCTGGGAGACAGAGTGAAATGCCAACTTAAAAAATAAATGAATGAATAAATAAATAAATTTAGCATTCTTTTTTATGACTTCTGGGTTTTGCATCTTATTTAGAAAGTGCTCTCTTATGACAAGATTATTATTTTTTAATCTCTATTGTTATAACACTTTTTATGTTTTTTAGCTTTTCATACTTAAACATTTGAGCTGCATGGAATGGTGTTGATATAAGGAGTGAAGTAGGGTCTCAACTTCACTTTTTTCCAGATGACTGCCCATGGAATTGTCCCAATACCAGTTATTAGGTACCCCACGCTTTCCCTTTAATAAGACATGCTACCTTTATCATATGTGAAATTCCCCATTTCCTACTGTATACCTTTCTGAACTCCATTTGATCAATTGGCCAGTCTTTCTACCCTTACACCATGACCAAAGCATTTTAATTACTGAAGTTTAATAATGTGTCATAATATATGATAGAGTTAGTTCTTTCTCATTGCTCTTTTTTTTCCCCCAGAATGTTACTGGTTATTCTTGTGTATATTTAGTTTTTAATTTAAGCTTTATAATTGGCTTGCTTATTTTAAAAGATCCCACTGGCATAGTTATAATGATCTTATTAAATGTATATATTAATTTAGGAAGATTTAACATCTTTAAAAACTTTAATCTTCAACTTGACAAAGAAATACAATCATTTGTTACTTAGAAGAAGGTACCAAGAAAAACATAACAGAAAATAAAGAAATAATGGGCAAACGTTTTTCAAACAAATGCAAGAGAAAAGAAAGCAAAAGTGGAAATATCACTTCATTTTATATTGATCAAAGTTATGGTGCATGATGGACACAAACAGATACTAACTTTTATGTGCTTACTAATATAGCATCAAAACATATATAAAGCAAAATTGGTTAGAAACATAAAGAATGGACAGAAATAATTGTTGGGGGAGACTTTTAAGAGCACTGTTTTATTCCTTTTATATATCAAGTAGACAAAAAAGTAAAATGTTGACTTAATTTTTTATGTTGAAAAAGGCCAAATTAACAGACACAGTTTTGTAGCTTAATAAAAATATACCTGAATTTAAAATATTCTTAGACAATTTATTAAAATGTTCACATAACAGATCAGAAAAATAATCTCAATACATTAAAAAACTAAAATTTCTAAGCCTTTCTCTGAACACAGTTAGTAAAACTAGAGGTTGACAGAAGGCACCAGACAAACCAAAACTCCAGCTACAGGGAAACAAAACAATAAGTCCTTGGTAAAAACAAAAATAGGTAAACTGAAAAATCTAGCAACAAATGTAAGATGGAATATATATAATATATCAAGCAAGATACAAATGAGAAATTAGATAAAACAACAGGTAAAGAAGTGATTTTTATAAAAATAACATTATAAGGGACAATTATGAGAATGTCCTCAAATGTGAAAATCTCTAAAATCTGGGACAATATAAACTACCAAAGCTGACTTTAAGTTTAAATAAAAACTGGAAGGACTAATAATAATCGAAGAAAATTTTAAAGTTATAAAAATCTATCCCCTAAAGAAAGATGAAACCAACCATTAAGATATAATGTTCAAGCCGGGCTCGGTGGCTCAGCCTGTAATCCCGCGCCTTTGGGAGGCTGAGGTGAGTGGATTACCTGAGCCCGCGGGTTTGAGACCCGCCTGGGCAGCGAGACCTCATCTCTACAATAAATCAAAAAATCAGCGGGCGTGGTAGCACATGCCTGTAATTCTGGCTACTCGGAAGGCTGAGGCGGAAGGATCGCCGGAGACCAGCAGGCGAGGCTGCGGTGGCCGGGAGCGGCCACTGCACTCCAGTCTGGGCGACTGAGTGAGACTCCAACTCAAAAAAAAAAAAAAAAAAAAAGATATAATGTTCAAGTTAATAAGGCAATGTAGCATGGGATACAAAATAGACAAATGAAATAAACTCCCCATAAATCAATCCCTTGCATTAAAAAATATTATGGTACATAACAGAGTTGGGATTATAAATCATCAAGGAAAGAATGGAATAGAACAATTGGTTATCCACACTGGAAAAAAAATGCATTTATATCTTACATTGTAAACAATTATAATACACAGTTTACAGGTGAATTAAAGATATAAATGTGAAAAGCAAAACATTTTTAAAAATCAGGAAAAAAACTTTATCAACATAGGGTAGGAAAATCTTCCTAAATCAGGCCAAAAAACACAAAGTACAAATGAAACAATAATCTCAATTGTATTAAGATTAAACACTTCTGTTTATCTAAAGAAAGTAACAAGATGTGACACATATTGGGAGAAAGTATTTGTCGCAGTATATAACCAGTAAATTAGATCTAGAATACATAATCCTACAGAGTAACAAGAAAAGGCAAACCATCCTAAAAAATGGGCAAAGTATATGAATAGGAAGTTATTAAGGATGAGGAAAACTGAGTGACAAATGAACCTATAGAAAGATGCTTAATCTCACTAGTGCTAGAAAACACAGTTAAAACAATAGGAGAGCATTTCTAATGTCTGCCAGATTGACAACAATTTAGAAGTCTAACAATACCAAGTGTTGATGGGAATGTAGAAAAATGGGAACTCTTGTACATGGCTAGTAGAAATAAAATAGTTATAATAATTTGGAGAACAATTCAAACTATTTAATAAGGCTAGATGCTCACATCCAACAACTAAGTAGTTCTACATTTAGGCATATGCTTTAGTAGTGTTTTGCAAACTGAGTGTCATGAGCTACTAAAAAGTCAAGAACTAGATTTGGAGGATTGAAACCAATATTAAAATAAGTAGACTAGAATGGAAGTTATCAAATTGTATCATCCGTACAGATAAGCATTTTCTCATGAAACTTTTGCTTTGGTAATACTTGTATATGTTCATTGCATTGTGATGTAAACTGTCTTTGTGACCATAAGTTTAAACATTTTTGAAAGCCACTGCCTTAAGAGACTCAGACAGAGTGCATAAGGATGGTTATTGAAATATTGTTTTAGATTGGCAGTTGAGGGAAACTGCTAAAGGAGGGAGGGGCACACCTCATCAACAAGGATACCTGCATGATCAATGTTTATATACCTAACCCTGAATTGTACCCCATCTTTATAACAAAAATTTTTTAAAAAAGAAATATTGTTGTAGTTGCAGGGAAAAGGAGAAACAATGACAGCTTATCAAATAGACATTTATATTATAGGATGATATCTCTAGTAAGATACCATTCATGTAAATGTAAAACTAGGTAAAACAGCACTATATATTTTTATAGATAAATATTTTTATGTAATAAAAGTTTAGAAACCTGGAGGAAAGACTATACTTGGGGCCCAGACAATAGTTATCTGTGGGGAAAGAAGGAGAAGGATTGGACTTTGGAAGAATTTAGAAGAACATTCACCTACCTATAATTCTTATATAATTTTTAACAGATTTGAAGAGAAAACAAAGAAAAATAATCAAATTCAAACCCTCCACTAAAGCAAGGCAGACATTTAAAAATTAGTTTTATTTGTGACTTCCTTTAGTTTTGTGAGCCAAAAATATTAATAGTTCCTATGCTATAATAAATGTTTCCAGAACATAGGGAAAAGGTGCAAAATTATCCAATACATCAGTCAGCTATTGCCACAATAATACTACATAGCAAACCACCTCCAAACTACAAGGTTTAAAATAATCAGGCCAGGTGCATGGCTCATGCCTGTAATCCCAACAATTTAGAAAGCCAAGGTGGGAGGATTGCTTGAAGCCGGGAGGTTGCGATCAGCCTGGACAACATAGCAAGACCTCTCTTTACAGGAAATTTTTTAAAATTAGCCAGGCATGGTGGTGCACGCCTGTAGTCCCAACTAGTCAGGAGGCTGAGGTAGAGGGATCATTTGAGTCCTGGAGGTTGAGACTGTAGTGAGCTATGATAGTACCACAGCAGGGGTGACAGAGTAAGCCCCCAACTGAAAAAATAATAATAAAACAAAATAACAATCATTTATTCTTGCTCACGTGCTTGTAGGTCACCTGGGCATTGGCTGATCTCATCTAGGCTTGGCTAGACTTGGGTCAAAGCTGAAGATAAGATGCAGGTGTGCTCTATATTTATCTCATCTTTTGGAAAAGTGGATTAGCTGGGGTATGTTCTTCCCATGGTGATGGCAGCATTGAAGAAGGCAAGCACACTGCACAAGTACAATATAAGCTTCTGCTCTTAAAAAACACCCATGCACATTTCACTGTCCAAAGCAAGTCACATGGCTAAACTCAAAGTCAAAGGGCAGAACATATACTCAGCACACTATGAAGACACGACAAGGGTGTGGATGTCTAATTCTACTGCAGAGGGGTAAAGACTTGGGTCCATAATTCAATCTAATTCATTCCACCCTATCTATTTCATTTTATGGAGCTAGTAGAATCTGGAGCCAACATTGAACAGAGATAGTATTGGCTTCCATTTTAAAAATGTAAACAAGAAAGTTATGGATGAACCTAATTTGTAAATGAAAATGTGGAACATTCTTTTAAAAATTTTAAATTGGTAAATTGAAATTAACAATTGTTTATGAATACCATATAGCATAATAATTGTATATGAAATCCTAACAATGATATATGAAAATCATCTTTCATAACCATGAATGATTTATCACAGGATTTCAAGGATTGCTCATACATAAGAAACTCAATAACATAATACATCATATTAGAAGGATCAATAAAAACAAGAGAGAACATCAGTGAATGCATAAAAGACATAGAATAAAATCTGACATTTGTTACCAATGTTTAAAGCCTCTTTAAAACACAAGAATAGGTGAATACTCATTCACATAATAAAGAATACTTATATTAAAAAGAACAATAGAACTGTACATACAGGAACATAATAGAGACATTCTCTTTAAAATCAAGAGCAAAACAAGTATGACTATTTACATTTTTATTCAACATTGTTTTGCTCAATGGAATACAATATATTAATAAAGATAAGAGGTCTAGCTATTAGAAAGGAGAAGATGGAATCATTATAATTTTCAGAAGGTACAATTATATATCTAGAAAACATAAAAGTATTAACTGAAAAACTCTTAGGATAAATGAGCAGTCAAATGCAAGATAAATATTTAAAAATAATAGTTTGGTTAAATGCCAGCAATACCTAGGTATAAGCTGGTTATTTACAATAGATTCTATTTACAATTGCAATAAAAAACATAAAATATTTAGGAGTAACCATAAAAAGAATTATTCAAAAATTCTATGTGAAGAATACAAACCTTTATTCAGAGATATAGAGGATTCAAAAATGGAAAGGTATACCATGCTTGAGAATAGGAAGATGAAATACTGTCAAGAGATGAATGCTTCCCAAATTAGTTAATAGGTTTAATACAACTCCATTCAAAAGATAAAATGGGTTGGACCAACTTGATAAAGTCATTCTAGAGTTCATCAGGAAGACAAAATTGTTGATTGCAGTTATTTGCAAAAAAAGAGAGGTGATGAGGAGCACTAGACCCAACCAATAATACAATTTATTGCATAGTAGTGCAATCATTTTAAGAGTGCCATTTTTACTGTATTTCACAGACACCCTAATGGAACATGATAAGTAGCTTGGAAACAGACTTTAGGAGTAAGAACTTACAAATAAGATGTGGTATTTACATATAATTTTCATTAACATATCAGATAAATTACATTTGATTGTGTATAGCAGAAACCTTGCTGATGGTGTTTAGGGCATTGTTTCTCTTACGAAACAAACTGGCCAACAGTGGTTCAAGAATAATGCAGCTGCTCTGGGAGGAAAGCATCTTCTTGCTTCCTTCTCCATCATGCTAGGCGTGTGTCTTTCATCATGAGGTTGCAAAAATGGCTGCTCCATCTTGAGCCATCCCATTCACTTTCTAGACATGTGAAGCAGTGGAGAGAGGAAAGGAAAGGTGAAGGGAGGGAGAAAGGCAGGAGGAGAGGAAGAAGGAGCAGCATCTATATCTAAAAGTGGAACTCTCCAATTCACAATTCCTCAGCACACATCCACTTAGATCTCATTGACCAGAATTGAGTCACATGGCCACCCCAACTGTAAGGGAAGCTGTGGAAAATGTTTTTTTTTTTTTTTTTTAAATGGTGAGCACAATACCTCCCCAAGCAAAATTAAGATTCTGTTGGTAAGAAAGGTTAATTGTTATAGGTAACCAGCAATGTCTGACACAGAAAGCATTCCAATCATTGTGAAGAAGAAGGTGGGGAAGCAACAACTATTTGACTAATGAGGTTAGGGAAACTAGCTAAAATATTTAGGTTAAAAATAAAAGAAACTTAAGATAAGCATTATCTTACATCAAATGCCGATATAATGTCCATAGGATTTATAGATAAAAAGTAAGATAAGAAAACTAGAAGAATACGTATGCAAATAAAGACCACATTTATCTCCATCAAAGGAAGAAAGACTTTCTAGGCATACAAGCTAAGGAATAAGTATCAAAGGAACATATAGATACATTTCACTAGATTCGAGTAGTTTTAATTCTATAAATTAAAAATTCCATTGACAAAATTAAAAGGCAAGTCTCAAACTAAAAAACAATCAGAAAGGGTTAATATCCTTATTATCTATTATGATATATGTCAATAAGGAAAAGTTGAGGCCCTCCTAAAATCATTTGGCAAAAAAGCCAACAATTCATGAAAGAGGAGACACAGTTCATAAATACATATGAAGCAATGTGCTATTTTGAATAAATTAATTACAATTTCAAAACACTTCAAGCACTTATTTTTGCTAGTAAAAATATAATTTATATTTTATATTTTATATAAAATTATTTATAACCTGGAAAATGCAGAATAGTATGAAGTTGAAGACAAACATCACTATGCTTCAACAACTAAGAGATAATAACCTTTGTTATCTTCATTTCATTCTTTTTTCCCTCACAAATGCCTTCTAACTAGTTTATTTGTCTCTACTGCCTCTCCTTTCTTTTTTCTCCTTCCCCCCTCCCGCCCCCATTGCCTCACTGTACGTCTGTTCATTATCCCCCTAGCAGGGCATATTGCTGCTTCTTCAATATCAGTCTTCCCCTGCTGGAAACAAGGGGAGGTTAGGTCTTGGGCAAGCAGTGAGCAGTGTTTTCCTCAGGAAGCATTAGATGGCTGTAACTCAGCAGCAAAGGAGGCTATTAGATGAGGAGCACATTGACATTTGAGAAGCACTTGTGGCCACTACTATACAACTTTGCTTACACCCAGCACATTATGGTTTTAGTCTTATAGTTTTCATTTATGATGAATGGAACACAGTAAAAGTAAAACTCATGAGAGCTTTATTCCTACCAGACTTATCCATACAGAGGTAATCATATAAATTTTGTACAAAATTTAAAAATCAACTACCTAACAGAGCTGGAAAGTGAATAGTTTCAAATAGGCAGCTAATTATCTTAACACCACTTGTTGAATACTTTTTTTTAAAATTCTTTGTTCTATTATTTTGTGTGTTTATATATACACTAGTACCTAACTACTTTAATACTATAGCTTTAAGATGCATTTTAAAATATCTGGTAGCAGATGTACCAGTTATCTATTGGTATGTAACAGACAAGCCAAAGTTGAAGAGCTTAAAACAAAAACTTATTTGCTTATGACTATAAAAATTAACAGATATCTTTGTTTAAAAAATTCTGAAATTAATTAATGTCTTTATCCTTCTCCCAAACAATACAAGAACTTTAAAACATTTTAACTCGGATAACCCTGCCTGATTTATATGCTATTGTCAGTGTATTATGGTTCTCCAGAAAGACAGAACCAATAGGACATATGAGAGGGAATGTATTAGGGCAGTGGTCCTCAACCTTTGTGGTATCAGGAACTGGTTTTGTGGAAACAGTTTTTCCACGGACTAGGGGTTGGGGGCAGGGAAATATGTGCAGACAAACCTCACTCTAATGTAGAATTCTCATAAGGAGCGGGCAACCTAGATCCCTTGCATGTGCAGTTCACAATGGGGTTCTACTCTGAGAATCTAATGCCCCAACTGATCTGACAGAAGACAGAACTCCACTTGCCCTTTGCTCACCTCCTGCTGTGTGGCCCTGTTCCTAACAGGCCATGGACAATACCAGTCCGTGGCCCAGGGGCTGGTGACCCCTGTATTAGGGGGATTGGCTCACCCAGTCACAGAGGTGGAGAAGTCCCACGACAGGCCATCTTGAAGCTGGCTCAGTCTAAGTCCAGAAGCCTCAGAACCAAGGAAGCTGTCAGTGCAGTCCCTAGTCTGACATAGAAGACCTAAGAGCCCCCAGGAGGCTGCTGGCACAAGTCCCAGAGTCCCAGATCCAAAGAACCTGAAGTCTGAGGTCCAAAGGCAGGAGGAGGAAAGGTTTCTGGCTCTGGAAGGAAGAGAGAGCAAAGAGAGAGAATCCTTCTTTTGCAACTGTTAGTCTCAACTAGGCCCCTGCCAATGAGATGGTGCTCGCCCATTTTGAGGGCAGGACTTCCTCTCTCAGTCCACTGTCTCCTGCCAGTCTCCTGTGGAAACATGTTCACCGACACACCCAGAAAAATGCTTCACCTGCCGCACAAATGTCCCTCAGTCTGGTCAAGTTGGTCCCTAAAATTAACCATAACACAGTGTTTTCTTCTGTTCTTTTGTAATCCTCCATATTTAATATTGTTATTTTTACTGTTTTTTATAATAAATGTTTATTTACATATAATGATATAGTCACCATTTTCTTTGCTCATCATTCCTATCTAGAGCTCAAACTTTCCTGTTAGGGTCATTTTCCTTCTTTTTGGTAGTACACTTTTTAGAAGATCTTTTAGTGATAGTCTGTTAATATTAATTCTCAAGAGTTTTGTTTCCATTAACATGACTTTATTTTATCATTGTTTTTGAATAGTAGTTTCTTTTTTCTTTTTTTGAGTTGGAGTCTCACTCTGTCACCCAGACTAGAGTGCAGTGGCCGCTCCCGGCCACCGCAACCTCGACCTGCTGGGCTCCGGCGATCCTTCCGCCTCAGCCTTCCAAGTAGCTGGAATTACAGGCATGTGCTACCACACCCGGCTGATTTTTTGATTTATTGTAGAGATGAGGTCTTGCTGCCCAGGCAGGTCTCAAACCCGCAGGCTCAGGCAATCCACTCACCTCAGCCTCCCAAAGGCACGGTATTACAGGCTGAGCCACCGAGCCCGGCTGAATAGTAGTTTCATTGGATAAACATTTTGAAAAAGATCCTTTTGACTTTGGGTTCCATTGTTGCTTATGAAAAGTCACCTGTCATTGTTATGTAGGTAATCTGCTTTTTCTCTGTGACTGTTTTTTAAATTGTATCTTTGTCTTTGCTGCTCTTCAGGTTTATTGTAAAGTGTCTAGGTATGGGTTTCCTCTTATTTTTTCAAGATTCACTGGACTTCCAGATCTGAGTATTTGTGTATTTTATCAATTCTGAAAATTGATATCTCTTCAAAAACCTTGTCCCCCATTCTTTTATCTCTCGATACTTTGAAAAAATGTGGTTTTAGACTTAATGTTGCTTTCTTTGACATATCATGACTTCTAGTTCATGTTTTTCACCTCCTTTCTCTCTATGCTTCATCATGGGTAATTGGTTCAACTCTATCTCCCAGTCGTTATTCTTTATTCTGGGCACGTCTGATCTACATTAAATCCATTCATTGAGTTTCCCAGGTCACTTATTACATTTTTATTTCCATAAGTTATTTGTAATTCCTTTTATCTGCTTTTTAAGTTTTGATAATTTCTTATTACTCCAAATATATTAGACCAAACTATTTTATATTCTGTATTTAATAGTTCCAATGTCTATAGTCTTTGAAAGTCTGATTCTGTAGTCCTGTGTTTCTACTACCTTTCTTTCTTTTTTTTTTTTTTTTTTTTTGGAGTCTCACTCTGTCGCCCAGACTGTGCCGCTTCCGGCCACCGCAGCCTCGACCTGCTGGGCTCCGGCGATCCTTCCGCCTCAGCCTTCCAAGTAGTTGGAATTACAGGCATGCGCAACCACGCCCGGCTGACTTTTTGATTTTTATTGTAGAGATGAGGTCTCGCTGCCCAGGCGGGTCTTGAACCCGCAGGCTCAGGCAATCCACTCACCTCAACCTCCCAAAGGCGCGGGATTACAGGCTGAGCCACCGAGCCCGGCTTCTACTACCTTTCATTCATGATTGTTTTTAGTAAACTCACAATTATTTGATTTTTTTTTTTTTTTGAGTTGGAGTGCACTCTGTCACCCAGGCTGGAGTGCAGTGGCATGCTCTCGGCCACTCCACCATCAGTCTGCTGGGTTCCAGCGATCCTTCCGCCTCAGCCTTCCAAGTAGCCGGAACTACAGATGCATGCTACCACGCCTCTTCAATTTATTGTAGAGATAAGATCTTGCCAAGTTGACCGGGCTGATCTCCAACCCGCAGGCTCAGGCAGTCCATACGCCTTGGTCTCCCAAAGTGCTGGGATTATAGGCTGAGCCACTGAGCCTGGCCTATTTGATCTTTATCTAGTGGCATACTTTAAGTATTGAGTTTAAGATGTATTCCTCCCGAGAACTTTTAATTGGCTTCTGTCAGGTGCTTGGAGACACTGATATAGCAGGAATACTTCAAAATGTCTAGCTTTTTCATTAGTGGGTTGATGGGTGGACTACACAGATAGTATAGATTCTAACTCCCAACCCACATGCTTGTGGTTTGGGATTCTCCAGGAAAACTTTTCTTTTTTTCTTTTTTCTTTTTTTTTTTTTACTCATCAGAGCAAGGCCAAGACATCAAGCATCTCTCATGGGATGGGGTGTTGTTACCATTTTCGGCGGTTTCTTTTCTAATGCACCCATTAACTGAGGATTTTATCTTTCAAGGTAGATCCATGGGAGTTCTTGATCCAGTTTTTCTCCTTGCACAGGATTAGCAGATGCTTTTCCAGCAACTGAACTACCTTTCTGGAATCGAAACTTACATAGTCTTTGGGCTCTGCTTATTGTCTACTCAGATGTGAACTTAAAACGTGTTTTAAAATGTCACATGAAACTTTTAGTTGTACTATACCAGGAGGCTTTCTTGGGGTAATTAGTTTAGCCATAAGTAGAAATCTCCCTTAGTGATTCTTCTGTCTCACTATTTTCCTAGTTTTTTATGTTTATTAATTGAAATGAAGTTTAGAATGTGCTTGTCAAGTTTAAAAAACACTGCTAGGATTTTGATTAAGATTGCATTTCATGTAAAGATTATTTAATGGAGAATTGATATTTTTATAGTATCAAGCTTCCTACCTAAGAGCAAGAAATAGGTTTCCACTTAGTCAATTCTTCTTTTATACAACTCATGTGTTGTAGCATTTTCTTTGTATACACTCCTTATCTTTCTTTTAAAATTTATTTTCAATTATATCTTATTTGTTATTTTTATGGATAGCTCTTCAATTACATTTTCTATTTGGTTATTGCTTTGTATATAGGAATGCTATTTGTTTTCTTATGTTAATTTTGTAACTAGTTACTATATTAACTCATTGTTTCTAAAAGTTTGTGGTTGCTTTAAAGGAGACTTTCTAAGTCAAAACTTCATCATCTGCAAATAACTATTTGGTCTCCTTTTTAATATATGTACATCTTATTTTCCATACTTATATTATTACATTGGTCATAAATATATATTTTATTTACCTTTTCGGATAAAAATTGCTAAGTTAGTTTGGTCTGTTATTTTCTTTTCCAAACATTTAAAACTTTCTATTACAGAAACCCTTAACTATCCATAATAGTAGAGAAATAGTGTAGGCTATCTAAATATACTTATCACTTAATTTCCACAGTTATCAACTCTTGTCCAATTTTATCGCTATTCCTCCATCTTCCAATACCCCACTGAATTTTTTGAAGCAAATCTCAGACATCAAATCATTTTATCTGAAAATTTTCAATCTGTCTTTCTAAAATCAAAGAACTTTTTTAGAAAAAAAAACACAATAACACCACACACCTAAAAAAAGCAATAATTTCTTGATATTATCAAATATGTAGCTAGTGTTCAGGTTTCCTTGATTGTTACATAAGTTCTTTTTCACAATCAATTATTTGACTCAGAGCTAAACAGAAAATCAAGGTCAATGCCTTGCATTTGGTCAATAGGTCCCTTGGGTCTCCTTTGGTCTTTAAGTCTTCCCACTTTTTGAAAAAAATAATTTATTTGTTGAAGAAATTGGTCCATTGTCCTGTAGAGTTTTCCATATTCTAAATTGCATTGATGTGTCTTGTGGAGTCTTTTCATATTTCTCTGTCCCATGTGTTTTCTCTGAACTCATCATTGGTTCTAGAGATTTGATTCAGGTTCAATATTTTAGAACAAATACCTTGCAAGTGGTATTGTATAGTTCCACCAGCTGTGCCCAGATATCTGTTTTCCTCCTCTCAAGACATTAAAATTGAGCAGAGTTCCGGTGTTGTCTACCTGGTCATCCATTAAGAGTACCCCAATAGCTTGACTGTGATGATTAGTGTGTGGTTTTGTTTTAGATGTCTGTTTCAGCTCTGTCTGTGTCAGTAGGCTTAATGCTTTGCCTGTTTGCTCTTTCACCCAATCTGTCCACTTCTGCTCTGTTCTGAATCAGGACTGAGCTGTTTTGAATCAGCCCCCTGTATGGGCTGCCTTTCCCAGCCTACTATGTCAGCTGGGTTCCAGCTGTGTAAACCCATTGGGAGGCACTGGTAGGAACTGGCAAGTTGCAATTCTCTCTTGCCTTCAGGAGTATCTCCATCATCAGCTGCATATTTTCCCTGTCTCCAGCCTCCTCCTGGTGACCCCTCCCTCTGATCCCAGCAATTTATCTCTTCCCTTTCCCCCTCCTGTGTTGGCAACTTCTTGAGATTGCCAACATCTGGGTCACCTCACTGTCCCATCTGGCTTCTCAACTTATGTATGAATTTGTTGTTTGACACACCCAGAGTGCTTTCTTTTCCTCCTGGAACTTGGGAAGACATGGGTATTGTTCTCTAAAAAAAAAAAAAAAGGAAAAAGAAAATTCAGAAGAATTGAAAAGCATTGATATGATCTTGGCTTAGCAGGTCTGAATGAATTCACTTTGAAATTGTCTGGACCTCAAGCATTTTCAAGTGGAAGCTAGAACAATTTCTCAATTTCTCCCAGGATTGCTGATTTACAGAGGTTTTGCATTATTTTTAAAGAAGAAAAAGATTAAATATCAGATCAGTCTCTAAAAATGATAGGTATGATCTACTTTTAAAGTAGATAATAAAAAATACATATAGAATGTTTTTTTTGTTTTGTTTTGTTTTGAATGGTAAATTTGCCTGCCTCTAAATTTGGGTCAAGCCCACAGTGTCTTTCAGAGCGCTTAGAAGAATTGTCTCAAGATTAAAAACTGGTAGAAAAAATCTCATACAGCCAGGAGGTGACTAAACTAAGTTACAGTAGTCTGTGGAATTTATGATGTGAATTGTGTTGGCATTGAGACTAATGGGAAAGAGCTCTCTTAACCAGAAAGATCCCTGACCTCTGCTTTCCAAAACGTTTCCCCCCAAACCCCTCCAATTGTTAAATGTATTTCTAGAATCTCAAGAGTAATTGTTAAGAGAATCATTAACAATCATTACTACTTCTTGCTTCACATTTTTATAAGCATAACCCATCATGATCACCTTGACTAATATACAATCTCCTTTGGTATCATTAATTTATCATGAAGTTATTAAACATTTACTGAGCAAAGGCAGTCCTAGGCAATAGTGACAACGGCAACAGTCTGACCCTACACTTAGGGAATTTACAATCTCATAGAGAAAAGAGAGCTTGACCACTTAACTGTAATTTTTGTCAAGTGCTTGGAAGTCAAAATCTGGGTGCTGGTGTGGGACGTGGGTCAAGGTAGGCTTCCCCAAGGAAGCAACTGAGGACTTTATGCTGATACTTTATGTTGATGAGTAGGAGCTGACCAAGCTGGGTCACGTGCATGAAACTTATTCCAAGCAGAGGAAAGAATTTAGGGTGAGGATGAGGGCTAAATTGAGACCCTGGTTTTCTCTTTTCTGAAGTGGAAGGACTAGGAAGGGAAAGAAGGAAAGAGGTAAGGAAGGAAGGAAGGAAGGAGCAAGAGAATGAGAGAAAAACACAAAACCAACATCAACTCTTCCATAGTTGACATTGTTCTTACCACTGGAGTTTCACTAGGTGCCTTTGTGCCTTTGGCTGGGTGACCAGACTTCTATGAGCCTCAGTTTCCTCCTTCATATAAGAAGTTCATGCTGGCTGGGCTTGGTGGCTCAGCTTGGAATCCCAGCACTTTGGGAGGCCGAGGCGAGTGAATTGTCTGAGCCCGCGGGTTTGAGAACAGCCCAGGCAAATTCTCTACAATAAATCAAAAATTAGCTGGGCGTGGTAGCGCATGCCTGTAGTTTTGGCTACTTGGAAGGCTGAGGCAGAAGGATTGCTAGAGCCCAGCAGGTCAACGGTGGGGTGGCCATGAGTGTGCCACTGCACTCCAGCCTGGGCAATGGAGTGAGACTCCAACTCCAAAAAAAAAAAAAAAAAAGCACCCGGTGGTTCTACTATGAGCACAGAACTGAGAATGGGTCACCTCCATATGCAGGAATATATTTTTAATGGCTATTTACATTTGTTAAGCCAATTTCCATGAAGAACTGCAGTCAGAGAGTTAGTGACCCAGGGCTTCCCAAGGCCAGAATTTCAGGGACCCAGGCCCAAGTGGAGGACTCACACTCTGTGAGTCTCCATCCACCCCACCCCACTCCCAGCATTCACAAGCTTTCTCTGCTCCTGTATATGAATGAGGTGATCTTTCAGCTGCCCTTTGTCTTGGAAAAAAATTAATTCTCATTTGCATTACCTCGTCTAAATGTCACCCACCGATATTTTGTTAGACATTAGCGGCGCTGGCAGGGAGGGCCGCGGGGTAATTGTGTTCTGCCTGGTGCTGGGATTTACATAATTTCAGACAGCAATTAAAGAATCCTGGGGAATTTTTTTCTCTCTCTTCCAACCTCTCCTACAAAGAAAGTGTTCGTTTACATTAAGCGCTCAGCTCCTCGCTGTTCATTTGCATAAAATTAAAGGTTTTTGTGTTCCCGAACAGCAGGGTAACATTTAAAATTCCGTTTTAAAAAGCTCACCTTACAATAATAAAATGTTAATATCATTTCATAGGCAATGCAAGGTTGCCAGATGCCTTTCACTTCCAACTTGTATCCATTGCTAACTGTTTTTTCCTCTCTTTTTCTCTCTACTCCATCTCTCCCCCCATCTTTGTCCATCCCTATTCTTCCTCCCAACATCTTTAGCCTCACCTGTGTCCTCATCTCTTTGTGCTCTCTCTCTCTCTCTCTCTCTCTCTCTCTCTCTGCTTCTCTTTCTCTCTTATCCCTTTTCTAGATGGAGTCCAAATGTCCTCAGCCCTCACCAACTTGAGGCCATGAAACAAAGTCAAGTTTTTGTGATCATCTGTGAATAATGATTCTAAGCTCCCAGGAGCCAGGTCCCAGAGTCCTGTTCCTCCACAAACCTCAAGTCGCCACCCACGCAGCCCTGCATCTCATATGGCCTATACTCTCCAGCCCTGGTTACTCTCACCTCCCCCATGAAGCCCATTATGCTGCCCCATCAGCATTGATGTACACGATCCCTCAGGAAGGTCACTCCCCATTCATTACTGCAGCATCCCATTGGGGCCTGGGGCCCAAGCATTCCTTCTGTTTATTCATTTATTTATTTTCTCTTATGTGAGAGGTATTAAGGTGACTGTATCATCATATGAGAAGACACTGACAGCAAAGATCCTTGCCCAGACTCCCTCTCCCCTCTAGTTGCCCAGCCCTGGGACTGAGTCTAGGGCTTTCCAACCCTACTCCAAGGACAAACCTTCCTTAGTCCACCTCAGTCCATCAGGCATTGCTTAAGAACTCAAAACTCCAAGGGAAGAGGCAAGAGAATGATTCTGGTCCTGCTTTTCTGTGAGCATCCAGGATCCCCATGTCAATTTTTTTCACCTAGAGGGGCAATTGCCTTACCTCATTCACCAATAGTCTAACCCTAGGCGTTGGTTTCCAGACACAGATATGAATCATAGGCAGAGTCTTGGCCAGAAATATGAAGGTAGAGCCAGTTTACTTGCGTTAAGAAGAGACTTTCAGCCAGTAGAAGAAGAGACAAGCAAAGAACAGAAGGCTTTGGAACCCAAGTGGAAAGGGCCAGTCCTTGTTGATTGGTGAGGAGACAGAGCTAGTTCAGAAGGAGGCAGCTATGTGGGGCAAGGCAAGGTTTGTCACATTCAGTGCATGCTTCAGTAGAGGGTAAAGGTGAGTGTAGAAAACATTGAAAGATGGAATTCTCCCTAACCTCCCCCCATAGCCCATGGAGTGAGAGCTCAGAAATCATGCTAGATACAGAACAATAAGGACAATCTTGTCTACTGCATGCCAGAGTTTTAAAGCTGATATTCATACCCACAAAAAGTAGATCATATTTTAATGTGAGACTTTAAGAGATAAAGAGGTATTCTGTTTATGGGGGAGGTATGTGGGGTCATTCCAGCAAAGAGACCACCATGTGCAGAGGTTGTAAAGATGCATGAAGTAAAGTTTGCTGAAGAACTGAAAGAAGGCTGAGCACAGAAACCAAAGAGGGATGCAAATAAATAAGAGAATATGACCTGTATGTAGGGAAAAAGCAATTAAGAGAAATTATTTTTACAGAAACTCAGATATTGGACTTAGACTTACTAGACCAAGATTCAAATAAACCATTTACACATGACCAAAGAGCCAAAGAAAACCATGCCTAAAGGACTAAAGGAAATCATAAAAATAATGTTCTTCTAAACAGAGAATACCAATAAAGAGAAAGGAAGTATAAAAAAGTACCAAATAGAAATTCTGAAGTTGAAGAGTATAATAACTGAAATGAAACTTTTACTAGAGAAGATTAATAGCAGCTTTGAACAGTCAGAAGGAAAAACAGTCATCAAATTTGAAGATAAGTCAATTGAAATTATTTAGCCTGAGGAACTGAAAGAAAAAAGATTGAGTATAAATGAATAGAGTCTAAGAGATCTATGGAACATCATCTGACATATCAATATATGCATAATGGAAATCCCAGAAGGAAAGAAGAAAGAGAAAGGAGAAGAAAGAATATTTAAAGAAATAATGACAATGAACTTCCCAAATTTGATGAAAAATATGAATCTACACATCCAAGAAGATCAACAAATTCCAAGTAGGATAAACTCAGAGATCACATTATAATCAGCCATTCAAAGCCAAAGACAGAAAGAAAAATCATGAAAGCAGCAAGACAGAAGTTAAGTGACTCATCAAATACAAGAGATCCTCGATAACATTAACAGCCAGTTTATCATTAGAATCTGTGGAGGTCAGAAAGAAACAAGGTAAAATATTTAAAGTTCTGAGAGGAAAAAACTCTCAACCAATATTTCTATATTCAGCAAAACATGCTTCAACAGTGAAGGAGGAATTAAGAAATTCTAAGATTAAAAATAAAAAAGCTGAGGGAGTTCATTACTGGTAGATCTGACCTATAAAAAATACTAATGGGAGTCCTTTCAGCTTAAATGAAAGGACACTAAATAGTAACTTAAAGTCATACCCAGAAATAAAGAACACTTGCAAAAGTAACTACTTAGGTAAATATAAGGTCTAGTACTATTGTATTTGGGGTTTGTAACTTCTTTTATTTCCTATAAAATTTTGAAACACAAATGCACTAAACAAAAATTAAAAATTATTTGTTATAGCATCATAAATCTATGTTAATGGTCACACATTGTAGAAAGATATAGTTTGTCACAACAACAGCATAATGCAGGCAGATAAATCTATACGAGGAAGTACCCCCCGCAAAATGGAATTATCTTTTGGAGACCCCTTGTAGTCCACTCAGAATTTGTTCCTCTGAATCAAATGGTCAATCAAAATTTATATCTGGAAGTATTCAGAAGACTGCATCACAATTTGCAGAAGAAACACCCTGAGTTGTGGCAAACAGGTGACTGGTTCTTCCACCATGACAACGCACCTGCCTACCTCATGCTGAGTGTTCAGCAGTTTTTTTATCAAAACCAGCATGACTCCCATGCCCCACCCTCCCTTTCACTGGATCTTGCCCGAGTGACTTTTTATTGTTTCTCCAGATGAAAAAAGTCCTCAAAGGGAAACGTCTTGCCAATATGGTAGAGATGAAACAATAACAACAACAAAAATAGCAGAAGCACTAAAAGGTATCAAAATCAATGAGTCCAAAAACTGTTCTGAGCAGTGTAAAAAGGGTCTCGATAAGTATATTGCATCAAATAGAGACTATTTTGAAGATGACTGAAGTTTAAACATGTGAGAATACACAGCTTTTAATAAATGAATTCCAGGGATTTGGGGGCCCACACTCATATAGGAGCAAAGTTTTGTGTAATAGTGAAATAAAGTTGATATTAATCCAAGCTAGATTGTTATAAGTTAAAATGTTAACTATAATATTCAGGACAAACTCTGAGAAAATAAATAAAAAATATATACACTAAAAGAAATACCAAAAGAATTAAAATGGTACACTAGAAAATATTTATCTGGTACAAAATAAGGCAATAATGAAATAAAATGACATAAGTAATTTCTTATCAATAATTACATTAAATGCAAATGGATTAAACTCTCCAACTGAATGGCAGAATGAATTTTTTTAATGACCCAACTATGTGTTGTGTATAAGGGACTCACTTTAGATTAAAAGACACAAGAAACAGATTGGAAGCAAAAGATATTCTATGCAAAAAATAGCCAAAGAAAGCTGGAGAGACTATACTAAGGTCAGACAAAATAGACTTTGAGCAAAAAAAAAAAAAAAATTATTATAAAGCACAAAAATGGCATTATGTAATGATAAGAGGATCAATTTATCAAAAAGATATTGCAATTATAAACATATATGCATCGAACAACAGAGTCCCCAAATACAGAAAGCAAATACTGACAGAAATGAAGGGGAAAATAATTCTCTAATACTAGCTGGAGACTTTAATACCCCACTGCCAACAATGGATCGAACAACTAGACAGGAGATTAACAAGGAAAAGGGGACTTGAACAACATAATAAACTAACTAGACCCAACAGATGTTCATTGAATAATACATCCAACAATAGCAGAATACCCATTCTTTTCAAGTACACGTGGGACGTTCTTCAGAATAAATCACGTTAGGTCGCAAGTCTTAATACATTTAAAAGAAATCATACAAAGTATCTTCTCCAACCATAATGGAATAAAAGTAGATATCAATAATAGAAAGAAATATGGAAAATTCACAAATATGTAGAAATTAGGAAACACACTCCTAAATAAACAAGAGGTCAAGGAAGAAATCACAAGCAAAATCAGAAAATACTTTTGAGATGAATGAGAATAAAAATACAGCATACTAAAACTTATGGAATGTAGTAAAAGCAATCATCAGATGGGAATTTATAGCTATAAATGCCTACATTGAAAAAGAAAAAAGATATCAAATCAATAAAACAACAAACTTACACTTTAAGAAACTAACAAAAGAAGAGCAAACTAAACCAAAGCAAACAGAATGAGGAAAATAATATTTGAACAGAGATGAATAATATGGAGAATAGAAAACAATAGAGAAAATCATAAGTTGGTTCTTTGAAAAGAATAAAACTGGCAAGTCACCTAGACTGTCCAAAGAAAAAGGGAGAAGACTCAAATTATTACTAAAATCAGGAATGAAATGAGATATCATTACTGAACATACAGAAATAAAAAGGATTATAAGAGAATACTATGAATAGCTGTATGCCAACAAATTGGATAACCTAGAGAAAACACACAAGGGAACACACAAACTACCAAAACTGACTCAATAAAAAATAGAAATCTGAATAAATCTATGACAATAAAAGAAATTAATTTAGTAATCCAAAGACTTCCAACAAAGAAAAGCCCAAGACCAAATGACTTCCCTGATGAAATCTACCAAATATTTAAAGAAAAATTAACACCAATTTTTCTCAAACTCTTACAAAAAATAGAAAAGAATATTTTTTAGCTTATCATATGAGGTCAGTATTACCTTTATACCAAAGCTAGACAAAGACAACACAAGAAAATTTACAATATCCATTATGAATACAGACACAAAAATTCTCAATAAAATATTAGCAAATTGAATCCAGCAGCATATTACAAAGATTGTACAATCATAACTCCAAGTAGGATTTATCCCAGGAATATAAGGGTGGTTCAACATACAAAAATCAATCAATGTAATACACCACTTTAGCAAAAATGAATGAAAAACTCTATATGATCATCTCAATAGATTCAAATAAAGCATTTGACAAAATTCAACACTTTGCATGATAAAAAAACACTCACCAAACTAGGAATAGAAAGGCAATGTCTTAACCTGATAAAAAGCATCTGTGAAAATCACACAACTAACATAATACATAATGGCAAAAGACTGAAAGCTTTCTCTCTAAGGTCAAGAACAAGGTAAGGAAGTTTGTTCTCACCACTTCTATTCAATATTGTATTGGAGATTCTAGCCAGAGTAATAAATCAAGAAAGTGAAAAAAAAGAAAGTCGTCAAGATTAGAATGAAGAAATAAAACTGTCCTATTCACAGGTGACAAGAATGTCTATGTGGAAAACCCTAAAGTACACACACACACACACACCACACAACACACACACACACTATTAGAACTATAAGCAGGTTCAGTGATGGATACAAGATAAATACATTAATATCAATTGTATTTCTATATACCACCAATTAATAATGCCAAAATGAAATTAAGAAAATAATTCCCAGCTGCTTCTTTTTCAGGAGTTGATTCTAAAATTCATAGAGAATTGCAAGGAAACTTAAATAATCAAAAACAATCTTTAAAAGGAAGAACAAAGTTGGAGGACTCATACTTCCCTATTTCAAAACGTATTGCAAAGCTACAGGAATCAAAACAGTGTGGTACTGACATACGGATAGACAGATCAATAGAGTAGAATTGTGTCCAGAAATAAACTCATATATTTACCATCAACTGATTTTCAACAAGGATACTAAGTCATTCAACAGGGGAAAGAAAAGTTCTTTCAACAAATGGTATGGGACAATTGGATATCCACATGCAAAGAATAAAAGAAGATCCCTATCTCATGCCATTAACCAAGAAGGGGTTAAAGACCTAAATATAACAGCTAAAACCATAAAACTCTTAGAAGAAAACGTAGGTGTAAATCCTCATATCTTCATGGATTAGGCAATGATTTCTTAAATATGAAGCCAAACACATAGAGAAACAAAAAATTTGAACTTCTTCAAAATTTAAAACTTTTATGCATCAAAGAACATTACTGAGACAGAAAAAAAACTCTACAGAATGGGAGAAAGTATTTGTGAGTATTATATCTGAAAAGGGTCTGGGGTCTAGCATCCAAAATATACAAAGAACTCTTACAACTCAACAACACAAAGATTTTTAAAATCCAGTTAAAAATGATCAAAGGATTTGAATAGACATTTCTCCAAAGAAGATGTACAAAGGGCTAATAGGCACAAGAGAAGATGATCAACACCATTAGTCATTAGGGAAATTAAAATCAAAACAACAGTGAGATACCACCTCACATTCACTAGGATGCCACTATAATTTCTTAGAACAAGTGTTGTTGTTATATGGAGATAAGGAAAATAGCATAGGTATAATATAGGAAAATAACAAACACTGGCAAGAGTGTGGAGTATTTAGAACTTAATACATAGCCAGTGGAAATGTAAAATGGTGCAGCTGCTGAGGGAAACAGCCTGGAATTTCACCAAAATATTAAACATAGAATTACCATAAGACCCAGTAGATCAACTCCTAGATGTATACCAAAGAGAATTAAAAACATGTTTACTCAAAATAGCTAAAAGTGGAAAAAACCCAATCCCTATCAACTGGTAAGTGAATAAACAAATTGTGCTGTATCCATACAACATAGTGTTATTCAGCCATAAAAAAGAATAACATTCTGATCCATGCTGCAATATGGATGAAGCTTGAAAACATTATGATAAGTGAAAGAACCCAGAACCAGAAGGCTACATGTCATAAGATCCCATTCTTATGAAATGTCCAGAATAGGCAAATCCACAGAGACTGAAAATAGATCACTGGTTGCCAGGATCCTGGGGGAGGGAGGAAAGGAAGGGACTGCTTTATGGAGACAGAGTTTCCTTTTGGGGTAATGAAAATGTTCTGGAATGAGACAGTGGTGGTGTTTGCAGAACTTTGTGAATATACTAAAAACCACTGGGTTGTACACTTTAAAATGGTTAATATAACCATTTTAAATTTTACTTAAAATGTAAATTTAATTTAAGTTAATTTGATATTTATGCTATGTGAATTTTATCTCAATTAAGAAGTACCAAGCCAGGGGGCGTCCAAGTTCTGACTCCACGACTTCCAACCTCTGTGACCTGTGTAAAGTGATCTAATGGAGATAAGATGCTATAGTACAATGAGAGAACATGGGTTGGATCCTAGACCATAAATAAAATAGTTATAAATGGCATTATTGGGACAACTGGAGAGATTTGAATAAGAACTATAGAATACATAAGAGTATTCTAATAATGCTACATTTCATGCTTTAGATAAATGTACTTTTATTATCTAAGAGAAAGTCCTTGTTTTTAGGAAATACACCCTGAATATTTGTGGACAAGGGAAATATGTCTGCAAATAACCCTATGCATATATTTGCATATATACATTGTGTATGTGCATAGAGTGTCATATTTACATACATGCACACAACTATATATGTGTGTGCATATCTATGCATATATACAGACAAAGCAAGAGAGGTAACAATGATAAGCAAATGAGGTAGAATAAGACTGGGTAAATTGTAGTAAAGTGTATACAGGAATTCTTTGGACTATCCTTGTAATCTTTCTATAAATGTGAAATTATATTTTAAAATAGAGGCTTAAAATGATAAATCAGCATGCAACTAAATAAACAAAGTGACTATCAAGGGAAGCCTGGGGCCTGGAGAGAGATGCAGTTCTGTGTATCTAGACAGGAAGAAATCAGAGTGAAGAGGAGAGAACAGGGTGGGTGAGGTGAAGTGCTGTGTGAGCCTGGGCCTGGGCCGGTGTACTCCTCTGTAAAATGGGTACAATAACACATCCTGCAGTTTCTGTGGGGGGATTCAGTAAGAAACAGTAGGTATAATGCTAGACTCAATGCCTAGCATGTGGTTAAGAGCTCCATAAATACTTTTAGCCTAATAGTTACATAAATACAGTTACTATGACAGTTACAAAGCACACGCATAGCATTTAGACACAACCAGTATTACTCAAAGCATTTTACAAGTATTAATTCATTTTCATCCTCACAAGAAAAACCTTATGAGGAAGGAACTACTATATCTTTGTCCCAGTTTAAGATAAGGAAACTGAGGCACAGAGAAGTTAGCTGCTTGCTCAACCAGGAGTTTCTAAGTTGTAGAGCCAGGATTTGAGCATAGGCAGGATGCCTTGAAGGACCTCTGTAATGTCATGAAGCTTTGCTAAAGGACAGTACAGCCCCGAGGCTTCTCAGATTGGGCTGGAGGCGGCCTGCCTGGGAGGATGAAGGGTGATCATTAAATTTCCCCAGCCTGGTTAGGGTGGTATAAGGGGTAGGGTAGGACATTACTGTGGCTAGGCTGGGCTGGGAGGCCAAGAGCTGACACAGCCTGAATGGTGATGCTTATAGAAACGGCAGTTACCATTTACTGAGCATTTTCTCAGTTCCATGCCAAGGACTTTCCTGCGTCATTGCATTTAACTAATCTCTCAGCAATACTTTGGGGTAGGCATTACTATACCCATTTTACGACTGAGGAAACTAAGACTCAGGGAAGTTGCCTGGCTTGCCCAGGGTCACCCAGTACTCAAGACCTGAGTGCAATCCCCAGGCGCCTGACTTTCCCCTGCTTCCCTCTGTCCAGCACAAAACTCAAGACACAGCCAGCTGATCCACCAATCACAAGTTGATAGAGTATTTGACAGGAGGTCACTCAGGACATCAGATAATCTCCTGGCATCAGACCAGTTCTGTCACCTTAAAGTCCCCATGGCGATCTGAAGGTGATGCAGAAGCCAGGGAACTCTGCAGAAGCTGCCCCTTCTCTCTGGCACACTGGCCTGATGGTGAGGAGGAGGGGAGGTGGGAACACTGCTCAGGCACTCATGGAAGGAACAGCCATGGGGCTGACAGGCCCTGCCCCTAATCAGTGCCTTGGGGTCTGCTGCTAGGGTTTCCTCCTGCCTGCTGGCTCAGAACAAATGGGTACCACGTTAGCCCCATCAAGCTTTCATTTTAGCTACATGGTTCTGGGGAGCAAGTGTGTGCTTGGAACACACAGCAGCTTGGAACACACAGAAATAATACTTACGGCGACAAAAGGGGTGAGCAGCCGGAGGAGTCTGGAAGGCACATGGAGTCTGTCAGCAGCCAAGCACAGCTCTTTCATACCCGGTTTGCCTGACTCCTTCCTCTCTCTGACCTTGTGCCAGGCCATGGCCTCTGCAGGAGAGCCCCTCTACCTCCTGTCCTCGCCATCACCTGCCTTTGCCGGCCTCTGTCTAACACTGCCCCTGGTATTCCTACCCCAAGGGGTCAGTTGCGCCAGCACAAGGCCAAGGTCAAGAGCCTTCATTCCCACAATAATGGGTCAGCTGTGCCCCTCCAGGTAGAGCATTCAGCCTGCAGAGTACTGGGCAACCCAGTACATTTCGGTCATGTCGGTAGGTTCTAAGGCTTGGTACCTGCTTGCAAGACCCGTTGACTCTGCATGTGCCATCCCCTCCAAGGATAGCAGCTCCAGCCGGGGTGGCTTCTCTTCCTCCAAATGCAGCCCAGACAACCAGGTGCTGCAGTTCTGTAGATTTCCTAATATTTCTGCTGCTCCTCAACTGCTACTCAGAGGTCTTCCCCCAGCAGCCATGAAAATGTTCCCTGCTCTTTTCGAGCGAGACCCCAGAACCAAGGCATAAAAGCACGCTGACTTGTGGTCTAGTTTCTCAAAAGCCCATCCCAAACTGGCTCTTGGACCAATGAAGAGCACTCCCAATGGCAGAAGCCAAGACAACCTTAGTGACAAAATAAAGGAGCACCAGAGTATTGCCCAAAGGAGAACACAAATATCCACAAATCCATTCGGATACAAATAATTGGTTGCATTAATGGATACATGTATAGTAGAGACAAATCTTCCCTGCAGAAAAATTCCAAATAATTTCTGCAGATACTCTGTCCTCAAGGAAATGAAGCCAAACTCCCCATCCTTAGGTGTGTGGGGGCTGTGCATGGTAACTTCCTGCTGGCAAGTACTATGTGGAAAGAGGAGTTTTCCAGTGGAGCAACCTGACAAACACACCTTGGTCAGGTGATCAAGGTCAACATCTACGGTGACAAGTCATGTTGATAGCCATAGCTTGTAGCCCTGAGAGGATGGGTTGGAAATGGCACTTTACCTCTGTGGTCTTTCTCCCCCAAACCCACTTCAGTCTAATCACAAGGAAAATATCAGACAAATCTCAGTAGAGGGACCTCACAAAATACCTGACTAGTACTCCTCAAAACTTTCAAGGCCACCAAAAACAAGGAAGGTCTGAGGAATTGTCACAGCCAAGAGGAGCCTAAGGAGACATGAGAACTAAATGTAATGTGGTCTCCTGGGTGGGATCCTGGGACACAGACAGGGTGTTACGGAAAAATTAAAGAAATCTGAATAAAGTGTGGACTTTAGTAAATAATTATAGATCAATATTGGCTTGTTAATTTTGACAGTCACCTTTTTAATGCAAGACATTAATAGTAGGAAAAACTCTTTACTACCTTAAATTTTTCTGTGAATCTAAAACTATTCTAAAATAACCATTTATTAAAAATATAACTAGCTCCCGAGTCCCCTATGAGCTGGCTTCTCTCCCTATCCCCCACCAGGCACCACCCTCTGATCTCACTCCATTGAAAGTGCTCATATTAAGTCCCCACCTGCACCCTTGGTGCTGGCCCATGGAGCCCCTCTGCTCACCTTTGAGACCTGTGTTTGACTCTGTCCCCACTCACTCCCTCCTGACCTCTCCTCCCTGGAATCTACCACGCCAGGGAACCTTCCTGGTCTTCCTGCTATAGCTCTGACCATCACTCCTGGGCGTCTCCTTTAGGCTCCGAGCCATTCCTGTCCCACAGTCCTCTTAGGGAAACTTTCTGACCCCTCTTTTCCCCATGTGGAGGCTGATGTCCTGGGAGTATCTCTCCAGCACAGATGGCATCATGGTGACGCAGAGCCCAGTGTCCTTCTCCTTGTTCTGGGGCATCTCCCTGTGGAGGCTAGATGTGTTGCTCATCAACTGTCTGGAACCAACACGCCTCACCTTCCCCTGTGCCTGATCTTTCTCCTCTGGCTTCCATCCCCCACCCGGGGCCCGAGGCTGCATCCTGATGTCGTCATGGGCTCTTTTCTCCCCTCATCTGCAGCATCTTATCCACTCCTAGTTCTTGGAGCTAGCTCCTTAACACTGGCTCAGGCACTGATGCACATCCTTGCGTCACCTCCCTGCCCTTACCCCTTTTATCACCCTCCTGGATGTCCGCACCAGCCTCTTCACAGGCTCCTTGACTCCAGCCTCCTCCATTCAACCTGCTGTCTGCACATCAGCCAAAGTGGTGACTGTAAACTGCCCATCTGACCCGTGACCATCTGCCTGAAATGCTAGTTGACTCCAAACACCTCAACTGGGCCTCTATAACCCTTCACTTTCTTCTTCCTCTCCATCCTCACCTCCTGCCTCTGGCACTGACACGTCCATGCAACTGGCCCACTTGTCACTTTTTATACTTTTCCTGCAATCTGGAATGCTCTTCTCTCTCTTGTTTTCTGATGTTTTCAGGACTAAGGTGAAGGGACAACTCTTCTGGAAGCCTTCTCTGTCTTGCTGGTGGGGCCAGGTGCCCCCTCTGTACCTGGAGCACCAGGTGCTTCCCTTGCTAGAGAACCTAGCACATAAAGCAGGTATCAACTGCTCACAGCAGATGTCCACCTCTCCTTCTCTCCCTCCAAACCTGTGAACATCTCCAAGGCGAAGACTGCATCCACATGTCTCTGTACCTCCAGGGCCTCTGGAGGTACTCAATACATGCTATGATCTCAGTGAACATTGATTGTACACCTGCTACATGCCAGACACAGTGTTCTCTTATTTATCCTTCACAGGAACAAATGAGAGCAAGTGCTTTTTTTTAATTGCTGTTTTACCAATGAGGAAACTGAGGCACAGAGCACTTCAGTAGCTTGTTTTAGATTTCACAGCTTACTAGCAATCGTTGAGTTGAAATGAGAACCAAAGCTCTGACTCCATCATTTGCCCTTGGAGCCATGTTGACCCATGCCAACAAATATCATCCATATTTGTTGTCATCTTTAAGGGTCCATAGCTTTCCTTCATATTGATGCAACATATTTTGCTTTACCAACCTGTTCTTAGTATATGTCCAACTGTCTGACTTTACACTTTCAAATAACTAGTCAATTTTATTAAATAATTCATGTTGTTTCCTACTGATTTGATATGCCACTTTTATCATATATTAAATAGCAATATAGATGAGTTAATTTCCTATATCAGCTCATTTGTTTAATTGTGCCAATTCATACTATTTTGAACTAGTATATCTTTACAAAGTATTTTAATTCATTCACTCCCTCATTGACTCATTTATTCAACAGATATGTGTTGAGTAGCTCTGTGAATCAGGTGCTGTTCTAGAAGCTGAGATTCTACAGTGATCAACAGAACAGTGAGCAGCACAGCATCGCCCTCCTGGTACTTGCGCTTGAATACCTGACCTAGAAGTTGTTCTTGCCTCAATCAATTTTATTTATTAAGATGTTCTCCAGCAATCTTGCCTATTTATAGCTCCCAATGAACTAATGTTGCAAGTAAGAAAATACATTTGGGATTTAATTGGAACTGAATTAAATGTATGGATTAATCTTAATGGAATTGACAATTTTTAATCTTCTTTTCCATGAACACAGCAGGTGTTTCCATATAGTCAATTCTTATTTTTATGGGAAGTTTTGCTTCACACATTTATTGCTAAGTTTGTTGCTAGATATTTTCCATTTTTATTGTTATTGTGAATGTCATCTTTTTCCCATGATATATACTAGATGATTAATGCTGGTATATAGGAAAGGCATTGATTTTTGAATATTTCTAAGTCAGCAACTTACTGAATTCCCTGATTAATTGTGATAGTTCCTAGTTGATCTTTTAGATTTCCTAGGTAAATAATCATAAAATATGTGAAAAATAATTTTGCCTCTTTCTTACAGTTTTACTACGTATTGTTTATCTTTTCTTGTTGCATTGACCAGTGCAAGGTTTCTGAGTAATGCCTGTAAATGTTTAACAACCAGCTCCCCAGGGGAAATAACCTGATTTGTATCATTTGCCCATTTCCATGGTGTAAATATTCCCACCACAGCCAATTTCAAGCTCCCATCATGAAGTCACTGGACAAGGAGTCAGAAAGAGATGCACACCTATACTCTCACGAACCAAGGAGAGCAGACTCTTACACACCACTGGCTAGAACACCAGACCACGAGGTGGTCTGTGGGAAAAGATATTGTGATAAAAATAAACTCGGACATGCCACATATATGCTCACATATATATATATACGCCAATATATTCACTTCTGGCAGGTTACAATGTACATGAGCATATCAAAGACTCTGAGAAATCCAGCAACATACTTGCCAAATTTATTTGACGAATAAAAACTTTTGGGAATATAGAACATACAGGGATGTCTAAATCACTTGATTCCATGATAAATCCCTGATCCCCACCCTCAGATGTTTCTCACCTTTGCCTAGTAATTCTCCAGTGTTTCCCTGGTCAGCACTTTCTCCTGTTCACTACTCTTGCCCACCTTTCCTGCTCCCCTCAAGCCTTCCCCATCATCCTCTCCCTCCCTCTCAGCTGAGAACACCTCAGCGCCCCACATTGAACCTGCATGTTTACCCCCGTCAGCACCCACCATTGCCTCGCTCCATCATCCCAAGATGAACCCCATGCCAGTACCAACCTCCAGCTCCTGGCCCTTCCCACTACAGGGGACCAAGGCCCACCAGTCATCCCTTCCCACCCTGGTGGGCCTTCTCATCAACATTTAAACATGCTCAAATCTCTCCACTCCTAAAACACAAGCAAAACAAGGCAATTCCTCATCCTCAACTCCTCTGTGTCTCCCAAAGAATTGTCTGCTGTCTTCGGAATAATTGACCTCTGTCTCTTCTCCTGTGGATTCCTGGCCCAGCGCAATCTGGCTGCTCTTCCTTCTTCTTCAGGGCAAAAATGTCCAACAAGATTCTCAGTGATGCCACTGCTGCTAGATCCAATAGATGTTCCTTAGCCCTCTCCTTCTGTCTTTACTTCACTTGCAGCCCCTCCTCCTTCCTGAACCACTCTTGGACTTTCTCCCACCTCCCCTGTCACCAGGTCATCTCCTCTGGTCCTCTTCCAGCCCACCTCTGTGTCCCTCAGAATTCCTCCCCAGCCATACTCCTGAAGGAGTCATCCTCTCCTTGGCATAAAGCTTCCCCTCTGCACCTAGGCTCCCACGTCTTCCAAGACCAGATCGGGTATTTGAAAGTAGCACTCTGGGGGGAAATAATGGTGACAGGGCACTGGCATTGTCAGCCAAAGTCTGGAGCAGTGACACTATGATTCTGAATCAAAAGCAGGGACCCCTTGCCTCCCGTACCACGTTGCCTGGCCTCTGCCCCAAGACTGTGGGTTGGTGGAAAGGTTCCTGGGGTGTAAACAAAGAAGGATCCATCGTCCTCTAACTCATCATCTGAAAACTGATCACACCTCATCTCGGCTGCCTGCAGGCCATGTTTTAGGCCCCCCTCCTACCACATCAGTGACAACAGGCAAGTGGGGGACAATATGGAGGGGGCACTGCAGGATCAGAGCTGGTGGCAGTAGCCAACCATTGGCAAAACACACAGCAGGTGCTTGCCTGGGCCTGCCCTTCCCAGCACACTGCACAGTGGGTGCAGGTGGGTGCTTTGCCCAACTCTCTCCTGAGCAAGCTTTGCTAAGGACCCCGTGGGCAATGGGTCCCAGCATTTCCCCATGTGGGAGCTTAAAGACAAAAAGAATTTCATTTCTGTCCCTGTTGATACCCCCGTTATTAACTGATGGCCTTAAGTAAGCCAGCTAACCTCTTTAAGCTCTAACCTGTCTAACCTGTGATGTGGGAATACCACAATTAGTGTGTTTTGGTTTGTTACTGCCAGGCCAGAGACTCCTTGCCCAGGGCCTGATATGCAGTAAGAACTCAGTGCCCACAGCTGTGGGCCCCTGGGAGCCACCCCCTTCTCTGTGACTGGGGGTAGGGGCTGAAACGCCCTCTCGTCGGCAGTGTGGGAACTCTGCCTGCTTCCCTCTGTCACCCAGGCCTATATTAAGAACATTAGATGTCAGCACAGACGCTTTAACTGCTAATGTGTGGTGAGAGGCAGGTGGGGCGCAGGTGTGTTGGGGGAAAGAGAGAATCAGGAGGTAGAAAAACAAAGGAGGAGGTGGGGGGTGGGCAGAAAAGCAAGATTAGATTAATTAGGACCTACAAAAGCAGGAGGAAGCTGGAAGCAGAGGAATGGGCAGGCCCAAGCAATGGGACATTTGTGAACAGTTCAGGAAGGCTGCTGACTCCTGAGGTCAGGAAGAGCCTGCTTCGAGCTTCTGTTCTGAGCCTCTGCAAAGATTCTCACTTGAAGAGAAGATGGGGTTGGTGCAAAGAGTCTCCCGGAAAGCAGACTGTCTGCGAAGGCAGCTGTCAAAGCAAGGCCCTGTTGCTAAGGGAACCGCCTGGGAAGAGCCTGAGTGCGGAGATGAAGTCACCCCACCTCCCTGGCAGCCGCGGGGGTTCGGGAGGGGCCCAGCGCTTCATCCACATCTTGTTTGCTGCCTCCCCAGCCAGGCTTTGATCCCAGGAGTGCAAAGATTCTGCCTCCTCCTACTGTACCCAGATGTGGCTCTCATCAGCAGGATAGGCTGTGCTGGTGACCACTGCAACGATGACCCAGGAGAGCTTGTGTGAAGGTCCTGGAGCACAGGGGCTTAGAAGAGGGTAGCCACACCTACCTGTCCAAGGGTGGTCTGGTGCCAAGGACCTCCAGAACCTCAGGCCATCCTCCCTCAGCAGGACATTCTGATGCCACACAAGAGCTAGAGGGACTCACAAAGAGTTTTCAATGAACTTGGGATGAGAATAGATTGAAGCTAACCAGAGGACTGAAGACATCAGGGTGAGCAAGAAAGGCGTAGGCAGCTTAGACATGCTTTGCCGGGTTCCCAGCTTGCCAGCCCTGGCTGTTCCCAAACATCATCAGGAGCTTTGAAACAGACCCAGTCCAGGGCCCACCCCCAGGGAGCCTGACTGATTCAGGTGAGGCCAGGGCTTCAGAGCTTTTTACTGCTCCCATATGACACCCATGGGCAGCCAAGGGTGAGAACCGCTAAGAGGTGACCGCTTTTTCTGCAATGCATTCTGTAGGTCTTCTACTTATACATTTTGTTACTGTGCTAAACATTTTATAAACAGAGAAAATCAAACATCTTGGGCAGTGGAAACGGGTGGTGTCTCCCATCTGGGTTGGGGGAAACCCATTCATTGACTCAGAGGGGGCTGCCCCAGAGAGGAAGGAACATTGGGGGCGCTGGGATAAGATGGACCTCGAGCAAGTTCCAGCTCTGCCACTCACTCCTTGGGTGACCTTGGGTGAGTTCTTCACCTTCCTTGAGCCTCAGTGTCTTTGAAAATGGGGATGACGGGAAGTTTCTGGGAGAAGGTGTATAAGTACAGCCCTATCTGTGGTGCTTGGCACAGAGTGAGGGCTCCATAGACTGTAGTGTTACCATTGCGAACTCAAATTCATCTCCCTTAAAGAAAAAGCCCCTGCCCAACAAATGCCAGCTCTGAGTTCCCTGCAGAGTGGCCTCGGAGCACCCTCAACTAAAGCCACACTTGGTGCCAGGATATGCTGGGTGCTGGGGCACTATGACTGGGTAGACCAGGCCCTGATCTAAGGAACCTCTAGTCTTGAGGGAACAGGAGAAGAAAGCAAATAATCTGATGCTGGCAGACCATAACAATAATGGTCTCCTGCCACCCTGGGGATCCTTGGAGAACCACACCTGAGAATCCCCCCCGACCTTGTTCCTGGGGCCTGGCTCACCCTGGCCCTCCCCCTCCTGACTATCACCCTCCACTTCTGTTCTGCCAGCCTCTGGAAAGGGAATAGTGGTACCAAGGGGCACTTGCAGAGGGCTGACCAAGTGCCAGGCCCCATGCTCAGCACCAACACACATCATCTCAATTCATGCTGACAACCCTGGGAGGTGGGGGAGTCTCCCCAGCCTCATTCCACAGCAGAGGAGACTGAGGCTCAGAGTTTGAGTCTTGTACTTGAGATCATACACTGCAGTATGCAGCCAGGATCCCCCTCCCCACCTCAAGACCTGTGCCCGTGACCACTGTGACTCTCATCAGTTGACCCTCCTCTCTTGGTCTTCCCAGCTCCTGCTTTCAGAGTCTGATTAATTTCACTTGGGGAGAATGGCTGAGGCCAGAAGCTAGGGTGTGCTTTGGCAGCGAGTGCCCCAGCCAATCCTTGCTCAGCATGACCTTCACAAAAGCGAGAGTTAGAAGCAGAGCTGGGGGTCACGCAAAGCCCCAGGCACACACTCTCCATGTCTAGAAACAGCTGGTGGTGGGCGAGGTTTGGAAGGCTCATAAGACACTGGAGTTACCACTAGGCAGGAAGACCTGGGCTCAGTGGCCCTTGTGAGACCTTGGACAGTTCTGTGAGGAGGAAAAAGGAGAAGTCGATGAAAGAAGTCATGATTTCATGGCACTTCAATTTTCCCTTCTGTATAACAGTGATGATGGCAGCACTGTTACAGTCTGGGCACAAGCCCTGGCTTAGAGAACACCCTGGTTCCCATCCCACCAGGCCTTGTGACTTCCAACCCCACCAATCCAGACTCCTCCTCAGCCCAGGCCTCCTCCTCCCCAGGAACCGCATCCTTCCCACTCAGACTGTCCAAACCTAGAAAGTCTGTGTGATCTCATCATCCTCCTCCCCAGATGCAGACTCTGAGGTAGCAGTTCTTAATCTTTTGTGTGGACTTGGGAGCCGAGGCCCAGATCTCAGCTTATGTTCATAATCATCACTGTGGAAGACTGCAAAATTGGCTGCAATTCTTCATCTCTCATATACACCAATCCTCAGACATGGGGAAAAATCCAGTCAGAAGAAGCAGAGCTGCCAGGCTAGCCCTCAACTGACCATAAACGCATGCATGACTCCAACTGAGACCAGAATAACCACCCAGCTGGCCAATAGAAATGTGAACAAAGATAAAGGCTTACTGTTTTAACTAACTGCATTTGGGTGGTTTGTTACACAGCAACAGCTCACTGATATAGCCACCAACCCAGGGGCCCAGTGCCTGGGAATAGACTCCTAGATTTTCTACAGCTGTCCCCCAGGCCTGCACTGAATAATTACTCCTTGCCTGCCTGGGGCAACAGATATGGGGGGACCTGGCTGCTATTCCCACTGTTTGGTACATGTGTCAAAGACACACGCATGTCACTCTCAGACCCCAACACTTCCCCTGGCTGCACCACACGTTGCCGTCCTGAGACTCAGTCTCTCCCCTTAGACTCCTTAGTGTAAAAAAAATGAGGGCCCTTGAATGAGCCCCCACTCTGTGCCAAGCTCTATGCCTGGAACACTCCTGGCACATCTTGCTGTGTCCTCACCACAACCCTGTGAGACAGCCTCTATTCCTTCCCATTTTATAGATGGAGAAGCCGAGGCTCAAAGAGACCAAGCAATGTACCCCTAGCCTGAGTGGTGGGAGTGGGATTAAATACAGGATGCATTTCCATCGGCTTGAAAACCATCTGCCAGGGCCTGGGGTCTTCTCTGAACCTGTCAGAGGGTCACAGAAGCTCATACTTGCTACTTCTCGATGGCAGCACTTCTCAGATCATATGCCTCCATGTGTCAGAGGCATGGTCTGGAACCCCCCCCCCCCATCTGATCAAGTGGGACCTCCTAGTCTTCAAGGGGTCCCAAGTTTTAAGACCATTAGGAGCATTGGATTTGGATCCTACCACACCCTTGGGGAACTCTCTTCACCTCTTGGGTATATGAGGGGCAACCCAAAAAATGGAATTTATTTAAAAATTGTATATTTATTCTTACATGTTTAAACTTCAATCACCTTCAAAATACTCTGGTTGCTGCAATATACTATCAAGACATTTTTTTCCACTGCTCAAAACAGTTTTTGAACTCATCAGTTTTGAAGCCTTTTAGTGCTTCTGTTGTGTTTGGTTTCACCTCTCCCCCATCAGCAAAATGTTTCCCTTTAAGGAGTTTTTTTAAAATCAAGGGAAATAAACAAAAAACATGGGGTGAGATTGGGTAAATAGGAAGGGTAGGATCTAGGGGTCACGCCATTTTGGTCAAAAACCAGTGAACACTCAGCCCAGTGTGGGCAGGTGAACTTGTAAATCACCCATCATGAAATGGGCAAGTGCATTGAAAGAATCCCCCCAAAATTCTCTGAAGCCAAACGCAGCCTCTCATAGCAACGCTAACTGGTACACTGATGCCAATGGGTTCCTAGAACATTACCTATCGGGAGAAGCCTGTACTACAAGGGCCCTTCCTTCCAAAAGATAATTGTGATTTTGGGGGGTCCCCCGCCTCCTAATGAGAGAGAGAAAGAGAACACAAATGTGTGCAGGTGAAGCCCATACTTGGAACTAGCACACGGCTCTTCTGTCACATTCCCCTGCCCAAGGCAGCCCAGGCTCGAGCAGCAGGAACTGAACTCCCCGCTCTGAGATGCAGGGAGGAATGAAGGACTGCAGCCCCCTGGGCAATCAGTCTCCCACAGTGCTGATGAAGAGCACACGCTGGACTCTGGTTCTGCTTCGCTAGCCACATGCTGGGCGAGCTTAGATAAACTTCTTCTCCTCTCTGAGTCTCAGTTTCCTCATCTAAAAATGGCCAAAGCAATTCCTTCTCCTCAAGAGTTTTGTGATGATTCTGAGAAATCAGGCATTTGCCGTGCCTAGCGAAGTGCCCGGCCGGGCGGGTGCCAGCAATTCCCTCCCTTTACCCAGGAGGATAGGATATTCACACTGTGCCAGAAAAAGGCTGGGGGCACGGTCGGGGGTCTGTTGCATCCCCCCCACATGCCTTTCATCTTGCCCCCTCTGGAGCCCTCCTGCTGAGGACTCAAAGCACCCGGGGTCTTAAGGATAGTTAAGTAGCAAACTATGTGTTCATAATAAAATTTGCCTGCTTCTCACAGACATCCAATTTGCTTACCATCCAAAGAGAAGAATTGGGTGCCTGCTTCCGAAATTGTTTTAATCTCTGCCACAGAATGCTTCTGGCAGGGTTTTTCAACTGGAAAATAGGAAATGAGTTAGAAACAATGGAGGAACGTGAATAATCTCACTTAAGATGTTTGATCTTGAGATGAGATGAAGTTGAAATCGATTTCCTGGTTCACAGCCAGACAGCGGCGGGCGGGAGGGGTGAGGGCTGAGGGAGGTGGGACACTCAGGCCTGAGTGCGCTCCAGTTCTGGCCAGGACAAGGACTTTCCCACCCCCCTGACCCAGGGAATGCCCTCTGTCCCTACAAAACTACCCAGTGGATGAGAGACAACCCTGGTTCTATCACTCCAAAAGTCAGCATGACCAAAGCTCTTGGGTTTCTCCACGTCTTATGTTAGCCCATGCATCTATTTAACAGATACATGCTCTGTGCCTACTGTGTGCCATGGCCTGTCCTAGTCACTGGAGTAAAGCACATCCCTTAGACCTGAGTAAAGCACATCCCCTATCCTCAAGGAATTCGTGAGAGTGATTAGGACCAGGATGGAGAGCTAGGAGCTAATGTTTGTGGGGGGCCTACTATGTGCAAGGGTGGGCTAAAGATGCTGCATCCACAATCCTACTACGTCTGCAAGAACCTGAGGATTCTTGTGTCCTCTTGTCAGAGGAGACAGTGGGTTCAGAGGCACGAGTGTCTGACTCTTTCAAAGACAGGATCCAGCTGTGACTGCAGAGTTTGTGTCCTTTGCATGGAGGATATCCTGCCCAGGCTAATGGCAACAGGCAGGAGGATGTGAAAGGTGGAGCTCAGGGAGCCCTGAGGAGGCGCCAGTAGTCTGGACTCTGTCAAGGCTGATTCCCTACTGCTCCCTGCCCAGCTCAACGTGGAGAAGCAGCCCTGGCCTTCGGTCAGGGAAGGGACACACTCTCAAAGCCACTACAGGCATAGTGAGTGGCACCTACGCCCTGATCTTCACACGGACACATTCACATGACACCCAAACACATGGGTCTAGACAGCCACACACATTTATAAATACATATACACAACACCTACTACCCGGACAAATACAACCAGATACACGTGTGTGCATCTGTGTGTGTGTGCACATGTGCAGACACACATGCTCGTGCCAGGTCTAAGAGGCTGTCATCTCCTTGGAGGCAGGGATCATGCCAGTCTTTCTTATCACTCTGTCCCCAACACAGTTCCTGGTTCATCATGGGGCCCCAAAGAAGAATGATGAAGTTGAACTCAAATCCTACACGTGTGCGAGATACAAGCACATATGGTTTGTGTGCATGGCAGCTGATGCTGGCAGAGGGGTAGTTTCATCCCTGCAGGCTTCTATGAAGGGGTTTCCAAGGACCTTCACGGGTGAAGGTGCGTGGGCTGGGTTTGAGGGGGCTCCTGGCTGTCTGCCTCTGCTCCTGCAACCTGGCTGGGTATGGGAACACTGCCCATCCAAAAGCCTTTGTCCAGCTTTCCTGCCCTCAAGCCACCATGGGATGACCCCAAACCTCCCACCCCCGACAGCCTCCACCAAGGCCTGGCCTCTTGGGGTCCCGGGTTGGGGGTTTAATGCATTATTGATTTCCCTGAGAAGGGAAGTGCTGCAGCCGTAGGTCCAGGTAGCTTATTTTGTGCGTCGATGACATTCAGGTACTAGTGAAAAATTATACCAATTATTAAATCAGCCATTATTACTTCAAAGTGCAATCAGTTGTCACAGCGGAGAGAGCTTGCACGGCGCGTTATTAGTTGGGCTGTGTGCACAGGGAAAGTGCTGAGAGGGGAGACTTTAACCAAAGGGCAAATGCATGAAATTTACTTAGAAATAGCGATTTATCACCCCTGGGTTTCCTACTGCTCAAATCCAGGCAGACACTTCGCTGGCAGGAGACAGGCTCCACGGCCGCCCCTGCCTCCTGCAGCTCCCACCCTGACAGGAAATGAAAAATTGAGAAGTCGTTGTAACAGCTTAAAGATGCATTATCCTTTTTGATGTGCAATTTGAGCTTCATATCCAAAGGCAGATGAAATCACCGGCACCCACGCCAGGCAGAGCAGAGAGAGCCACCTTTCTGTGTGTGGGGAGGGGTGGGGGATGCTGGTGGCCTGGCCCCACCTGGCCCTGGCTGCCCCTCCAAGCCCAGGGGACACCAGGGACCAGGGCTGAGGTCAAGGAGAGAGAGTGATCTCAGACTGGGGTAGGAGGGAGAGAAGGAAGAAAGAGATGTACTATGAAGAGAGAAAGACATAAAGAAACAGAAACACACATGGAAAGTGGGGCAAAGAGACACACTAAGGAATGAGAGGGGGTGAAAGAGAATGAGAAATACAGAGAAACAGAGAGGCATTGTGATCAACAAAGAGGGAGGAGAGGCACAAAGAGACAAACAGAAAACCACCAATAGAAGCAATGTGTGAGGAATGGCCGCTTGCCCTAGGGAAAATGTGTGTGTGCACATACACCTGTGTATGTGAGTGTGGGGGTGTGAGTGGATGAGAGCATTGTGTGTGCTCACGAGAGTATGTGTGCATGTGTGAGAGTGTCATAAGTGTCCACAAATGCATGGATGTGTGTGCATGTAAGGATGTTGTGTGTGTACACGAATACATGGGTATGAGTGAGTGCATGTGAGGGTGTTGTGAAAGTGTACACAAGTGCATGGATGTGTGTGCATGTTAGGGTGTTGTGTGTGTACATGAATGCATGGGAATGAGTGAGTGCATGTGAGGGTGTTGTGAAAGTATGCACACGTGCATGAATGTGAGTGCATGTGTGAGGGTGTTGTGAGGGCATGCACGAGTGCACATGTGTGGGTATGTGTATGTGTGCAACTGTGAATTGGGGGACCACAACTGCTGGAATGGAGGTCCACATCAAGAACCTTCCAGTAGACATGTGCATGAGGACATAGAAGCCATATTTATCAATAATCATTTTGATTTTGATCATGTAATGAATCTTCATTAGAACATAGGGTAGCAAGGCCTCAGAACCACCCTCCACCTCCACCATCTGCCAACTGCCCCCCTTCTGGGGCATCATGCCTGACACTACCCATTCCCACTAGGCAACCCCAGACCGTGGCCACCTACAGCTGAATGTAGAGTGAAGCCCTCACCCTAGCTGTCAATGGAGGGTCAGGGACCAGGCTGATAACTCAAAAAGACCTGGGTGACTGTTGCCTCCATTGTTATGTGACCTTGAGCAGGTGAAAGCATCTCTCTGAGCCTCTTTTCTTATTTGGCAAATGGGCCCACAGGCTGTAAGGAGGACTGACACTCTCTGGGCCTTGCACCGGGGATGATGAGCCTGTCATGATGTTCCAGAGCCCTGGCAAGGTAGCCACTGCCCATAGGGACCCCGGATGGACCCCGTGCCTCTCTATGCCAGCACTTGAGGTTGAAGATCTTAGACCCATTCACCCAATTGTCTGACCTAGTGGCCTTAAAACCAACCCTGTTGTTTGTGGGGATTGGATGGTGTGGGTAGGAAGCACAAGAGAATGTCAGTAGGACAACACATACAAGCCCTCGCTTTATACACATTCCTATAAAGATTGCTGGGTATCTCAAAGGTAGAGGGAGCAGCAAGAAGCAGGGTCTGAGAAACATCACCTGGAGGCAACCCTCCGAAGGCAGAGAGTTTGTCATCTTGTGATCACTCATGTTTGCCAAATGAATAAGTAATTTGCCACCCTCAAAGTGGGGTGGGGGGGGCAAGGCACTTTACCTCCCTGATCCATCACCCATTCTTAGCAAGAGCTCCTAGGCAGAGGTCACTGCCAGGCCTGGATACACAGTGTGTACAATCATCTGACAGGAGGGAAGAAATGGCAGTGGCAATGTTCAATATTATTAATCCAAAAGAAAAGGAAAGAAGGGTATATGCTGAGGGTGGTCATCTCTAGGTGATAGAATTGAGGAAGGTTTTTTTGTTTGTTTCTTCTTGCTCTTTTTGTATTTGTTATGTCTGATCTGACTTTATAATCAGAAAAAAAAGTAATAAATTTACTTCAAAATAGACAGCAAATCTTTCATAAAGTTTCCAGGAGGGGGCAGAGTCTCCCAGGAGCCTCTTCGCTGCTGCTGCGACTGGGGGCACCTCACTTCTCAAGCCCGGGGATGAATTTGTGCCCTGGGACTGAGGGATATATGTGGGCCTGCAAGTCCTCAACCCCATTTTCTCCAGAAGGTGGAGGAGGGCCCTGGTTCAGAAGAGATCCTCCCTATTCTGACTTACCTTCCCGCCAAGCAGGCTCACAAAGCCTCCAACCTGAGTGTGAAACTTTCCTAAGTACACCAACATCACCTTGGGGTCAAATGTCATGGGACCCTTTGCTGCCTTCCCAGGATATTGGAAACTCATTGCCAAAACAGGCAGGCTTGCCTCGGTCAGGACCTATTAGCTCTCGTATACACCTTCCTTGTTCTTCCTATCCCCATGCTAAGCATTCATGAATGCTCAAAGCAAACCCAGAAGTATTATTCCCATTTTCCAGATGAGGAAGTTGAGGCCCAGAGAGGGAATGTGACTTGCTGCAAGTGCGTTGGGTTAAGCCAGGATTCACTCCAGCCTGCTTAACTATGGGCTCTGCCCTTTCCATGACACAATCTCACTGGTAACGGATGGGGGAGAGAATGCAGGACTAATCAACTCCTCTATTGATTCCAACTTTTCCATTGAGGAAATCGATCTTCCCATTAGAAAGGGGCGGGCAGACATCATTAGAGAGAGCTGGAGACCCAGCTCTGGGAGGCTGTTGGCAATGCACTGAACTCTGCTCTATCTGAGCTCTGGTCCTAGGGAGGATCTCTAGGCTGGGTTACGGCTAGCAAGCACCATGCCAGGAAGGGAGGCAAAGGCTCCAGACTGTGGAGCATCTTGGAAGGACTCTATGCCTGGCCAAGGATGAGGCAGGCTCTGAAGGCCAGTTTCCTGTTCACCACAGAAATGACAGGACTTCTGGCCTTGGTCTTGTTGTTCATCTGCCATTCCGTCCATTCACCCGCCCACACTTCTGCCTCTTTAGTCATCTATCCTTTTCTGAGCTCCTCCTTTGGGCCAAGCACCATGTAAAATGTTAGGATTCCCAAGGGGACCTCAGGATGCCCACGTTCCATTTGGTTCACATTTTTATTCGTGAACTAGATGAGCCACAAGGGACTAGAAAATCCCAGAGCTGACAAGCTAAGCCCCAGTCCATAAAATAATCCAGATTGAAAGTCCTCCAGAAGTTGGTCCTTCTCCTGCTGGGAGACTCATCAGCCTTTATTATTTATCTTTCCTGCTTGAAGAGGGCAGGAGCCATGGCTGCTCCTTCTGTGCTTGACATAATGCCTTGCACATGACTTGGGTGTAATGACTATCAGATGGATGGATGAATGGATGGATGGATGGATGGATGAGTGGGTGGATGAGTGGTTGGATTAGTGAATGGATAGGTATATGAGTGGATGAACAGATGGATGGACGGGTGGATGAGTGGATGAGTAGGTGAATAGACGAATGGATGGATAGATGAGTGGTTGGTTGGATGGATGAATGGATAGATGGATGAGTGGATGGATGGATGGATGAATAGGTGGGTGTGTATGTATGGATGGATGTATGGATGGATGTATGATGTATGTATGTGTGGATGGATGGATGGATGGATGGATGGGTGGATGAATGGATAGAAGGATGAATGGACAGATGGATGGATAGGTGGATGGATGGATAGAAGGAAGGAAGGATGGATGGATGGATGGATGGATGGATGGATAGGTGGACGGATGGATGGATAAGTGGGTGGGTGGGCAGATGGATGGATGGGTGATCGGATAAATGAGTGGGTGGATGGATAGATGGATAGGTGGGTAGGTGGATAGGCAGATAGATGGATGGATGAGTGGGTGGATAGGTAGATGAATGGATGTATGCATGAATTGGTGGGTGGGTATATAGATGGATGGATGAATGGATGGATAGACGATGGGTGGATAAATGGGTTGATGAGTGAGTGGATAGATGGATGGATGACTAAAATGTTTGTGGCTCAAAAAGGCTCCCAGTCTTATGTCAGAAAGAATTTAGAAGCTTACACAGTTGTTTCTGCAGCTTGGATATCCCATTTTTACGTGTTCACTTCTGGCAAGGGAGCTCACTACTCAGCCAGCAGCCTATTCCTACCTGGGCCAAGCTGCCTCCCACCATTAAATGCAATCCTTCGTGAAATACATTCAATCATATAATTGAAGGCAGCGACAACTCTTCTTGTCTACTTTCAAAGTTCCCACAGCCTTTATCTATGACTTGGCAGCTAGGTGGCTGTGAGCTCATTCAGAATTGTCAAGATGTTTCGTAAAGTGAGGCTCCCTGAAGAGGAAACACTCTGAGTAAATTTCCACTAGCTCAGAAATGATGGGGACTATCACCTCCTTTGTTCTAGACCCCACATCTCTATTAACAAACATACCTTAATCAGACATCAAATGATCTAACATATGTGGAGGTGCTTAGTAGTGTGTCTGGCACAGTGTTATAGGAGTTTCAAGAACTGTTCAGATATGTTCAGACTAAACAAGAGTCGAAATCGAAGTAAGCATGGGCTACTCATGCTGTAGAAATAACTGTCAATAAAATCAATGAGATCAAATAAGGTGATGATGTAGGGATGCCCAGCCTAGGGTCTGGTATGTATTAAGGATGAGACACATCTCTCCTGGGGTGTGTCACACTTTAGGCACATATTGAATTTCGGTCCTCTATTTGAACACTCAGTGCTGCCCCATGAACCAGCATCACAGACTCAGCTTAGTGCCACCCTCGTGGAATTGTTCGTGGAGAACATCAGATTCAAGTGGCCCTCACATTTACGGAGCACCTCCTGCATGCTCAGAAGCTAGCTCAGAGCCTCATGGAGACCATCTCCTGCTAAATTCACGGTGGTCAGAAGCAGTGCATAGGAAGCACCCACCTTGGGCCAGACCACATACTAGGCGTGGGGAGAAGACAGTGAGCAGAATAGCCCAGGTTCCTTCCCTCAGTTCAGCTGAAGTCAGCAGAGGAAGGAGATGGACGCCTTCCCTGGGCTGTGTGCAGGGAGCTCATCTCCCTAAGAGTTGAGGAGGGCTCGTGGGGCAGCCAGAGATGCTCACTCTCAGTGGAGTTTAAGTGAGCCATCAGCACCAAAGAGTAAGTGCCTCCTTAAATGTTGCACCTGGGCACTTTGCTTTTCCAACTCTCGTTGGCTCTGGGTTGGGGAGGGCTCCCAGGGGACAGCCCAGCAGCAGGGAGGAAGCCCCTGGCAGGGGTGTTTGTGTGGCTGCAGGGGGAAGAAGGTATGACTAGTCAGGGGTGGAGTGGCTGGTCAGGGAGGTAGTGGGGCAGGAAGCGGGGCAAGCCCTTACACATTAAACAGACACAAGTCACTCAGCAGCAAAAAAGGATTACCCATAATCATGATGGACCTAGTGTGCCTTACCATGAGGGAGGGATATTTCTCTTGGGCTCCCTGGCACTGCCCCTGCCTCCCAGCCCAGAACAGACTGCCCAAATGCCCTCCTCCCACACCCCACACCCAATCAGTCAGGAGCTGTGAGGGAGGCCCAGAGCCCTGCAAAGACTGGGAGATGGGGAGGGAAGGGGCAGCCTGACTCCCCGAGGCCCAGATGGGGTGACCCAGAAGGCCCCTGGGGTTGGGGGAAGGGGCTCCCAATTACAACCTCAATCAGGCCTTGGAAAACTGCTCTGTGAAATGAAAGCTGAGCAGGCAGTTGCCTCTGGCACACGGGAAACTCCAGATCTATAACTTCCTGGAACATAATTAGCTGCTAACTTCAGAGATGCATTGGGGTTTGTGTAATAGGCACCGGGCAGCTCAAGAACATGGAAACCGGGAGAAAAATGGAGCCGTCTGGCTTGAAAATGGAATGAGACAAAAGGCTCACAATGCAGGGCTTCCTGCGACAGAGACGCTGAGGTCTGAGAAAAATAATTATTATTACGATAACTGCCTTTTATGGAGTGTGTCCTGGGTGCCGGGAGCTCTGCTAAGTGCTTCACATTCCGGCTCTCTGAGTGTATACATATCTCCAGAATGCAGGCACTATTGTCAGAAATGACTAGCAACTGTCAGCGGTCACAGACCAAGGACCAAGCCAGGATTTGAACACACAACTGTGTGGCTTCAGAGTCCAAACTCCTACCCACTGTCTCTACCACTTCAGAAACTCCATGTCCTGGAGTGAGTCCCACCTTCCCTGGAGAGGGTGGGGTATGAGAAACAAATGTTTGAAAATGACCTCCTCCCTCTTTCCTGGAAACTCATCTAGCCCATTCTGCTGGAGGGTAGCAACTGGAGATTCAGAAAGAGAAATGATCAGCCCTGGTGCCTCCTGGGCATCCGTTCCAGGGGATGTACTAGCCAGGGTAAGAGATACTGGCTGCTGTAACAAACTCCCAGACCTTAGTGGGTTAACCCAACAGAGACTTATTTCCACTTGAGTAAAGGGATGATGGAGTCCAATGGGTTGGAGAATGCTGTGTTCTGCTCCACACAGTCATTCAGTCACCCAAGCACTTTCCATCAGTGGCTCTGCTGTCCCCAGAGCCTCCAAGTTCTCTGTTCAAGGACCACACAGATCAGTCCTGGGAGTATCTCACTTCCAGTCACATTCAGTCATGTGGTCAGACTCAGTCACATGGTCATGTCTGCTTGCAAGGGAGTCTGAGAATGTAGGAGGAAAAATGGGCTTGTTGAAGTGCCAAGAAGTGAAGCCTGATCCATCCACCCATCCATGAAAATGTAATGAGATCTGCTGTCTGATGGGTGCCAGGTGGTGTTTTGGATAGAGCAATGAGCAAAACAGGCCATGGCCTTGACCCTATACAGCCTAAGGAAAAGAGAAACATAAATAAAAAGCAACACTTTACAATTATTCTCACCAAAAATGTAATGAGTGCTATTAAGAAGCATAGGGAGTCCTGGAAGCATGTGGCACAGGGGCCTGAGCCACACCAAGAAATCCAGGAAGGCTTCTCTAGAGAGTGAGTTTCATGCTGATCTTGAAGGTTGAGGAAGAGTTAGTTGAGTGGGTTGTGTTAAGAGTCCAGGCAGAGGAAACAGGATGGGCAGGGGCCACTCCCTATCTAGACTTGCCCAGATATGAGTCTACAAGAGGCTTCTCTCAGACCCCTTGGTGGTGGGGGGGATCTTGGTTATGTCCAGGGCTCTCCCTGCAGCCTCACTCCTCCTGGTACTGTCTCTACTCAACAGCCTTGCCCAGCTGAGTTCCCCACGAGGACAGGACGTTGTCCTGGATCGACAACATTCTTATCTCCTTCCAGACTTCAAGCCCGTGGAGCTTGGATCCGGGTCTCTGTCTAGCTTGGGATATGCATACCAAGTCAGCCATAGCCTTCATCCTGAGAGACTGGGCCCTGCTGACCTGCCTTGGACCAAGCTCTGATCACAGCACCCCTCAGCGTAGTGCCTCTCACTCACATCACCCAGCATGGTGAAGGGTTCTTGACTAATACCTCCATGGCTCTGTGGGCCCAACTATCTTGCAAAGCACAGCCCAACCCATCTCCCATCTCCCTAGAATACTCTGTATTGAGTGGAACCACCTTGATGAGCCACTTGGAGTGGTGGTGACATTCTAAAGGGCACAGTCTTGCTATATTGCCATCTAAAGAGGATGGGCTCTGATGACCAGAGGGACCTAGACTTCTTTGGGCATATGTTGAATATGAGAATAACAAGGCTAAAGACAGAAGTGGGACAGAACTGAATTGCTGTATATCCTAGGGGGATATATCCTAGAGAGTGTGGCGTGGAGCACATGATATAGCATCCTTCTCTGTTGTCCCTAAAAATGCTCAGTAAACATGACTGACTCTTGCTTCTGTGGGGGGGCCCTTGTGGAGATGCTGACTTGTGCGATTGGGTTGGTGTGGGGTACAGAGCAGAGAAGTAGAATAGGGGTATGGGCACTGGCCACACCTAGGCTCCCTGTTCAATGCAGTACCTGATTGACTCCAGGTTCCCTGAGTGGCAGCTGCCTTTTCATGGGACTGTTTTTTGGTGGATGCAGCAGGCAGGTGCATCAATGCCTCATTGTGCTCTCACCTCTCCATGCTGAAGAGGTGAGAGGCTCTCACCTCTCCATGCTGAAGGTTGCCTCACTGCACCAGCATCCTGCTGCCTGGCAGAAGCACACTGGGCCCAGGCTCAGGGCAAGCAGAGCCCTAGAGAGTACATGCCCACAGAAGTGGCAGGCTGAAGCATCATCAGGTAGATGGCTAAGCTGTCCTGCCCTGCAGCTGGTTCAGCTCAGAGGCAGATTCTGCAGTGTCTCCTGAGGCTCCCACAGATTTGCTCTAGGTGTCCACAATGACGATCTGCTTGACAGCTAGTTTTTGGTCAGCTTCTTTCCCTGTCTCCCTTCACCGTTCACTACTGGTATGTCCTGAGGTCTCTTCCCAAAGTGACTATTTGCTCTCAAATCCTTCTCTCAATGGTGCTTGTGGAGGGACAAAACCAAGACAACAGGCCATGACAGGTTCCATGACAAGTGAGCTGTTTTCTCAAGGGTTCTCTGATTGGAGGTTTCTGGGCAACCAGTGGTTCACACCAGACAAGGCTGCCCTCCTCCCAGGCCCCTGCACATCAACAAGGTGCCCGAAGATGGTGTAAAAACATAGATTTGTCCCATCTGGTCTCACCCCACTTCTCTCTCTGGGCCCAGACCTTGGGGTCTGGGCATTTCTGCCAGGAACATCTGTTCTGTGGAGCAGCCGGGACTCTCCCCCTTCCCCCCACCAAGGAGTGGTTCTAAGTTAGCTTTCTCATAAACGGTTCTGAGAAGGGAGAAAAGCAGCTGTCGCTGGAGCCACGTCAATCTGAGCGGTAAAAGGTTTAGGCAAAAACATATTTTATTGTTCTTGCTGTCAGAAACATAAAGATTTAAGGGGCATGTGACTCGGTAATTGCTGTGGACTTTTTTTTTCTTGACAATAAACATAAAACTTAAAACTGTATTAAAATCATTTGACAATTTTTATGCTCAAAGAGCCCAGAATGAATAATGGGTTTTTTTGCATCTAAAATGCACTCTCTCGTCAACCTATAAAACTGTCAGAAATAAATTCATCAAAAGCAGATTATATAATTAAAAGTCGCTATTTGTGTCTCTACCCGGTTGGGATTGGAGTTGTTTGTTTGTCTCTCTCTCTCCTTTTTTTAAAAATTTAATTTTTTTAAGTTCTAGAGGAAGGCGCCTTCAAGCCAGTCTGCTTTGTCTTGGGGGGGATGATGAAATGAGGGTTTTTCTCAACAAGCGCATCTTTCCTGCTCTGGCCAACCCCCAACGTCAGCCACAGCGATCTGCAGAAGGGTGTGAGATTGAAAACACCCCGAACTGGGGAAGATCTCCTTCTCCTGACTTGGTCACAGAAGATAGACCGGGACAGAGGTGTCTACTTTGCACCTATCTCCCATTTTCTTCTTCTTCTGAGTACTCTGGACAGAACCACCCTTGGTGTCAGGTGGGCCTGCATGATTTATTCTGCCCAGTGGGTTGTGAGCAGTAGTAAGACATGCCACTTCTGGGCCAAAGCCCTCCAGCACTTTCTTACTGTCCGTGGTGCTTCTGAGGAAGCATATCCCCAAAAGTGCAGCTATGGGAGTGTGGAGCCTCCTGCTGTCTGGATCACTGAGTCACTGCATGGAGGTCTTTGTCCTGGAGAGTCAACTAGACCCCAAACGAGCATTGTGTGTTAAGCTACTGAGACTAAAAGGCTAGTTCTTTACCTCAGCTTAACTGAGTCTATCCTGTTTTCAAGTGTAGGTTGTATTATTTTTCAGGTATGGTGAAGTCAACAGATCAGGATGTGATTACCGTCGAAAAGACAGTTTGTTATACTTACAGATCCCGACAGGAGGAACATGCCATGCCAAGGGGGTCCACAGGGGAAAGCACCAGGGTCAGTCAGGAGGCAGAGCAGGAGGCGGGAAATGTGGGCAGGAGCCTTGATGCTGGTTTCTATGGGAAGGAATGGGTGAGAGATGATGAGCAGGTTTAGGACTGACTAGTTTGCGTCATGAATAGGAGGAATGTGGGGGCTGTCCTTGATATTCTGGAAGCTGGCCTGGGGTTACAGGACAGTGAAGCAGTAGTGGCCAGAGCCGGGAAAGGAGATGGTTGGTTATATGGGCCATATGGATGCTGGTTGGGTTGGTTTGCATTTGAACTGTGCTCCTTATGGGCCAGTTGTTTAAGGTCTCTAAGAATTAGCTAAGCCCTCCCCTGGGAGGGGTAGTGCCTCCATGGCAACACAGCCCCAGGACATTTTGAAATGAACGGCATGGTTAATACATGGATACAGGGGATCCTTGTGGTGTTCTGTCAGGGAAAAGATGGAGTGTCAACTCTGATGAGTCAAGGGAAACTGAGTGAGAGAGGAGAAGGGGTGGGGTGTGGCTGGAAGTGTGGAGGTGGGAAAGGTAGGAGGTACATTCAGGATGCAAAGAGAGCAGAATGCTGAAGCTTGGGGGCCCCACATAAGAGAAGGCATCAGCAAGGACCTGAGGGTGGAGCCCGGAGGCCAAGGTCTAGCTTTGATCTTCCTCTAAGAAGCTATGAAGTTGTGGCCCCTGACTCTGCCCCAGAGGGAGAAACTCAGAAGGAAAAAGAAATTGGTGGGGGGCTGGCAGACCCAGAGGCACACTGAATTTTCTTTTCTGAGGTGGGGCCTGGCCACCCTGGGACCTTCCTTGTTAGGCCAGAGGACATAAAACTCTTGCAATGGGACCAGTTGCCCAGATGACCCCATCTCTTTCAGAGAACCCCATGGGTTCCAGGATTTACTGAGCTATTCTGGGGCAGGAAGCCTGGGAGAGCCCCAGGGCCAGCTCCCCATCAGGGCCCATGCAGCTACCTTCCTGTGTTTGGGTGAAAAATGGGGGTTCTGAGATGTCCGAAACCCCTCCTTCAGTGGGCTTAATTGGGATAAGGAGACTGAACTGCCAGGCCTGGTCATGGAAGCATAAAAAAGAAGGGAAGACTCAGGGGCAAGATGAAGGGAAGGAGAGAAGGGAGAGATGAAGGAGGAGGGAAGTCCTAAGTCACTCATCTTCCTTGAGCCTTTACTGTGTGCCTAGGGCTTCACTTACACTGCCCCGTGGAACAGAGAATCTTAGCCTCATTCCACAAATGAAACACTGAGGCTCAGAGAAGCTCGGCAAGTGGCAGCACTTCATTCAACAAAAGAGAGCCATCCTAGTCTATCTGGGTCCAATATGGGTGCTTGCAAACAGGAGCTCTATGACTCTTCTGGGCAAGTAGAATGTTTGGCCCCGGCTGAGCCAGAGAAGCAGGAACATGGGAATTCACTGACAACTTGGGGCAGAGAGGATGAGCCAAGCAGGGCTAGAGGAGACCCTTTCTAAATTCTGGAGGTGGTACTTCCTTCCCCTCGAGGATGGGCTGTTTCTGTAAGCCTTTCTTCTCAATCTAAAGGAGAAGCCTTCTATTTTTATTTTGCCAAGAGAGGTTTCGCTACAAAATGGATGCTGAATGTTATCAAATGCCTTTTTATCATCCATGGCTTTTCCCTTTTGGCCTATTAATATGATGAATTATATTAATAGAGTTCCTAAAATAGAACTGTCCTTGCTTTCCAATAATATACCCTACCTGGTCATTGTGGAATATTCATTTAATATATTGCTAGACTCAATTTGCTAATATTTTATTTAAGATGTTTGCATCTATATTTGTAAATGAGATTAGCCTGCAGCCTTCTTTTTTGTGCTATCTTTTGTCAGGTTTATTTAGCTTTGTAAATGAGTTGGAAGGGTTTTTTAGTTCTGGAAATAATGTGGTTCAGATATCTCCAAAATCATCCTGCCACAAACACCTACAAGTGCTCAATACAATGTGACAAATGTTTGAAAATACATAAAAGTAGAGAAAATTTCCAGGACCAGAAATAAAATGGAAACTGGGAGCCGGAGAGATAAGCACATGAATTGTCCCTGCAGATGCCCAAGGACAGGGGAGAGAGGAAGTTCATGTCCACAGGGGGATAGAAGACAAGGCTTTGGGTATGAGTTAGGTGAGAAGTTAGCCCTGACATCCCTGAGGTTTGTGCTCTCAGTGAAGAGTAGACTTGGAGAAAACATCTGTCTTTAGGTATAAGAAGAGAAGAGAGAAAATAAAGAGAAGGGGAGTGACAGCATTCAAGGAGAAAATGATTGCGAATTATCCAGAATTAATTGAAAATATTCACCAATAAACACATAGCTCACTAAACTTGAGGGAAATGCAAATCAAATCACAATGAGATACACAGCCATTAAGATGGCTACTATCAAAAGAAGGAAAATATGGCCCAGCTCGGTGGCTCAGCCTATAATCCCACGCTTTGGGAGGCCAAGGTGAGTGGATTGCCTGAGCCCGCGGGTTCGAGACCCGCCTGGGCAACTTGGCGTGACCTCATCTCTACAATAAAAATCAAAAAATTAGCCGGGCGTGGTAGCGCATGCCTGTTATCCCAGGAAGGCTGAGGCGGAAGGATCGCCGGAGCCCGGCAGGTCAAGGCTGCGGTGGCCGGGAGCGGCCACTACACTCCAGTCTGGGCAACAGAGTGACTCCAATTCAAAAAAAAAAAAAAGGAAAATGACAAACATTGACAAGGAGGTGGAAAAATTGGAACCTGGTGCCCTGCTGTTAGGAATGTAAAATGGTACAGCTGCTGTGGAAGACAGTGTGGCTGTTCCTCTAAAGGTTAATGATAGAACTACCATAGGATCCAGTGATCTCACTTCTCAGTGCATATCCAAAACAATTGAAAACAAGATCTTGAAGAGATATTTGCATATTCATCTTCATAGCAGCATTATTCACAATAGTCAAGGAGGCGGAAGTCACCCAAATGTTCATCAGTGAATGAATAAACAAAATGTGGCATACATACACAGTGGAATAAATTCACCCTTAACAAGAAATGCTCTTTTAAAGTCTTAAAGAGGAAGGAAATTCTAACACATGGTACAACATGGGGGAACTTTGAGGACATTATTGTACGTGAAATAAGTCACTCACAAAAGATAATTCCTGTATGTTCCATTTATATGAGGTATCAAACGTAGTCAGATTCATAGAGACTGAAAGCAAATGGTATTTTCCAGAGGTTGTGGGAAGAATGGGAAGTGGGGAATTATTGCTTAATGGGTACAAAGTTTCAGTTTTTCAAGATGAAAAGAGTTCTGTGGCTAGACGGTAGTAATGACTGCACAGCGCTGTGAATACATTTAATGCACTAAACTGTAAACTTAAAAATGGTTAAAAGGGCAAATGTTATGTTATGTGTATTTTATTAAAATTCAAACTTATAAGCATGCTTGCATATTTATAACTCAAGAAGTCAACATGTCCTGAGAAGAATAAATAAAAATAAATTTGTATATTGACACACCGTAATGGAATTGTTGGACAACAAAGCAAAGAACTTTAAAAATAATAAGAGAGAAAATAAAATAGAGAATGGACATGAAACTGACAGCAGATTTTGGCAACAATAAAACCCAGAGACAATGGTATAATATTTTCAAAGTGTTGAGGAAGAATAATTGTCAGCTTAGAATCCTATACAGCTAAACTATCACTCAAGAATAAAGGAGAAATCAATGTAATTCTCAGACTGCTTCTGAAAGAACTACTAGAGGATATATTTCAAGTAGAATAAAACTAAGCACAGAGGGAAGGAGTAAGATACAAGTGCAATGGTAAACAGAGACATGTTTAAACAAGATTTAGGGTGTGTAGATCAATAATAATAATGGACTTTGGAAGTATAAAAAGAAGAAAGGATTAAAATGCTGGACAAGTATACCATGTCAGCCAAGAGAGGGCATTTAGAGTTAAACAAGTTTAAGATTTTAAAGGAGGATCATTATTATTGATTAACCTTAATACTATTTGTTGTCATGTATTAATATTAAAAAGCTAAATGTAAGTTTCTAATATATGCCATTCTCCAACAAAAATAACAAGTGTTCCCTAGAGAAATGACTGATTCTAATACTAGTGGAGGAAATACATAAAACGAGTCTGGAACATCTTGTATTGCCAGAAAGTAAGCAAGTACTAGAAAACACACACACACACACACACACACACACACACACACACACACACACACACACATAGACGATAGGGGTGTGTGTCAATGGACACAGGAGACAACTGAACAATCTCTTCATGGCTAAAGTTGAAAACATTTGAGCAACAGAATAAATAAAGGAGTAGTGGATATACATCCAACATATAAAATATCCATGAGCCCATTCTGATATCAATGCAAGATTGAATTAATAAATAATGGGGGAGAAGGGACAAATCTCCTGTGCAGAAGTATTCCAAATAATTTCTGTAGATAATCTGCCCTCAAGGAGGTGAAACAGCTCTCCACTTCTTCAGTGTGGGCTGTATATAGTGACTTCCTCCAGAAAGTAGACTATGGAAGGGCAGGGAAAAGGGTAACTATACAGAGGAGAAACATGACAAACACTATTTCAGACAGGTGATCAAAGTCAACATCAACAGGGATGTCGTGTTGATAGCATGTTCTCTTAATATGCTATGATGCAAAAAAATGGCACATCACCTCTGTGATTTTCCTCTTCAAAACACGTAACCCCAATCTAATCATGAAAAAACCCAAGACAAATCCCAATTGAGGGATATTCTACAAAATAACTGACCAGTACTACCCAAAACTGCCATCAAAAATGAGAATAACTGAGAAACTGTCATAGCCAAGAGGAGCCTAAAGAGACATAAACGTAATGTGGCATTCTGAATAGGATCCTAATAGAAAAAGAATATTATATGAATTCTATGAAAATATGAATATAATATATGCTTTAGGTAATAACATGGATCAAGATTTGTTCATTAATTATGACAAATAAACTATATTAATGTAAGAGGTTAATAATAGAGAAAACTGAGTGTGGAGTATATGAGAACCTCTGCTCTATCTCCACAACTTTTTTTTTTGAGTCGGAGTCTCACTCTGTCACCCAGACTAGAGTGCAGTGGCCACTCTTGGCCACCGCAGCCTCGACCTGCTGGGCTCCGGCAATCCTTCCACCTCAGCCTTCCAAGTAGCTGGAACTATAGGCGCACGCTACCACACCCGGCTAATTTTTGATTTACTGTAGAGATGAGGTCTCACGAAGTTGCCCAGGCGGGTCTCGAACCCGCAGTCTCAGGCAATCCACTCACCTCAGCCTCCCAAAGCGCTGGGATTACAGGCTGAGCCACCAAGCCCGGCTCCACAACTTTTCTGTAAACCTAAAATTATTCTAAAATCAAAGGTTTATTTTAAAAAATTTAAAGGTAAGCATTATAAGACTAGAAATAGAATGTAAAGGGAAGAAAGATAGTATAAATTCAATCACTCCAAATGAAGATAAAGAAGCAAATAAAAAGCATAACAAACAGAACAGTACAAAATACTGTAGTAGACAAAATATAGGCATATTGGCTTACAATAAATGCAAATGAACTAAACTTTATCCATTTAAAAATCAAATGTTCAGATTGAATTTTTAAAATCAAAATCCAGTTATTTATGAATGACAATATTGATAGTAAAAAGACAGAAAAATTATACAAAGCAAATACTAGCCAAATAAACTTTAATATCAGGGGAAAACAGACTATAAGGTAAAGCCATCACTAGATACAAGTGATAACATAAATGATAATAAGGGGAAAACATTACCTGTATTATATAACAGTTCTATTATTATGTATGTGCCTAACACCATGTCTCACAGAATATATAAAACAAAGACATCCTAGATTATTTTAAAAATTGACAAATCCACTATCATAGTTGAAAATTTTAAATAAACTTGATCAAGAAGAAAAAAATTTGGTAAGGATATGGAAGATTTTAATAAGACAATTGAAGCTTGATATAATGAAGAAACATAGAATTCTACAACAACCAATTATAGAAAACCCATTCTTAGGCTGGGCATGATAGTTCAAGCCTGTATCCCAGTTCTTTGGGAGGCAGGAAGTTTTCTTGAGCCCAGGAGTTCAAGACCAGCCTGGATAACATAGTAAGACCTCATCTCTACAAAAAAATTTTAAAATTAGCTAGGCACAGTGACACATGCCCATAGTCCTAGTTACTCAGGAGGTAGAGGCAGGAAGATCCCTTGAGCCCAAGAGCTCAAGGCTGCAGTGAGCTATGATCATGCCATTGCACTCCAGGCTGTATGACAGAGTGAGACCCCAACTCAGAAAAGAAAGAAAAAAAGAAAGGAAGAAAATTAATTTTTTTCAAGTACATAAAAAATGTTTGTAAAAATTGACATATACAAGGTCAAAAAGCAAATCTCAATAAATTCCAAAGAGTTGTCAGACACAGGCTATTTCTTCTGACCATAATGCAATTAAATTGGAATTAATAAAAGATAAGCAGTTAAACTCCAGGTTACAGAATAGTTGCAAATAGCTTATTGCTCAAAGAAAGAATAATTATGGATAATTCAAACAGTACATATCAGAATTTGTGGGAAGGAGTGAGAGTAGTATTCAGAGGGTATTTATAGTAGACAACAAGAGAGACTGAATGAATAAGCTATGATCATCAACTCAAGAAATTAAAAATGTGTAACAAAGTAACCCAAAGAAGGAAAAATGAAGAAAACAATATATATAAGAGCAGAAAATAATTAAATGTAAAACCAAATAATGATAAAATCAGCAAAACCAATGGCTATTCCATTGTTCTAGTCAGTGTTCTCCAAAGAAACAGAACTACAGAAGCAATCGTGTGTGTGTGTGTGTGTGTGTGTGTGTGTGTGTGTGTGTGTGTGTGTGTGTAGAAATTCGACATTTACAGAGAGAGAGGGACAGACAGACAGAAACAGACAGTTATGTAGACAGTTATGTGTGTGTAGAAATTCGACATTTACAGAGAGAGAGGGACAGACAGACAGAAACAGAAACAGACAGTTATAAAGGCAGATCTTTATTATAAAGAATTGACTCATGCAATTGTGGAGGCTGACAAGACCCAAGATCTGCAGTTAGCAAACTGGAGACCCAGGAGGAGCAATGGTGTTGTTCCAATCTGAGTCCAAAAGTCTAAGAACCAGGAGAGCTGATGGTGTAGTTCCAGTTCTAGTGGTAACAGATTGAGACTCAGGAAGAGCCAATGTTTCAGTTTGGGACCAAAGGCAGGAAAAATCAATGTCCCATTTCAAGGCAGTTCAAGCAGGAGGTGCTTGCTCTTATTTCTGAGAGAGTCAACTTTTTTGTTCTACTTGGGCATTCAACTGATTGGACAAAGGTCACCCAAATTAGGGAGGGCAATCTGCTTCAGCTACCAATTCAAATATTAACCTCATCCAAAACACCCCCTCCAAAACACACCCATGTTTTTTTGACTAAATATCTTGGCACCCACAGCCCAGTCAAGTTGGAACATAAAGCTAATCATCGCATAAGTCTTAAACTAGCTCAAAGAATACAAGAATAGGTAATGTTTCCCCTCTTTTTTTTAGGTGTCTGATGATAATTTTACTTAAAAGTCAAACAATGAGAGTAAGCTAAAAGAAAATAGGAAAATATTTATTTCATGAATATAGAGGCAAAAATCCTAGATAAAATTCAGCATTGTATTAAAAAAAAAGGTAAAGTTGAATTTATACTAGGGATGCAAAGATAATTTAGTATGAGGAAATCTATGTAATTCACTACATTAACAGATTAAACAAAGAAAAGATACAGTTATTTCAACGTATCTAGAAAAAGCATGCAATAAAGTTAAATATCCATTCATGGGGGGAAATACTCTTAGCAAAAAGGAATAAAGAACATGTGGAAAATCTGTGAAAATCTATAGCAAGCATTCTATTTAATGGTGAAATGTTAGAGGCATTCTCTTTAAAGTCAAATAAGGCAAAGATATCTTTTATAACAACTTCATTTGACAGTGTACTAAACATTGTGGTTCACATAATAAGATAAGAAAAAGAAATAAAAGTATAAAGATTGAAAAGCAAGAAACAAACTCTTATTATTTGCAGATGATATGATTGTATTAAAAAATCCAACAGCATCCATATGTAAACTATTAGAGCCTAAAGAAGGGTTGAGAAAGGATGCTTGACACAACATACTAAAATGAACTTAACTATATTTAATTTCTTTTCTTTTCTTTTTTTTTTTTTTTAGTTGGAGTCTCACTCCTCGACCTGCTGGGCTTCGGCGATCCTTCCACCTCAGCCTTCCAAGTAGCTGGAACTACAGGCACGCGCTACCTTGTCTGGCTAATTTTTGATTTATTGTAGAGATGAGGTCTCGCTAAGTTGCCCAGGCAGGTCTCAAACACGCAGGCTCAGGCAATCCACTCACCTCAGTCTCCCAAACCACGAGATTACAGGCTGAGCCACCGAGCCTGGCTAATTTCTATGCTCCAGTAACAACAGTTTATATTTTTTCTATAATTAAAAAGTTTAATTGTGGTAAAACATTATAAAATTGACCATCATAACCCTTTTAAATGTACAGTTCACTGTGTTAAGAACATTATTAGTCAATAGATATCCAGGAACTTTTTCATTATGCAAAACTGAAACTCTATACCCATTAAAAAAAAAAGTTTATCCCTTTTCCTAGCCCCTGGCAACCACCATGCTACTTTCTATCTTTACAAATGTGGCTGTTTTTGATGCCTCATATAAGTGGAATTCTACAATATTTGTCCTTTCGTGACTGACTTATTTCACTTAGCATAATGTCTCCAAGGTTCATCCATGTTATGGCATGTGTGAGAATTTCCTTTCCTTTTAAGGCTGAATAAATTCCACTATATGTACATACCACATTTTGTTTATCCATTCATCTCTTGGTAAACGTTTGGGTGGTTTCCACCTCTTGGCTACCATGAATTATGTTGCTGTGAATATGGGTATGCAAATATATCTTTGAGATTCTGTTTATAATTCTTTTGGATAGACATTTAAAAATGGGTTTGCTGGATCATATGATAATTCAATTATAATTTTTAAAGGAACTGCTGTACTGCTTTCCATAGCAACTCACCATTTTACATTCTCACAACAGGGATAAGGGTTCCAATTTTTCTCCCTCCTTGTCAATGCTTGTCACTTTCTGTCTTTTTTATAGTAGCTATACTAATGGGTGTGATGTGATATCGCCTTGTAGTTTTGATTTGCATTTCTCTAATGATTAATAATATTAAGCATCTTTTCCTATATTTGTTGGTCAACAAATTTTTAATTCAAAAAACACTATTGCAACAAAATCTTTATAAGGTACCTAAGAATAAGTCTAACAAGAGTTGTGTTAGAACTTTATAGAGAAAGTTTCAAAGATTGTCCAAAGACTCAAAAATTCCCACGTAAATAAAAGGATATATAATTTCATACTTGAAGCTCAGTATCATACAGTTCTCTTTAAATTGAAATATAGATTCAATATAATTCCACTCAAAACCTCAACAGAGTTTTTCGTGGAGGTCATACATTGATTCATATCCAGAATCTCTAAGGAACTCATACAAATCTATAACACGAATTGGAAAGTTTTCTGTCTCTTTTATGCTCTGGTGCATAGTAAATGGCTCAGAAAGTATCTCTTCACTTGGTCCTGAAAGAATACCCTCAAAATCCACTGGGCCAAGTGATTTTGACTATACTCCAAACTTTCATCTTGGTTGTTATTTATGTATTTGTGTCTTCTGTTTCATCACTTTATATTCTCCTAGAAAAGTTTTAATTGTGAGATTTTCAAATTCATTCATGTAATATTATTTTGTAATCTGAAAATAACCTCCTCATCTACAGTTTTGACTGCTTTCTCATTTATAATACTGCCTTTCCTTTTACATTCTTCTTGGTATATCTTACCAGAAAATTTTTTATTCTGTAGGGGATTCTAAAGAAGCAACATTTGTATTTTAGAACATGTCTGTGTTTAAACTGAAAAGGGTCATTCATTTCAACTACTGCTATGGTTTGAATGTGTCCTTTACAGTTCACGTTTTGGAAAATTAATCCCCGATGTTGGAAGGAAGGACCTATAAAAAGTGATTAGGTTATGAGGGTTCTGCCCTCTTGAAAGGATTAATGCTGTTATCACAGGAACAGGTCAGTTATTGGGGGAGTGGGTTCTTGATAAAGGGATAAAATTGGCCCCTTCCTTTCTCCCATAAGCATGCTGTCTTGCTCTTCTGCCTTCTGCCATGAGATGACTAGAAAGAAGGGCTCACCAGCTGCAGGCCCCTTGACCTTGCACTTCTTAGCCTCTAGAACTGTAAGAAATAAATCTTGTTCTTTATAAATTATCCAGTCTCAGATATTCTGTTACAGCAGCACAAAATGGGCTAAGGTAACGATTTTCTTTATTAATTTCTTTCTTCTGTTTTCTATTTTGCTCTTTAATTAATTTCTTGTATTGGAAGCTTAACTCATTTATTTTCATTCTTGCTCACTTAATAATAAAAGCAATTAAAGCTGTGAATTATCCTATGAGTTCAGAAATAGCTGCATCCCATAAGTATTAATGTGTAGTTTTGTCATTGTCATATTTTCTAAGCATTCTGCAACTGCATTCTGGTTTCCTAGCTCACAAAATAATTATTTAGCAGAGTGATTTTTTATTTCCAAGATGTTTGCCTTATTCTCTTTGTAATTAATTTCTAGGTTTTTTGCACTGAGGTCAGAAAAATGTGGCCTGTATAATTTCTCTATTTTGGGAAAAATTGCATCTTCTTTCTGGCTTAGTTAACGGTCAATTTTTAAAATGTTTCACAGACATCTGAAAGCAATATGTATTTCTCATTGTAGTAAAAACATGATGGAATAAAAACAGTCACCAAAAATAAACTTATAGGTAATATTAATTGGATCTCTCCTGTTTTTATTTGTTGCTACCTGTTTGAGAAGTGTAATAATGAGAGCAGTTTGATGATGCTTTCTCCTATGGCTGTGGTTTAGTCAGTATAACAACACACATTTTCCCACCACACATTTCTACTTGAGATGGCACTTTTTGCCTATGCTAAAGTTCTGTATAAGCCAGGTGCAGTGGCTCACATGTGTAATCCCAGTACTTTGGGAGGCGGAGGCAAGAGGATTGCCTGAATCCAGGAATTTGAGATCAGCCTGGGCAACATGGCAAGACCTCGTCTCTACAATAAATTAAAAACTTAGCTGGGCACGGTGGCGTGCGCCTGCAGTCCCATCTCGGGAGGCTGAGGTGGAAGGGTCACCTCAACCCAGCAGGTTGGGGCTGTGGTTGCCATGATCATGCCACTGCACTCCAGCCTGGGAGACAGAATGAGACTCCAACTAAAATAATAACAATAACAACAACAACAATAATAATAATAATAAAGTTCATTATAAATAAAGTTCGTCTGCTCATTAGAGGCTTAGTATAATTGGCTCTAATTTTCAGTTTGGTTTTCTCATCTGTTTGGCTCATCTGTCTCTTATCTGTAGCTAAGAGATACCAGATAAAGATACCAATAGCCTTGTTTCAGTTACAGGGACTTTAATCACTACAGGTTTGGTGCCTAGCATGGCAATTCTTTTTCAGTGTTTCTGCATATTCTCATTTGCCTGCTTTTCACATAAATTTTAGAACCAACATGTCTAGTTTTTTTTTAAAACACATAGGACATCCTAATTGACATTGCATTAAATTTATACATTAACTTGGTGAAAAATTACCTGTTCATGATGCTGAGTCTTCCCATTTGCTCAAGTCTTCCTGAGATCCTTCAAAAGTGTTTTAAGTTTTTTTCTTGCAGGTTATGCAGACTTTATGACAAATTTATTCCTGGATTTTTTTTTTTGGCTATCATAAATGAGATCTTTTCTTCCATTATGTCTTCTAACTGGTCTTCTAACTTTCATATGTCAATTTGTACACCACCATCTTGTTGAAGTCTCCTGCTGCTTATAGCAGTTTTAACTTTGATTATCTTGTGTTTTCTGGATGTATGACCATATAATCTGCAAATAATGTTTTTTGAGCTTCATTTCTAATTTTTTATCCCTTTAGTTTCTTTCTTTTGCTAGTACCTTTAGCACAATGTTTAATAGTAGTGTGGGAGCAGATATTCTGTTTTACACCCGATTTTAGTGGGGATGCTTCTAGCACTTTCTCCTTAAGCATAACATTGACTTGTGTGCCAAGACAGATACACTGGGCATATCCATCATATTAGGGGGACCCCCTCCATTCTCATTTTATTGAGCATTTCTATGCAAACTGAATGTTAATTTTTTTCCAATATCTTTTTGGTGTTTATGAAAAAGATAATGTAATTTTTCTCCTTAGGATCTATCACTGCAATGAATTGTATTAGTATACTTCCTAGTGTTAAATAATCTGTAAATTCATAAAATAAACTTTATTTGGTCTATTTTTTCTTTCAATATGCTGCAAATCCAGTTTACTTAAGTTTTATTTAGGATTACTTGCCTTGTTTTTTACAGGTGACTGTAGTTTCTCTTTTTTGTGCAATCCTTCTTGCACTTGGGTATCAATGTTCTATTTGCTTTATTAAAATAATTAGAAATATTTCTCCCTTTTCAAAGCTCTGAAGCAGTTTAAATAATATTGGAATCGTCTGCTCATTAGAGGCTTAGTAGAAATTCCCCATGTAACAATCTGGGCCTGGCATTTTTTGGGAAGATAGCTATTTAGCTACATTAACACTTTCCAAATGGAAATGCTTAGATTTCTAAAAATCTCTTTCTTAATCAGGTTTAGAATTTTATACTTTGAAAAAAAATGTCAAATTCTTCCAGGTTTTAATGTGTATTCACGTAAAGTCGAGTAAAGCAGTTTCATGATTCTTTACTTCTCTTTCTGTTATTTTTCCTTTATAGTTTCTATTTTGTGTATTTAAGTTTCTTGTCCTTAATGAGGTTACCTTGTGACTTATCTATTTTATTGATTTTCTCATATAATTAGTTCTATTTTTCTGCTCATTAACTCATAATTTTTCTTTTAATTTACTAATTTCTTGTTTCTGCCCTGTTCTGGTTTGTTTTGTTGTTCTTTCCTAACTTCTTAGGAAAGAAGATGTTTAATTTTCTTGCTTTCATCTTTCTTGTTCATTGATATCGACATTTAAGGCTTTTCCTCTGAGCATTATTTTAACTATTTCCCATAGATTCTGATATGTAGCTTACTATCTTTATATTCTAGATTTTCTGTAGTTTCTGCTTATATTTCCTCTTTGACCCAACTGCCAGTTTATAGAGAGTTTAAGAAATGTTTAGGTAGTAGAGAATTGTTGACCTTTTTTATTTTTGCTTTTTTCTCATTGTATTTTTAGTTTGAGTTTCAGTGCATTGGGGTAAAAGTTCTCCAATAATCATTCTCCTCTTTGCTCTAAGACAACAGAACCTTAATTTTGAGATGGACACATGGCTTCTCAGAACAAAGACTATGTTTCCCAGTCTCCCTTGCAGCTAAAGGTAGTCATGTGACTAAGTTCTAGCCAATGGGATGTAAATAGTGAAGTGTGGAATCCCCTGAGTGATGATTTTAAAGGGGAGAGGGTCATGCCCTTCTTTTATCCATTCTGCTGCTTGTAATAAGAATCTTTGCAAACAAAGCTAACACTCTAAGAATGGCAGAACAACAAGCTAGAACTCTGTGCTCACAATTCTTCAGAGCCCTGGGACACCTCATGGAGCAGAGATGGAATGCAAACCTTGGATCACATACTTTTGTACTCTGGCATGAAAGATACTTTTCTATTGTTTTAGCCATTGTTATTTTGAACCTCTGCACACATAGCTAAATCTATTCTATAACTAATATAATTGGCAACCACTTTTTTACAGCCTGGATGCTTATAAGATTTTGTCCCGCCGGTCTTGGTGGCTCAGCCTGTAATCCCTCGCCTTTGGGAGGCTGAGGTGAGTGGATTGCCTGAGCCCGTGGGTTCGAGACCCGCCTGGGCAGCGAGACCTCATCTCTACAATAAATCAAAAAAAAAAAAAAACCAGCCGGGCGTGGTAGCGCACTCCTGTAATTCCGGCTACTTGGAAGGCTGAGGCGGAAGGATCGCCGGAGCCCAGCAGGTCGAGGTTGCGGTGGCCGGAAGCGACCACTGCACTCCAGTCTGGGCGACAGAGTGAGACTCCAACTCAAAAAAAAAAAAAAAAAAAAGATTTTCTCCCTTAATCCATGATCCATGGAAGCCAATTATTTCACCTGGCTATAGGTCTCATCATTAACTTTACTTAACATCCAAAAGGCAATTTTATTTTATTATTCTTTTGCCTGTGCTTCTTATTCTACTTATCAGATCTTTCTTCAAAGTGTCTCTTCATTAAGACATTCATCCCTTTATTTTTTTTTTTTCTTATTAATTATGGGAAGATTTCTTGAGGCTTATCTTTTAAAGTCTCCATTTTCTTTTTCCTAGGTCTTTAATCTGCTATTTCCTCCCTCCATTGCCTTTTAAAATGCAGCAATTGCACTTCTCAGCCAAAAACCATCATTTCCAACCTCAGAGTATACCTTTTTCAGATATACAATATCCCCTTGAATCTCACTGGGCACACAAATTGGAGATTTTTCTAAAGATTTCTGCTGATTCTGGTAGGAAGTTTGTCTCACAGGGAACATTTGTGTTGATTCTTGTATTATGAACTACTAGGTCTTTTCATTTCTTCCTTTCATTCCTCCTCATGGTGAGCATTTGTACATCCCAGAAGGTTGAGATGAGAGCCCTGTTCTAAGGCGGAAGGAGAGCCCAGATGAGGAAATCTTTTTATTTATTTATTTACTTGCTATTTCTGAATGTCGTTGTCTAAGGGAGTAAGAAGGTGAAACACTGAGACACATATGCGATGGGAACATCAGTGGTTTGTGCATGTGACTGATTTCTGAAGATGGTGAAGCTTTAAGATGATGGGATGTGGTCCTTCCTCTTTATCTAGCATGGCCAGTCTTGCCAGGACCCAACTGATGTTGTGACTCACCCTACTGAGCCAGCTCCAAGGATATCAGCAAGTCAGCACCTTGGCATGCTGAATGAGGTACTTCCAGAAGCTGCCCACACCACACTAGCAATACCAACTAACAGCTAGCATCTGCTGAGCATATACCATGGTATACAGACAAAGGACCTGAGACTCAGAGGAGTGCCTTGCCCAAGACAACATGGCTGGTGAGTGGCTGATCTGGGCTCTCTCCCCTGAGTCGGAGGCATTCCCAAGGCCATGCATGTAACCACTGCTTTAAACTGACACCCTTCTCATCACAATACCTTGGTTGACTACTTCTCAGGCTTGCTCCAGAGATCTGCAGGGCACTGAGAGACCCAGAACCCCAGGGAGTTTTGGGTGCACACTGCTCTCCAGCTCATCGCCCCCTCCAGCTCCCTTACTGCAAAGCCCATGCTGGATAACCAGCTGGGACCACCCACACCCGCTTCTGGCTCCTTCTGCACCAGCCACAGCTGCAAGGACCACATTCCCAGAGCTGGAGCACACACAGGGGACTTTTTTGATAACATCTGACTTGCCTTTTAATTATTGGGACATGATTGTGGGCTCGCACAGCAATATTTATCCAGCAAATTGCTAATTAATGCACTGAAAAATGCCAAGTGGTGTCAAATATTTGCTTTTATTTGCTCTACCAAAATATTTTTATTTTTGGTGAGGCCCAGAATGGATAAGAAAGTGTGGAAATGTTGACACAGAGTATGTAAAGTTTAAATTGAACATTGAACAGGGAGGAGGGTTGGGCTTTGTGCTGGTTCTCCTGGGGTGTTCTGTGGACTGGACGGTATGAAGTAGCCCCAGGAGCAGCATGTAGCCCTTGAGATAGAAAGGGCACCAGCAAGCCACAGACAAGGATCTGAGGGACCCAGATGATCCTCACCAGAGTCCCTCCCCACCTCATCCTCCTCGTCAGCCTCCTGGTCAGCACCAGCAGCCTCTTTATCATCATCTACCATTCATTATCTATTCTAATTGGAATGTACATTGCTTTGCTGCGAGAGTGATAAATTCCCTTTGCTCATGGAGTTCAAACTGGATTTTGACACCCATGAAGCAAGAAAATAAATAAATGAATAAGAAAATTTCTGAGGGTAATAAGTGCTATTAAGAAAATAAATCTGGGATAGCAATAAGGAGTCGTCACTTCAGATGGGTTGGTCAGGGTAGGTCTTTGTTGGGGGCGACAGAGATGTCATTTCAACTGAATGACATGGAGGAGCCAGCCACATAAAGGCATGAGGAACAAATTTTCCGAGAAGCATGAACAGAACCTGCAAAGGCCTGGAGCCAGGCAGAGACCTGGGAGCACAGGGGAATCAGCACAGATAGAGCAATGGCTGGGAGCAGGGCAGGAGAGAATACCGACAGGGAGGGGTGTCTTAACACCCCTGAGTGAAGAGGGAGCTGGGATTTTATTCCAGTTCACAATGGGAGCCACTGGGGAGTGGAGAGGGATGGGCCCTGGTTTACTGTAGAAAATCTCGCTGTGGCTGCAGTGTGGAGAGCGTGGAGAACAGGCACAGGGGCCTCATAGCTGTGCCTCTTCACACTGCAGGGTCCACGTGAAGCTGGACAGATCGGACCAGGGTAGGGTCTTAGAGATGAAGAGAGGGAGGATTCAGAGGGTGTTTGCGGATGGGGCTTACAGCCTTGCTAGTGACTGGGACATGGAAGTGTGGGATGCCAGGAAGAGGATTCACACTCTCCCCATCCCTTCCATGCCTCCCTTATAGCCATTTCATCTTTGTCCAAGAACACAGCAGCTACTGGTTTTTGAGAACATATACAGGAATATTTGCTGTATGAACTATTCTCACCCAAGATGATCAGCAATGCCATGAGATAGGTATTATTATATTTGTGTCATTTGTCTGGCCTTGCCAAACCACTGAAAAGATAACATTGCGAGCCAAACACAGTGGCTCATGCCAGTAATCCCAACTCTTTGGGAAACCGAGGTAGAAGGATTGTTTGAGGCCAGGAGTTTGAGACCAGCCTGGGCAACCTAGTGAGACCTCATCTTGCATAAATAAAATAACAACTTGCTGGGCGTGGTGGCATGTGCCGGTAGTCCTAGCTACTTGGGAGACTGAGGCAGGAGGATCACTTGAGCCCAATGGTTCAAGACGGCAGTGAGCTGTGATTGTGCCAATGCACTCCAGCCTGGGTGACAGAGTGAGACCCAGCCTCTAAACAAAAGACAGGATGTTAGGCTTAAAATGGCTGCTATTCACTCGTGAATCAACAAGCTTTAGCTGGTGCTCACCTGGTGACAGGCGCAGGAGACAGTGGAGGGAGGCTGATGAAGCTGACACACTTCTGCCCACACCTGGGCCTCTGAGGCCCCCACTCTGGTCTGGACACCTGCTCTCCCCCAGCCTTTGCTTAGGAGTCACAATGCCAGAAAATTCTGGCATGCTTCCCCTGCTCTCCCCCAGCCTCTATGAGGGGCATTGTCACTCCATTTTACACATGAGGAAACTCCTTTCCCTGCCTTCAGTCTTGACTGAAATCACCCACTCACCAACCAGAATGGCCTCTCTAATGTGTGTCCCTTCCCAGGACTGTCCTCAGGACATGGCTCTGCCACTGCCCCCTCCCACCCACCCCATCTCTCATTACCCTCTTTTCTTTCAGTGCCTCAGACCTGTGTGGAAACTTATTTTACCCATCCCATCTCCTCCCTCTCCTGGCTGGCTCCCGTCCACCCCTCCCTAGGTCTCAGCTCACAGTTTTCTTGTGGGAAGGTGTCGCCCTCACCCTGACATCAGCGTGGCACAGCCCTTCTCTGTGGTCTGGTGGGCTGGCAGTGCTGCACTGGGTTCAAATGTCCACAGCCACTGGGAGAGACATGAAAGCTCATGTGTGCTGCCCTCCCCCATCCCCTCAAGAGAGCTTTTGAGGGCAGAAGGGCTTTGTCTGCCACACATTTGCATTGTGGCTTCCCTTTCTTCATGGATTAACCAAATGTGCCCCCAGACCCTGGGCCAGTTACCAGATTTTACCAAAAGCCAGGCCCTGGGGGTGAGGGAAAGAATGTGGGCATTTGAAGTTTTGAGCTTTAGCCTGGTGGGCGCTGACATCTGGTAAGACCTGGATGCTAGGGGCCACACCCTGCCGGTAGTCCCTCTCTCACTCTTCCTCTGTCAGGGAAGGTCCTGCCTTCCACTGGAAAGCCTACCATGCTTTTTGGGCAAATAAGATGGTGACACAAGCCTCGCTCCATCACCCCAGGTCCCTGGACCACAGGCTGCCATGAGACCCCAACAGTTTCCTAGGAGTCCATGTCCAAAGGGATGCTGCCTCCACTTATAGCACCCTGGATCTCAGGGGACCCTGGCAAGTGGTAAGCCCCACAGAGGCAGAGACCCCCACTATTCCCTACTGAAGCTCCACTGCCCAGCACTATGCCTGGCACAAGAAAATGAATGAATGAATAAATGAACCCCAGAGGCTGAAGGGCTTTGCCAGTGGTGTCTGTGCCTAGGGTGGTGAGGAGCCATATGCAGGTGTAGAGGGTGAAGGACTCCCCAGGTGAGGCTGGCCTTCAGTAGGCAGCTGAATGGGGAAGGGCTGTGGGGAGGGGGACTCTACACCCATGTGGGGTGCTGGGCAGAGGCATCAACTGCCAAAGATCAGGATGCACAGACCTGGGAGGGCAACAGGAGGCAGTACTGGGCTGGCCAAAAGAAGTGGGGAATAAAGCTTCCCCCCACTCTGCCCTCAGGCATTTTCTGCCCCAGAGCCTCTCTGTGCCTTTGTGTCTCTCTCTGGTTCTTTCTCTCTCCCCCTGGCTCTCTCATGCTCCAGGTGTGCATCTCTCTCTCTCCCCCTGCCCCCCTTCTCTTTGTCTCCCCCTCTCTTTCTGTTTGTCTCTCTTTCTCTCTGCCATTTAACACAAAAGTCCAAGTTGAACTCTCTCAGAAAAATAAAATAAACTGTGTCCCTGACACAGTCAGAGCAGGCAGAAAATTGTCCAGGGACACACAGCCATGACTAGGGGAGGAAAGGAGCCAGACTTAAGGACAAAAGTCCAGGGATAGGGAAAGGGAGTCTTCCACAAGAAACCAGGTTCAAGGTCAATGACCAAGGCAGGCTGGGGGAGAGGGGTACGCAAAGTTTCTGGCCCTGAGACTCAGTGTGTGTGGCCCCCAAGGGTCCTTAAGTCCCTGGTTACAGGCAGCAGGGGCCCCCATGCCTGAGTGTGTGGGACTCATTCTCCACCCCACATTCTTCCCTGCCCCTCCTCAGACAGCAGTCTTTCAGGAAACTTGCCAGCCAAGGCCTCCAGTGGCCTTTCCCCAGAAACTGGGAGCTGAGCTGACCCGCAGGGACCTCAGCAGCAAACCTGATTGAGGAGTCGGAGCCAGCTTGGCCTGCCAGGCCCTATTCCACTTATTTCCAGACACTGGTTCTGACGGATGGAAAAGCCTTGGGTTGACGGCTCTGCACCAGCCAGGGGAAGGAGGAGGTTGTTGGAGGTGAGGGAATAGCTCCTAAGTCTGAGAAGGCAGAGGCTGTGTTCTCCCTCAATGAAGCACAGTCCTGGAAAAGCCCTGGCCCCATGCCCAGGTCATCAGGCACAGGGGTCCCAGGCACAGGCAGACAAAGAGTCTCCCCAAGTCTGTTCCTCCCTGGATCTCCCTCGTTTCCAACCACCAAGCCAGAGGCAGAAGTCATTCAGACATTCCACACCCTCACCACACATCCTTTCCATCTCTGGAATTTACCCAAATAGCCCTCACTCTCACCTCTTGGGAGTCCCACCACCCATTTTCCTCAAAGTACTTGAATTGAGCTCTTTTAAATAAAACTTTGTCTTTTAGAATAATTTTAGCTTTACTGAAGAGTTGCACAGGTGACATGGAGAGCTCCTGTGTGCCCCTCCCTCTTGCTGGTACCCTATGTCCTCACAATCCCTTTGTAAAGGTAAGAAACCAACACTGGGCATCACAAGCAACTGAACTCCAGATTTTATGTGAACTTCACCAGCTTTTCCACTCCCAGGATCCAATTCAGGATACCATGCTGTATTTAGTTGTCATGTCTCCCTAGTCTCCTGTGGTCTGTGACCTTGACAATTTTGAGGGGTACTGGGCAGTTTGTCCAATGTGTTTCTTGTGGTTAGACTGGGTTATAGGTTTGGAGGAGAACCACCCCCCCGGAACTGAAGTGCCCTTCCCACTACCCATAACAGGGGTACACGAGATCCACACAATGTCACTGGTGATGCTAAAATTGACCTTGACGAAGGGTGGTGGATGCCAGGGTTCCTTACTATGAAGCAACTCTTGTTTCCTTTTCCTGTTTTGGTCTCTGGAAACAAAAAGAAATCTTACCTAAAGCAGGGCACATCACTGTCCTCCTCTGCAGCCATCAGTGATTGCCAGCCCACTTGAAAAAAAGTCCAAATGCTTTGGTCCCAGTACTTGAGCTGACCTCACCCAGGCTCTTTTTACATCAGACCAAAACAAAGTTCTTACCAGAGGATCTTTGCATAAACTATTTCTTCTCTCCTACATGTTCTCACCCCAACTCTCTCCTCGGATTCAAGTTACAAGTCACTTCCACAGAGAAGCTTTCTCTGCTGCCCTAATCCAAGTTAGATGTCCCCTGTGATTCTCAGGTGACATGGAGAGCACCTGTATGCCCCTTCTTGTTGCTGGGATCCTATGTCCTCATGGTACCTTTGTAAATCTAAGAAACCAGCACTGGCATCACAAGCAGCTGAACTCCAGATTTTATTTGGACTTCAGCTTTTCCTCGCCCAGGATCCAATCAGGATACCACAGTCCAGAGTGGATAGCTTCAGAGATGGGAGCCCCCAATTCTCCTGTAGGTGTGATAGGGGTAGCTAGAGCCATTCAGACTCATCTTTTCTGTTTGTGCCCATCACCTTTCTCTGTGCCTGGCATCAATAAACATACGCTGCATGACTGACTGAAGGGATGCTGGGGACTGGCCACCACAGAAGCCCTTTGGACCAGACTATGAGTTCATTGTCAAACAGGCCTTCACCTATGTGTCTGCACTTATGTCCCTTTAAGGCAGGAAGATGTGACCCTCGCACCTGTGCCTTTAACCCAGCTCTCCCACTTCCAGATGGCAGGAGAGCCAGGACACGTCAGGACATGTGAGGGTCTTGCCTAGGACAGGCCTCAGTTCATCCTTGTTATATGAGTAGGTTTTCAGGTGTCTTCCTTACATCCGGCCTTGTTGACTTTATGCTAAACTTGACTTTCTGGGAATTGACTCTTGGTGCCACTGAAGTTTGGTTCAAACTTTCCCTCTGGTCCCTCTTCTAAATTTCAGCATGGCCCAGTAGGCCATAAGCTTACCGGAACTTTGCTAGAGGCTTTGAAAGGGCTTTGACAAAAGGTGTTAAAATTCAGGGTAACATTAGAGAGGCCAGAATTAAAAGCTCAACTATACCAAGTGTTGGCAAGGATGTGGAACAACTGGAACTTTTGTATACAACTGGTGGGATGGAAAACAGTAGAACTGCATTGGGTTTAGGGTGAGTTAACAAAGCACTTGACCCTGGCCTGAGGAAAATCAAGTGAAGTCAAGCAGGGAGGAATTCATTGATGTTCAAGGATTAGTTTATCAGCAGCTACTCGTAAGAGACTGTACAGAGAAAACTGGATTGTCTTAAATGTTTTTCTAACTCTTTAAAAATAGAGGAGCAATAGTAGATAAAGGGATTATGGGTTAACATATTTCAGTTTTTATAATATTTAATCATTCAAACTACAATCTGTGGACTTTAAAAATTTTTTTTACTGAGTAAACATTACTAAAACAAAAAGAAACAATATCTCCCTGAACATTTTATTACCCTTCTGGTTCTTGCCTCTATGCAAATATTTTACTTAGTCATCACATTATCGTATATGTATGTGTTTTATATTCCGTATCTTTCATTATATTGTCTTTTTAAAATTAGTATTTATTTTGGAGATCTAATAAATACCAAAATTCATTCTTTGCTAGATTTTATGGTATTTGTTTTTTTCTGAACTTTATTTTTCATTCAGCTGGAGTTGTTTTGATATGAAGTATAAGGTGATCAAAATTTTAAAAATATTTTTTCAAGTTACTAATCAGCCTTTTCAATAGCATTTTTAAAATAACTCATCACCCTCTCATTTTGTAGTGGTTTCTTTATTGTATTTAATTTTTATATGTGATCACATCTATTTCTAGCATTCTATTCTAATCCATTAAAATCTATTTCTTTTTTCCATCAATATTCTCTCAGTTCTAATTATTGCTACTTTATGATATGTTTTAATATTCAGGAAGGTTATATATCAATGCTCTCTTTTTTAAGAATATTCTTTGATAACTCTGATCAATGCTTCTTCCAGATGGATTTTAGAGTCATTTTATCAAGTTCCTTTAGTAGGATTGTTTGGTATTGCATTAAATCTGCAAATTAACATGGAGGTGGCTTGACATTTTTACAATACTCGGTCTTCCCATGCAGAAACGTAGTATGCCTCTCCATTTATTCTGGTCTCCTTTTATTTCCCCAATAAAATTTTGTAGTTGTCTTTATATAGGTCACACGCATTTCTCATTAAGTTTATTCCTAAGTATTTTTCCATTGCTTCTGGGAACGGCGTCTCTTTTTTCATTACAGTTTCTGGCGGAGTACGGCTAGGACACAGGGACGCATTGATTAGGGTAAATAGGACTTGTCTCTGGACACTTCACTAAATGATTATTTGTTCACCTTTGAGTTTCTTCCTCCAGATCACATCGATTGGGAACACTCTTTGTTGTGGTGGCATCCGGTAGGCCTGGGGGAGCCAGATGCAGCCCATCTGCTGAGCCGCAGCCCCATCTCGGCTGGGATGAGAACTTTCCCTGAGCCTCAAGCCTTCGTCAGAATCCTTGGCACCCTCCCATTCCTCCTTCTCCTCTGTCTAGCCCACTGCCCGCATTCCCAGCCCCTGGCAGAGGTCTCCCTTCAACTCTAATGGACTTCCCATGGACCCAAGGGGAGTGCCACCATATTAATCAAAACAATAACTGCCAAATTCCCGGGGAGTATCTGACACTTTGGCCAAGCCTTTTACATTATATCTTAGTTGGTTTTTTTTTTTTTTGAGTTGGGGTCTCACTCTGTCACCCAGGCTGGAGTGCAGTGGCATGCTCACGAGCCACCCCAGCGTCAACCTGCTAAGCTCCGGCGGTTCTCCCACCTCAGTCTTCCAAATAACCGGAACTACTGGTGTGCACTACCGCACCCAGCTAATTTTTTATTTATTGTAGAGATGAGGTCTCACAAAGTTGCTTGGGCTGGTCTCGAACCCTCAGTCTCAGGCAATCCACTCACCTCGGCCTCCCAAAGTGCTTGGATTATAGGCTGAGCCACCAAGCCTGGTCCATATCTTCAGTTTTTAAAGCCCTGAAGTGTATATATGATTCATCAGAAAGGTCAAGGGACATTCTGGGATCACACAGCTCTTAAGTAGCAAATCTGGGATTCAAATTTGTGTTCCTTCTACCCTGCCATGTCTCAGTCAGTGCCCCTCACCCCTACCAGATGGGCTCCCAGAGCATGAATGCCTAACCAGCCTAGACACTCCAGAGTTCACCACATCATCCTGGGCATTGTAACAGTAATCCCAGGAACCCAGCTAGTTCTGTCACCTCAACTTTGTCCCACCTGCTCCACCATTAGGCCCAGTAAGCCTTCACTCCAGTCCCTTGTGTTTTGGCAACATTTCCTACAAAAGGTGTGATCATTACAGGCACCCTAGTCCTGGGCTCCTTTGAGCAAATGATCTATCTGAATATGTATCTTGTCAAAGGGCAATCTGGGTAGCAACAGTAATAACAACAATAGCAGCTAATACCTACTTCACTGTGCTTAGTGCATTTCCTACGCTCTCTCATTGATCTTCACGACAAGCCTGTGTGTCAGATATTGTCAATTGTGTTCATTTTACAGATGAGAAAATGGAAATAAAGTCACTTGCCCATACCAGGCACAATGACTTATACCTCTGAGGGAGACTAAGGCAGGAGGATTGCTTGAGGCCAGGAGTTCAAGGCTGCAGTGAGCTATGATCATACGATTGTGCCACTGCACTCCAGCCTGAGCAACAGAGTGAGATTCTGTCTCTAAAAAAAATTACTTGTCCAAGGATATTCAGTGAGTTATTCACTGATATTAAGTGGCAGAGCCAGAATCTGTGACTTGAAATCTTGCTCAGAAGTCTGAATCAGGGACTTTCCATATTGTCCAGACAAATGGCATCATCTCCCAAACTGGTACGTCTTCATCACAAGCAGAGGGGCTTTATAAAAACGCAGAGTCCCAGGTCCTACCACACTGAGGAATCTGTGTCTCCAAGGGGCAGCCCAGGGTCTATGGCTTTGGTGACTGCCTCATGGGATCTGGTCATGAGCCAGGTTTCAGAATGACCGTTACAAAGAAGGGGCGACTCTGCCATCTGATGATGTGGACGTTGGTCTACTTTGGAATGAATCCTACCACTGATAAGTTATTAGTGCAAAAAAAGCAAATGAGTCAAACACCAATCACTGGAATATCTTTGTATGCTTGGCAACGCGGAGGAATTTCTAAACGTAGATGCCAAAATCATCTTCCCTGCTCAAAAAACAGTAATATCTGTGCTATTTAAAGAGTACAAATTAATAAAAGCAACATCAAATCCCAATGGGTTTGCTCAAGAACATGCACCAAAGCCAAGGATCTGAAGGTAACTCCTTGAGAATGCAAAACCATCATTAACCAGGGCATGAGAAACAGTCAACTTTATAAGTGATTTTTAAAAAGATATGATAATGAGATGCTTTTTAAACCCTCTAAGTCGCAAAATCAATCTTTTAAACATCACCAAGTGGCTAAGAGCATGGGCTTTGGAATTAGCCCTAACTGGTTTTGACATTGACCTCCCCAGGCCCCAGCTGTGTGGCCTTGAGCAGGTGGCACGACCCTTCTGAGTTCTAGTCACCACATCAAAAAGATGAGAATCACAGTACTGGTGATGTACAGGGCCACTGTATTAACTGAGACAGCAAAGGAAATGTGATGGCATGAGCCATCACCACAGTGGGTGATTGGGAAATATGCACTTTTGTTAACTACTATTATTGTGGTGTTAACTGTTATGTCTACATACCAGCTGTCTTTTGCTAGAGACCTTGCCACAACCAAAGTCGGCTGAACAAGGCTCCAGCTTTTCTTTCTTATTCCTGTGAACCAGTCTGAGGAGCTCAGGCGAAATGTGTCTCATTACACCAGCACCAGTAAGTCACACTATCTATGTTGTGGCACACCAAATGTTACTAATTGTCAAACACAACCACAATCAGGTGGAAGACTCACACTCAGAACCCTGGCCCAAGCCCCACATAGTCCTACGCCAGGCACCTCCTCACCTCTGCCCCCATTGCTGTCTCTCTCTGGTACCCAATCTGGCCCCTGAAGTTTTGCACTTCCCTCATTATGAGTATGGTATTAGCAATACCCATGACTGTCATTGGTAGAAGTCTCAGGCGCTTCCCTACTTCATTACAACCTATTTGTAGGTTTCCCAAATATCCTTTATTCTCGGCACTGCCTTGAAATCATGATGGTTATTAGACTTGCCACCCAGTCTTGCTATTTAATGTGTTAGTAAAGAAGTCCATGTATTACTACATCACAAAGTTTTATATTTAGGTAACTATATTTTAAGAAATTAGTATCCTTTATCATCTTGTGTATATTACCGTATGCATTTAAAGCCAATACTCTGGGAAGGGAACTATAGGCTTCTCCAGACTGCCAAAGGGGCTTGCAGCACATGAAGAGCTCTGCCTTTGAACCTCCACAATGAATTCCATCATTCGCTCCATTTTGCAGATGTAAAAACTGAGGCTTGGCAAGGTCAAATCACTTGTCCAAGGGCACCCCACTAGTGAATGATGAAATACCACTCTGCCCTTAGCATCCCTTGGAGCCACTGCCCAACACCTGCACCACCTGCTTCCCCTCTTCATGGGGCCCTGTTGTGGGGACTGAGAAGACAGAAATGGCTCTGGCGTGGTCCTTGGTCCCTAGGAGGGCCCAAATCAGTGGAGGACAGATGGCTCTGTAACCCTAACACAGGGTCTCAAGCTTTTTTCCTTCTAGGCTACAGTAAGTACCCTGGTCTCATTCTCCTTTGGGGTGTGGGGTACCCCAAATGTGCCAAGGCCAGGTGGGGTGGAACATGGTCTCAGCTGGGGAATACTGACATCAGTGACTGACAGTGAATGGAGCTGCAGGTGATTCCCAAATGGCAGGCCCAAAAGAGTGTCCCAAGAGCCCAACCAGAAAGAACAAGGCTTCGTCCAGGGTTGAGGACTGAAGGATCGGTGAGGGAATGGGAGTGACAAATTCCTAGCCCCGCACCTGTGAGCCATTTCACGCTGTTTTTAGGGACTGAATGACCATTTGTTGAATGAATGCATAAATGAGTGAATTAGTAAATCAATCAAGGAACAAACAAGTACCGCTCTCCCAGCCAGGCATTATAGCTTTTCTGTGTCCCTTCCCATAGGGCCTTGCCTGGCTCACCCCTGTCTTCAACTCTGCAGAAAAGCTGCTTCTCGTGCCCTCAGAAAGCCTGACCCCTGGAGACTTACCCTGAAAGACGGGAAAACCAGAGCTGGAGGAGCCAAGCCCCCCTGGAGGGGTGGCAAGGGCGAAGAAAGACATGGGGGCCCCCCAAGCCCCAAGAGCTGACTCCTTGACTCTCTTTCTGTGGGAGTCAATCAGCAATGTCTGAGTTCCAGGCTGCCCACAGCCCTGCTATCGATTATTGATGCATTCATTCATTCAGCCCAGAAACATATGTTAAGAGCTTCCTACTTCCTGGAGAGTGTTCTAACATGGCAGATATAGCAGAGAACAAAGTAGACACAGTCCTTGCTCTCATAAGTTTTGGGGGTCTGGGCAGCAGGGTGAGAACAGAGAGTCAAAAGACAAGTAAACTAATGAAGAGAAAGAGTTTTTGGATGGCAGGGAGTTCCAAGAAGCCAGCTCACACAGGACTGTGAGACAATACCATCCCCACACTACTGATTACTTCTCTGTTACAACGTACATAACCTTGCAAAATGTGGAGGTCCCACCTAAGGTCATGCCTCCCAAAGTCTGCAGAGGCTAATCGCATTGAATCCATCACCTTTCACTAATGCAAACAGCCACTCTTTGCCTGGATAATCTTAGGGGAGAAGGCAACCAAAAAAAAAAAAAAGATATCCAGGTCAGACCCAAAAAAGGAAAGACCTTGAATTGCACTGCTCTTAAAAGCACTTAAAAGGAATTGAATTAGAACTGAGACGACCAAAAAAAGGCCCCTGAATCCAACTCCCGCTGACACCAAGTTAGAAAAATAGCTGAAGGAAAAGGATGTAGAATGTCAATCAAGATATGATCGTTTTATTTTTAAAAAATGAGAAGGCTTTTGTTTTAAGAGGAGCAGGCTGGTAATTTAGAGGCACGGAGGCAGCGCAGAGCGAAGAGCTTTCATATTTCCAGACAGAAAGGATTCGACTGCACGGGAGAAGTTGAGGGTTGCATAATGAGATCCCGCTCTGTGGAGGTTCCCCTTCCTGAAGAGGAGAGGGGTCTCTGGCGTCTGGTTGATTGATGGGAACCCAGGCTGGGCCTGCCCAGACAGGTAGGCACAATCTCGCCTTTGTTGGTAATCAAAGTCAGCTGAACGAGACTCCAGCTTTTCTTTCTTATTCCTGTGTACCAATTTGAGGAGCTCAGATGAAATGTGTTGCATTACACCGGCACCAATAAGTCACACTATCTATGTTGTGACACACCGAATATTACTAATTGTCAATCACAAGCCACAAGTCTTGTCAAGACGCTCCCTTCTCGACGGGCTGGTTCAAACCTGAAGTGATTTTTAATCAAGTGTTAATAATACAGCATCTGTCAGTGGACGGTGGGTATCAGGCAATCAGAAAAAGTGAACATATGACATGGCAAATTTTAATGTTTTTATCTTCTGTTCCTCCCAATTATCGGAGGGATTTCTGTCAGCCTGAAAAGTGCACTGACATTACTGTAGGTGAACTTCGCAGTGAAGAAGGGGAAAGGTGACTGGCAGGACTCCCGGGACAAGAGTGCCCCACTCGCCCTGCCAGAGAAGGCTCCCCGCCTCAGGAAGCCCAGTGGCGAGGAAGGCTTTGGGTCCCAGACAGGGGTCCCCAGCGCAAGACCCCTGGGTGTTAGGAGAGCTGGTGCTTGGCCCAGCAGGAGGCAGGAGTCTGTAGGAGACAGCCACACAGGAGCAGGAGGCTGAGACCCCAACCAAGAGCAGTGCGGGCCCTCCACGGCCTCCTCCACTGGCTAGTAGTGGAATAGGCTCACGTGGAGCCACAGGGAGCCACACATCCAGCGTCCAGCATGTCCGGAACGTGCGGCTCCAACACCAGCAAGAACTGACCAGGGCTCCCATTTGCTTTTTCTTATTCCTTTCCCCCATGTTTCCCACAACCTGTGCTGGGGCCTGTGACTCCAAAGAATACAAGGAAGGGAGGGGGGGACAGAAGGAGGCATGGAGGCAGGAAGGAAGGAGGGAAAGAAGGAAGGAGGGAAGGAAGGAGGGAGGGAGAGGAGAGAGGGGCACAGAGGTAGGAAGGGAAGAAAGAAGAAGGAAGGGAGGGAAGGAGAAATGGAGGCAGGAAGGCAGAAAGGAAGGAGGGAGGGAAGGAAGGCAGGGGGAGGGGGGAGGGAGGCACAGAAGCAGGGAGGGAAGAAAGGGGAAAGGGGGGAGGGAGGGAGGGAGGAAGGAGCGAGGGAAGAGGGGCCAGCCTGAGAGGCATCTGATGCCTCACCCATGTCGGGTATAGCCTTGCTCCTTCTCTTCAAGACAGCCCTGGTGGGACTGCAATACTCTTTGGGCCCCTGCCTCATGACTTCCCTCTGTGTACACTCTAGAGCTCTGAGCCAGAGGAATGTTGATGGAAGCCTAATTCATTTCTTACCCACCACCCACAGGCTGACATTGGCGATCTAACTTCTTGCATGTCCCTGGCAATGGGATGCTCCCTACCAGTTGGGTAGCCTATTCCACTACTAGCCCGCTCTTGTTTCTAACTTCTCCCCTGGTTCCAAAGGGGGCATGTGCAGCAGTGCTCTGGTGTCCTGGGTCAGGAAGAAACCCCTGGACATGTGATGTGCCTAGAAAGCCTGCTGAGATGCCCACCCCGCCGGCGCCATCCTCCCCACTGCTGAGCTTTCCTGTGGCATCGGGTAGTGCCCACTGAAGGGCCACTTCACTGCCCACCTTGCATCCTGGTGCCAGGCACAGCTCGTGCTCCCCCACCACCCTAGCTGTGTCTTCTTTCTCTGTTTCTGCCCAACTTTTTGCTGCCAGTTTCCCCAAGGCCTGACTGCTGCTCTTCCGACACCTTACACCCATGATTTCTCTCTTTTTAACATCAGCAAGTGAGTGGTGGCCCCAGCCTAGACTTCTCCTCCTAGCCCCATCCAGATGGTCCTGAAGTTCAATTTGTCCTCGGGGGAATGTTTTATCCCTAATCCTCCATAAGTTCCTTTTGAGGGCTTCCTATTGTGGGGAAAAGCATCACCATTGTCCCCTCAACTCCAGTCACTGGTCTCCCCACTGCTGCCTTCCTAGCCTCTTCCCTCTCCCTCCTCACAGCCCTGACTCAGCTCAGGGGCTCAAACGAGTCCCTGTCCCCTGTTCCCTGTCACTTTACTCTCCATCCTCTGCCCTGATGTCCAGAGTCATCTTTCTAAAACCCAGCTCAATGCCATCCCCATGATTTCATGAGTGTATCCCCAGTGCCTGTGGGACAGAGTTCAGGCTCCTGGGCTTCAGTCTCTCCATCTAAGCAATGGGGATAAATGCACCACCTCTTAGAGCTGGGAGAGTGAATGAGGCTCTGGATGTGCTTTTGCCTTCCTTAACCAACTGGAGAATATTTCTTCTATGCTGAGTAGGATGGATTCATTTCCCTACCTATCTTAACCAACAGAAGGTAAGGCTTTGTCATCTCTGTGGGTCCTGATCTAGCCTGGGACGGGACTCAAGACCTGATCCCACACATACTTCTTGAATGGAACTGAAAGGTTTCTGCTTCTGTCTGTGGCTTTTGTACCCTTTCTCCCAAAGTCTTATCATTCTGGGGAATCTGAGGTTGATCCAACCCTCATTTTATTAAAACAAAAACAAAAGGAGAGCAGCTTATAAGTTACCTGCTGCTGTGTAACAAAAGACTCCAAAACTTAAAACAGTAGACACTGTGATCTCGCAGCTGCTGAGGCTTAAGCACCTAGAATTGGCTGAGCAGGGTGACCCAGGTTCAGGGTCTCCTTGCTGGGGCTGGAGGGTCTGTGTCCAGTCCATTCATAAAGGTGGCCTAGCTCCACACCCAGGGGCCTCTCTGTAAGGCTGCCTGATGTCCTCATGACGGACACAGCAGCTGGCTTCCCCCAGAGCAAGTGTTCAGAGAGCAACCAAGACAGAAGCCAGGGTGTTTACAACTTAATCTTGAAAGAGACCTCCCATTGTTTCTACCATCTTCTGTTGGTCACACCAACTGGTGCAATGCGATAGGGAACTCACAAGAGTGTGAGTACCAGGAGATCATGGGGGAGGGGTCATCTGGGAGGCTGCCTACCATGTGTAACTTGATCCCCACACCCGCTGTGATGCCTGACTATTTGCAAAATTCAAATAAATACGAGGAGGGACCCAAAAATCCGAAATTATTTTTTGGAGATCAAGCCCCTTGTAGTACAGGTTTCCCCGTTAGGTAAGTGCTCTAGGAACATATCTGCATCAGTGTACAAGCTAGCATTGTGAGAGGCTGTGTTTGGCTTCAGTGATTTTTTTTTTTTTTTGAGATTCTTTCTACACATTTGCGCATTGCATGATGAATGATTTACATGCACACCTGCCCATACAAAAACCTCATGCCCCACCCTCCCTATTCACCCCATCTCACCCTGAGTAACGTTTTGTTTTTGTTTTTTTGTTTGTTTGTTTGTTTCTTCAGATGAAAAAAGTCCTCAAAGGGAAATGTTTTGCCGACGTGGAGGAGGTGAGACAAAAAAAGGCAGAAGTACTAAAAGACATCCAAATTGATGAGCTCAAAAACTGTTTTGAGCAGTGGAAAAAACGTCTGGATGGGTGTATTGCATCAAACGGAGAGTACTTTGAAGGTAACAAGTTTAAACATGTAAGAATAAATATGCAACTTTTTATAAATTCTGGGGGGTTTTGGGTCCCCCTTGCACAGCCTCAAAAGAAAAGTGTCTGTACCATTAGGAGAATAAGGCCAAGGGAAATATCGGTATGATAGGTGACAATGCCTCTAACTCACGGCACAGCCCAGGACAAGCTGCTGCCCCTGCCAGGCCTCCGTGGCCCTATCTGGACAATAGGAATGAACAAGATGATGTCTGAAGCCTCTAAGCCACTGTGGCTCCTGAGTCTCTGCTCTAGAATGATACTTCCCAAGGCCTTGATGGTGCCCCTGGTGATGGCAACACCATTAGAAGAAGATCCCTCCCCACGGGCACCACTTGGCAGGAATCAGAGCCGATCAGTCTGGCCTGGTAGTTCTTACTCTTCTGGATTCCCAGGACTCCAGCTTTTATACTTCATCACTGCATGTGACCAGCTTAGCAGGAGCAGAGAGGTGAGCAAACAGCCCTGGGGGTGAGGAAGAAAGCAGATATCTTCCTTGCATTTCGGCCAGACCTCTCCTGGTGAGGCTTGCCAAGTCCTCCCCAAGAATCTGCCTCCCTGAACTCTGAACCCTGACCAGAATAGGGCAGGGGTCTGCAGAAGGGGGACTGGAGGAAGTCTTGCCATCACAGGCCACCGCCTACTCATCTGCTGGGTCAGATTGTGCTGCTGAGTGTCCTCCTTGGCCACCCAAACAGTGGCTGCCTGGCTGTACTCCAACCCCTGCCCTGCCAGGTCCCTCCCTTAGTACCCAAGAGTGAGGGAGTGAAGGAAGGAGGGAGGTAGGGGGAGAGAGAGAAGGAGAGAGAAGTGAAAGGAAGGGAAGGGAAAAGAAGGGAAGGGAAGGGAAAAGGAGAAAGAGTGTTTTACCCCAGAGAGAGCTATGGACACTCCCAGTTGATTTCCTGTACACATAGGTGCTCTAGTCCTCAATCACATGTGGATAGACACACACAGACCTGCAGACCTACATGGGACCCCATGCTCCAGGCAGGCCAAAGTGTGAGAGGGAAGCACTGGGTCACATCACAGGCAGAGTGAGCATAAGCTGAGAGACCCACCCAAGCTGAGATGCTTTAAAATGAAGAGGGGAAAAATATGAAAGAACTGTTCATACAAGTCAATCAAGTAGCCATCATGGGAGAAATTCAAGCTTGGTGAACTTCCGACATCTTTGAAGTATTAAGGTTAGTATTGCATTTGTTTGCATCCTATGTGCACCCTCCCTTCTCTCTTTTCAGTGCTCAGGACCTCAGTAAGTCCTAATCAGGTCTGAAGCATGGGGTGAAGGGAGGTAATGCCTCCTCACCTCTGGGGCCCCCTGCTTCCTGCCCCCTCTTTCCCCACATCCTATACTACTCCAGCCTAGCCGGGGTGGCACCATCTGCAGAATTGACTTACGCTGTGCTCCAGGGTTCCTCCTTGGACCTGAGGCTGCTGCTGCTGCCTCTGAAAAGAGTACAGATGGGTGAATTACACTGAAACCCAACCTTAGAGGGGACCCCTCGTTAGTTACTTAGTTGAACCAGGTACCTCCTTCTGTTTCCTGTTTGAATAATCCCTAATAGTCTGTTGGGTAAGTTGGAGGAGGGGGATTCATTAAAGCAAGAGCCCTTCCAGCCACAGACAGATGAACCAATAGGACTCTCTAGTTGGGGCATTGAAACTAAGGGCCCAGCTGTGTTCTCGTGGGGTCTCTCCTCTAACCATTACTACCAATTTTGTGGGCACTTCTCCTTTAATGCTCTGGCCCTGTTAGGTCCCCACAACAGAACTGAGCCAGGTTGGCCTCTCTAAAGAGATTTGGAGACATAATGACTGAGAAATTCACAGGGGTTGCAGGAAACCTGCAAAGAACCAAGTTTCTGAAGATCAGCTTTCTGGTCCTAAACTAAACTCATCCTCTGCTGAGGGGCCTTCCTCCCACTTCCTGGCCCCCAGGTCAGTTCCACCTGCTCCACATCATATCCTAAGACAAGCCCCTACACAGTGTGGGTTCAACCTCTCAGGCCCAATGGGGTCTTTCTCCACAGCTCCAGCCTGAAGGCCTGGACAACCGCCAGCCCCTGAGATTTCCCAGGTCCCCCTGGGTGGGTCCAGTTCCATCCTGCTTGGTGCTGACTGTGAGGTGTTGCTCAGGCAAGTGCTTCCCATGTTCAAGCAAGTAGTGATGGTTAGTTCTTCTTGGTTGAGAGTAACAGAAACTCACCCAAGTGAGCTTAAGTAGGAAAAGGAAATGTAGTTTTAATATTCAGGGATATCACATAGAACCCAAGGGTTTGCAGAAGGAGTTAGAACCAGGGACCAGGCTTTCTCTACCTCATGCCTCTGTTCTACCTCCTCCCTGCCTGCACACCAGCCTTCCTGCATCTCCAGGTCCTATGGGACACAATGGCTTCCCCACTGCTCTTGAATGTCTATTTGTAGACCTAGACATACACCAACACTATCTTCCCTTCCCTTAGTTCAATTCTAGAATCACAAAGAGAGATTCTGACTTGCTGAGATGTGGCCAGATTAGCTATGGTCAGCAGTTGGGCCCCATAGCATCAATATGGCTCAGGAACAAGTCTTATGAAAAGGAGACAGCTACAATGTGAGTAAAAGATTCATCCACAGAAATGCTCCAACATTAGCCCAGCCAAGACAGAGCCTGGGCTACTCCATGACCATTCCACACCTATAGGGAGAGAAGCTCACTTATGGGAATAGGAAGACTATCCTCTAGTGATCTTTGATCATGTTGCCACCCTGGAACACAATGCTATTCCCTCTACCATTCAGGAAGGGGATGTGGAAGGATGGAGTTTCAACAAATATCAAAACACCATCACAAAGGTCCAAACTGGAGGAAACCTTAAAAAGTTATATGGATGGTGCTAGAAGAGGTATGACTTGTCAAGGTCACAAAATGATTCAGTGACTAAGGCTGGACTAGGACTTGCCTTTGCCTCCCTTTCCTGTGCTCTATCAAGCAATATAAGAGCCACCCCACCAAGAAGGATTCTCTGTGACAACAGTGAGATCAGAATGTTTGTCAGAAGCCACCAAGGATCATTGGCGGCAAACTAACATCGTGCATCTCTGCTGATGGAAACATGCAGGGACATTTCCAACTCTACAGTGTTGAGGGAATTGAGCAGGGCAATGAGTCTACTTGATCCTGGATTCTAAAATGAGCCCTGCCTATGAGCTATGCAGAAAAGAAAGGAAACACACACACACACACACACACACACACACACACACACACACACACACACACACAGAAAGAGAGAGAGAGAGAGAGAGAGAGTTAATCTGGTCTGCAAGCCCACTAAGGTTGAAAGCACTCTGCAGAAGATACTCCAATTGAGACAGAACACTTGGTCTTATCCTCTGAGCTAAAAACCCATGGAAAACGATGGCTCTGGATTCAGAGAAACCAGTCAGGTCCCAAACAACTGGAAATTTTTTCTAAAGCAAGAGCAGAACATCACAATAGATCTAAAGCCCTAAGAAGAGGGTGGCTTGCTGGGAGCTGTCCAGAGTGCTGACACCTTCTCTAAGGATCATCGATCAGTGACCCTGAAGTCACCTTCTGGACTGAACTACTCACCAGCAGTCTTGGTTCAGCAGATAAAACAGAATGGAAACCCTTCAGGATGGCAAAGTGTGGACACAGGCTGCCCCTCATCACCCACAGTCAGGCTCTGGGCCAACAGGGCCTACTCACCCTAACCCCCTCCAGGTTTCCCCTCAGAACCATCCCCAACCTCACCCGAACAATGTCATGAATTTTTTCTCCTTGATGAACTTCAAAGTCTTTTAATGACTCTTCATAAAGGAACAGTGGGGCCAAAAGTTGAGCAAAGGAGATGATTAAAGTACCTTATTAAAAGCAGCCTTGTAGAATTCTCCACATGAAAGCAAGCACCATTATGAGGGCTTATCCTTATAAATGACGCTTCGCTTTTGCGAACATGCTGAAACCTGATTAGAGTGACAAGCACTGACTGATACTGCAAACCTGTTAATAACATGAAAATTAGAAGAGGCTCATGCAAAGAAGGGAGATTAATTTAGCCGGAGTACATCTCGCGCAAATTGCAAAGTTGTGAATATGTTCTCAGATAATGAGCCTTCCCAGTCATCAGCTCACTTGTCATTTTCTGTAATTAATGTTAAGGAAGACGCCTTCCTGATGGTTCGTATTACTCATATACCAAGAAAATTTCTTCAGAGAAATAATTTACATTTATTATCATCGGTCTGTTTGTGTGGTTTATTTCGCGCTGGAGTAATTTATTGCAGGACCGTTTGCCATGCCTTGATTAGTCGCTCGTCAGGACGGGATGTAATTTTTTTTGCTTGATGGCGACGTCTAAAACTTGACAGTGGTGTAACACTCCTTCTTGTCTCCCGGATGGGTTTTTTCACTTAAATAAACTTTGGGGCTGAGTGCCCCAGGCTGTCTCCCCACCAGAATGAGGCCATGGCATGCAGCTTGCCTGCCTGCTTCCAGGAGCAGCAAAGTATTCACTGTCATGGCCCCTAGAAGATTTGAGGCTGCCCGCCTCCCCTATGGCCATGGCTGGAGCTTGAGTACAAGAGTTTACATCCTCCCTTCTCATTCTATTCCTGTCTGGGATGAAGAAAGTCTTGCTCTCTGCCCTCACCACCACACTTGCTCTGCTTTCTTCTTCCCCCTCAGGCTACTTCTATTGGAGAGTTCTCTGCAATTGCTTCCCCCACACACACACCTGGCTATAGATTTCTTCCAAACAGCTAAATATAGGAGGAAGTGTTGCACACAGGCTTTGTTTCCAAGGCAAAGCAAATCTTTTATTCTAGGTAGAGTTCCATTCCCCAGCAGCACAGCATACTGGGGAATGTGGAAACATGTCTCATAAACTCACCTACCCTGCCTTCATGTCTTTTTCAGTCTCACCAAGACCCAGTATGCTCAGGAGGAGGGTGTGGCTTGGCAGAATAAGAGGCCCTTCTAGAACAGATCTGAGTCCATCTCAACATGACACCTTAAGCCATCTTATGTCCTAGGCTCACACCCTCTACATTCTGAGTCCTCAAGGAATAAGGCCACTGGGGCCATGGCTGTTCAGGACAACTTCCTCACTGTTTTCTCTGTTTGGCTCCCACTGGGCTCAAACAAAATGACCCTGCTAGGTGCTTAGAGAACACTATTCAATATGCTGAGCTTTTTGGCTGCATTGGCTCATTGGATCTTTACTCCCATTGAAGGATAGACGTTATTGAGAGTGTCCTGCCCATGAGGAACCTGAAGCTCAGGGAGGTCAAGCAATTTGGTAAAAGGCTCACAGCTAATGAAAACAAAAATGACCTCACCATATCATCATCGCAGCTAACATTTATTGTGTGCTTAAGTGTTAGATCATGTGCTAAACGCTTTACAGGCTCAGTCTCATAAGAGATGGGTATGATTATGATGCCCATTTTACAGACAAGAAAACTGAGACCTGGAGAGTTTAACTCACTTGCCCAAGTTCTTATAGCCAATGAGTAGTGGAGGTGGGTCTGACAGGTTCCAAAACTCACACCCACGTCTTCTACTGCCTTTCCAGAAGTGTATTATCCCAGCCCTATCAACATGTTCCCTCCAGAGGCCTTGAGTCTTCTTTTCTCCTTCTCCTCCAATCACCCTGTTTCTCAGCCCAGGTCCAAACTTGAGAAGCATCCTGCCAATCTCCCCAGCAGGGGTGGCCACGCTGTGAAATGCACAAACAGATGCAGTTAGCGTGAGTTACTGACCCTTGCACTGCAAATGAGGCAAACGATACAGATCAAGGTTCGCAGACAGAGATAATGATTTTTTTTATTAGACATCTTCATCCCGAACCAGTGGCGTGGCGCTGGGTCGACCAGCGGCGCACCGCTGGTGTCGGTTAATGATAATCTATATTTATAAAACCATAGTCCATCAAAGTGGGATGAATATTTTAGAAGCCGCGGACAAATCAAATTGTCTTTGTCAAATGGGTGCGTGCTCCAGTGCTGAGCGTGTTTTATGGCTCTTTCTGGGGTGAGAAGCAAAGAGTTCTTCTTGCTGGCTGGAGCACTGTCTCTCACTGTGGCTGGGAGATGAAAGCTGTGTTTCACTATTTTAAAAAACCCAATGAGCTGTGGAGATTGACATTAGCACCAGAGAACTGTACTTTGTTTGATGAAGTTAACAAATAACGTATGAAACGACATATGCAGTGTCTTTGTGGGAAAGGGCCCATTTATACTCGGGGAAATAAACTCATTCGTTTGGAAGTCTGGATCAGGAGGGAGGAAAAGGGAGAGGAGGCAGGCCGGGGTTCTGGGCTCAGAGAAGAGCTGGAGCAGGTGGGGGAGGCCAAGGGGAACAGGAAGTGGTAGAGGCAGGTCCTGCAACTGGACTTGACCTCCAGGACAAACAGAGTGGCCGAGTCCCTTTCCCCGGAGTCAAGAGCTCTTGCTTTGTTACAAAACAAGTTATGCAAGCTTAGGCAAGTTGACTCATTTTTCTGAGCCCCAGTTTCCCCATCTTTCCAAGGAGGAGAATAATGCCTCCTCTACAACCATTCTGAGGATTCAGTGGCCCAGCCTGTGTCACCGGCATGTAGTTAGAGCTTAAAGGAATGTTCCCTTCTTATGTCCTATCTAATGGGGCCCACTGAGCAGGAACCCAGACACCAGCCTGCTAATATGTGAACTCTGGCCTCCACTAGGACAATATTTACAAAGTCACAGCCACCCTTTACTAAGAATTCCCATGTGCCAGGTGCTATGCTCAGCACTTCACACACATTACTTAATCTTCTCAAAACTCTTGTATCAACATCGCCCGATAGAAATAGAACGTGAGCTACACACATCATTTTTAAAGAATAAAAATGGGTGAAATTACTTTAATAATATATTTTACGTAGTCCAATAATACAAAAATATAACTCATATAGGTTCAATATTAAAATTATTGATAAGGTATCTAACTTTTTTTCCATAGAAATGTGTACATTTCACACTTACAGGGCATCTCAGTTCGGACTCACCACATGTCAAGTGCTCGACGGCCCCCTGGGGTTGGTGGCTGCTGCACTTGACAGCACATACATGGAACAGCTCCATCACTGCAGGAAGTACTGCTGGACAGTAAAGCGCTGGAGGACACACAGAATTATTATTCCCACTTTCAGATTTGAAAAGAAACTCAGGGAAGCCAGGGGTCACACAGCCGGTAAGTGGCAGATTCAGGAAGCAGGGCCTGATGGTCACCAAACCCCATGTTCTTAGCCACACAGTCTCCTCAGAATCCCACTCTCTGCCTGCCTCCCCCAGGGCCCCATATGACCTGGCCAGATGACCTGTGACCTCAGCTGATTAGGACAACTTCACCCCCAAGAAGTCTAGAGACATAGCGAAAGATGTGTGCTGCATCACTAAACGTGGTGGCTTAAAACAACAACCTATCTTGTTTTCTCATGATTCTGTGGGTCAGTGAGGACGGTTCATCTATTCCACATGGTACTGACCAGGGTGTCTTGAGGGTTCCAGATGACCTCACTCACATAGTTAGAGCCTCAGCTGGGGTGACCCGAGTATCTGGGTGCTCCTGTGAAAACTGGGCCCTTATACTCATAGTGCTGGCTCCACTTGGCCTTTCTCTCCATGTGGGGCTTCTACTCCAGTAGGATTACCTGGGCTGACTTACATGGCCATGAGCTATGAGCCCTTTTTAGGTCTAAGCTCAGTAATCTCAAAACATCCCTCTTGCCACATTCTATTGGTCAAATCAAGTCAGGCAACCCAGATTCAAGCATATGGGGAAATAGACTCCTCCTCTCGATGGAAGGAAGGCATGTGCCTACAGGGATGGGAGGAATTGTTGATGGTCAACTCTGCAAACAAGCTCTCACAGTATTGAGTCTCTAGACCATGGAGGCAGGAGCCAGAGTTGGGGGACATCTTGGCCCAGGCTTACCTTGCTGACCCTCCGAGTGCCATGTGTTGAACAATTGTGTTGAACAATTTGCTGACATGATGGGTGGAGAAGCTTTCCGGGAGGAAGAGTCACAAGCACACTAAGAAGGGGTAGTGATGTGGGATGGAAGTGGTTTGTTAACCTCTTGTCCCAGGGATACAGAGGTGAGCAGGAATCTGAGAACTACCTCAGAGAAGAGAGCGACAGAAGCCTAGAGGATTCTGGAAACTTCAGGTCTCCACAAAGATCAACAATGAAACCATTAGGATCAAACAGTCTAGGGGTTTCTTTCTGCAGCAGTTAAAAAAGGAGAGGCTGGAGATAACATGACCTGTCCTGGGAGAGAGACCCTAGGGAACAGAGCAGGCGAAATAGGTTTCAAAGAGGAAAGTGAGATGAGTACAGGGGTCCATGAGAAAAAAACTGAGGGGCCTGAACACTGGGCTTTGGACTGAGAAACGACCCCAGAACATAACCATTGGAAGGTCTACTGTGTTCCTAGGACCCAAAGGAGAAACATTCTTAATTAATATTTAACTCTTTCTTGGGATTGGCAGTAGCAGGAAAGTGTCAGGGAAAGGGGGCACACCTCATCAACAAGGGTATCTGCATAATGAACATTTGTATACTTAACACTGAATTGTACCCTACATATTTAAAATTTTAAAATATATATTTAACCCTTTCTCTTTTTTTGAATTGAAGGTGTAGTTTTATGTAATCATTTCCATTTAAACTCATTTCGTGCCTCAATATGATGCCTTTTAAGCCCATTTCATTGCTTCCTCTGAGAAGGATGAGTCTGGGTTTAAGGACACAGAGATACAGAGAGGAACCCTCTAAAACCAGAACCAACCTCTATGCCCAAACCCTGTTCTGGGCTTTTAAGACCTGGGGAGTTGAGTGATGAGGGAAGACCTGAGGCCAAGCAAGCAGTCCCTGACTAGTGGGCAGAGTTCTGGACCTCACACAGGGTCACTTCCCTTCTCTTGTTGACCCGCTTACTGAGCTGCTTGGCTCCTGCTCTTGGAATCACCTGAAAGTCATATTCAACCACACTTGACCACAGTCCTTTTGGCTTTGGGTTTCTTAGTCCTCAGATCCCCTGAAGACCCCTGGTTCTTTTTTTTTTTTTTGAGTTGGAGTCTCACTCTGTCGCCCAGACTGGAGTGCAGTGGCCGCTCCCGGCCACCACAGCCTCGACCTGCTGGCCTCCGGCGATCCTTCCACCTCAGCCTTCCAGGTAGCTGGAATTACAGGCATGCGCTACCATGCCCGGCTGATTTTTTGATTTATTGTAGAGATGAGGTCTCGCTGCCCAGGCGGGTCTCGAACCCGCGGGCTCAGGCAATCCACTCACCTCAGCCTCCCAAAGGCGCGGGATTATAGGCTGAGCCACCGAGCCCAGCAGACCCCTGGTTCTTACAGGCTGACCCATCTGGACTCCCGGCCAGCTTCATTCCCTGGTTCCTAGCCTCCCCTCCTCTCTCAGGGGTGAATAGCAGCCCTATGTTTTCCATGTTTGACCATACTCACCAACCATTGCCTTTGGCTAAAAAGTTCCCACTCAGCGCTCATACACACACACACACACACACACACACACACACACACACACACACACACATCAATAGGAACTCAAACTCCCTGTTCCATGCCTGGGGCAGGATTGTGGATATGAGGATGGCTGTTGGTGTGACTAGACCAGGGTTCAAATCTCAGCTCATCTTTTCAACTTCCTATGGTCCCTATGCCCCCTGCCGACCCTCTTTACACTGTACACTGGGTGATAGTGAGGACAGAATGTATAGCCAGTGCTTAGCAAAGTGCTTGGCATAGAGTAAGTACTCAATAAATGCTGGCCATTTTCACAGGAACCTCTTATCCCCTTATTCTTGTTTCAGTAAGGAACCAAAGCTTGGGAGCCTAGAAGAGTTATTAGAAAGTATTATCTCTGAGCAGGGCCATGTCTACCTGGAACAGACGAGTGGTCAGTAAAGAAAACAATGGAAGAAGATCCTTGGAAATGTATGAAGCCCTTTCATGAGGAAACTGGAAAGCAGATAGAGCAGCTTGGGCTTCCCCATACTCTCTGCTGGGTTGAGAGATGGAGAAGCAGGAGCTCCTGGCTTGTCGTTTCTTTAAATTTTTTATACTTTAACTCAAGTTCTTTATATACAATTTCAAGTACCTTTTTTAATCAAAGAAAACTTTACAGTTCAAAATTATACAAAAATAGAGAATGCAATATAATCATCCCCATCCACCCATCACCCAGCCTCAAGTTCTCAATTCTTAAGCAATCTTGTTTCTATCTATAACTTCCACACCTGCCTCCTAGAACATTTTGAATTAGATATCAAACTTCCTATCAGCTCAACTGTTATTTCATTTGTATCTCTACAAGATTTTTTTTAAAAAATAACCAAATGCCATTATCACACCTTAAAAAATTAATAATCATTCTTTACTATCATAAAATCCAGTTACGGCTTATAAATTTGCCTTATAAATTTGTCTTACAGTTTGTTTGAATTAAAATCCAAATAAAGCCCATTTGCAAAGTTGCAATGGATAGATATATCTCTTTGGTATCTTCTAATTTCTAGATTCTGCTCTGCTCTCTTGTTTTCTTTGCATTGTTCTGTTGAAGAAACCAGAACCATTTGTCCTGCAGTATATCCATAAGTCTGGCTTTTGCTGATTGCATTCCTGTAGTATTATTCAGCATGTTCCTCCATCCACTATACAAAGGGGACTCCAAAAAACCCAGAATTATCATTTGGAGGGTAGGCCTCTTGTAGTATAGGCTTCTCCCTCTAGATAAGTGTTCTAGGAACCCATTGGCAACAGCGTAGCAGTTAGCATTGTTATGAAGAGGCTGTGTTTGGCTTCAGTTAATTTTTTTATGGAGATTCTTTCAACACATTTGCCCGTTTCTTGATGGGTGATTTATAGGCACACCTGCCCACACCGTCCTGAATGTTCAGCAGTTTTTAACCAAAAACGGCATAACCCCCAAGTCCCACCCTCCCTATTCACTCACTCTCACCTCGAGTGACTTTTTCTTGTTTCCCCTGTTGAAAAAGTCCTCAGAGGGAAATGGTTTACCGATGTGGAGGAGGTGAAACAAGAAACAGCAGAAGCACAAAAGGCATCAAAATTGATGAGTTCAAAAACTGTTTTGAACAGTGGAAAAAAAATGTCTCGATAGGTGTATCATATCAAGCAGAGAGTACTTTGAAGGTGACTGAAGTTTAACATGTAAGAATACATATACAATTTTTTATAAATAAATTCCAGGGTTTTTTGGGTTCCCTCTCATATGTCATATTAGTTGGTGGTTAATCTAGAGTCTTGATCAGACTTTATGTTATTATTTTGTCAACACTACTTCATGAGTGGTGTTGCATGCTTCCATCAGGAGATATATAATGTCTGGTTATCTTTTATTTTCTTTTAGGGATGTTTTCAGCTATTGAAAGCCATTGCCTAGATACTTAATTTCATTAGGGGTTGCAAAATAGTTTTACTCCAGTTTATCACTCCCTTCTTATTTGTTAGTTGGGTAACATCTATAAAGAGAAATTTTCTTGCATCAATTAACGGGTTGCCTGAGGTGACATTCAGATGTCAATGGTAGAATAAGTACCTTATTCTTTCCCTTTAATTATCAGTTTTCAAAATAATGTGATGACTGTCTAACATCCTCCAAGGGTGACCCAAGAGGGTTAGGTTGATTTGGTTTGTTGTTTTGCTTTGTTGGTATCATTATGAACTCATGAATTTAAACATATTTGATGTGTTTTAATCTATTGCAGCTATTATCTTTATTTGTGCTCAAATTGCCCCATCATTAACCATGGACCCTTTTCAGTTTGCTTTCTAGTCCTTTTGATACAATCTTGGAAATCTTTAATAGGCCTTTACTTTCTGGAAAGACAATATATTCCATGCTTATCTCATAAATTTTCTACCCTAGATCTGGAATCAGCCATGTCTCCAAGGGATCCTGGTTTCTAGGGGGAAATGATATTTAGAGACTCCAATCTGAGTCCTGGGAGTGCCCGTTGCTACTGGGTTGTTCACTGTTTTTAGTGATTTTCAGTAGCCAAAGATAGGCAATAAAGTTTCTTTTTAAAATTCCTTAGATAAAATACATCATGAATTTATACTACTTCCAACTCTTATTCAGGACTGAAAGGTTTTTCTTTAACTTCACAGGTCTGTATGTATTTTCTTTAACTTCACAGGTCTGAATGTCTTTTCTCACACACAAAACAAAAATCCTAGTCCTCGGTGACACTGACAAAATTACTCATTTGTTTTATTTCACTCTATGCACACAACAATCTTTGAATGACAGGACCAACGCGTCACCAAAAATGTGATTGTTGAAATCAGTGTAGGGCTGTTTTTGCAGTTCCTTTTGCCCTTGGTATATATCCCACTAGTTATGCACAGTCAAGTTCCTGTGTTTTAAAGTCACTTGAGATAGTTTTTCTTTTTGTGATTATGTCTCCAACCCATCACACATTTAGGTCCATTTGTGTCATTTCATTTCCAGTTTTTAAGAAATTGATGTTTTATAGTTATATAAAACGTTGACATGTTTCCAAAATAAAATCTGCTATATAAGGAGCATGCAAAGTGGATTTAGCTTCTACCTTGTCCCCTAATCCCCTATAGCTTTAAGTTTAAGAGACAAATACTATTATCCTTTATTTAACAGATGAGGAAAAACGAGGTTTTGAGAGGTCAAGTTACTTACCTAAGGTCATACAGCTAGCAGGGGAAAGAACTGCAGGGTTGGATTTCCAAAAACTTTCAGAAGATAGGATTGTATCTGTCTTATTTTCTAACACATCCCAGTATCTATTGGTAAAAAAAAAAAAATTGGTGAACCAATAGTTGAAAGTGAGTTAATTACTTTTCTAGTTGAAATGGTTTTGGAAACAGCTTTGGGTCCCATGGGGAGAAGTCAGGTGAGATGGCATTGATTGGCATAATTAATCACTTCATGGTAGGCAACAGGGCTCAGCCAAGACCTAGAAGGTGGTTGCTGAGTGACTGGGTGGGAATAAACACTCTCCTCCAGGGATGTTGGCTTAGAAACCCACTCTGACCATGTTTTGTAGTAAGAGGCTTCTGAGTTTCAGAGCTTTGTTGGCTGGTCAGGTAGTTAGGTTTGCCTACTAACCTTTCACGCCTGAAGAGGTGGGTGAAATACTGGGTGTCCCAGAAATACTCAGGAGAGGATGAATTTTCCATCAAGACACATGTTTTGTCCCTACCATACTCTCATTGCCTCCCGAGCACCCAGCCTGCAATCCCTGTAGCTGCCATTAGGTGGCCTGCCATCCAGGTATTCCCTTGGCCAATGTCAAGCCTTTCACTGAGCAAGTGGTGAGGTGACCAATATTTGAAACCAGGTGAAGGCTGCTGCTTGGTCATGTGCATCCCTCTTGCTAAAGGGAAGGAAACCTGTTAGCTTCTGTCTTGATGGGGTTTTCCAAGGAGGATCTTGAATCGTACTTGTGATATCAAAATCCACATCACTGCCTTCCCAGGGCATGGAAGCCCCAGCCTCAGCATGAAAGACTTTGCAAGGCTTGCTCAAAGCCCTGCCTCAGCCTTCCAGAAGATCCCCTTCCCTGAGTTCTTTCATAGAGATCCAAGCTGGGAGCACAGGGAGGGCTTGGGGTTAGGGAGGAGGAGGAGTGGCAAACAGGATGACTCCTCTCTTTTCTCACTATCTTGAAGTTAAAAACTGATGCAAAGCCAGCCCCTGGGGAGATCTGACATGCTCCCTCTAACTCAGAGCAGATCAGTAATTCATGATAGTCTCCCCAAACCACACCCGCTAGTGGAGGCCCTGGGCAGTGTGGTATAGTGGACCCAGTAGCACCAGGCATATCAGGACCCAACTACACCTCTCATTCACTCAGAACCTTCAGGCAAGTCACTTCAGTGCCCAAAGCCTCACTTTCCCCACCTATAAAATGGGGGGCAAAAGGAGATCCCTGGCAGCATTGATGGGAGGGTTGCGAAATGTCCCAAAGTCACTAGCAGTCTAAAGACAGACATGGCCCTCTCAACATGTATGCCCAGTTAGAATGGCATTACGTGTCCACCTGTCATTGCAGGATCCCCACAAACACTAGCACCCACCAGAGTACAAGTCTTTTAAATAGAAAACACATATGTGTTATGTATCAGGCACTCTATGAACACTTTACAAACATTAATTTAATTTCACAGCAACCCTGGGAGGTAGGTACCCTTCATAACCCCCATTTGCAGGAATAAGAAGGAAAGTGCAGAATGGTGAAACAATGTGTCTAAAGCTGCAGAGTTAGCAAGCAGCAGGACCAGAGTGAAATCTAGGCAGGCTGGTTCCAATGTCCATGGGCCTGGCCACTGGGCTTGCCTGCCTCACCAGTGAGGCCCCAGGGGTGCCCCACAAGTGTGGGAGGCCAGTCCTCTTTGGATTTCAGCCTCCTTACCACATCACACCTCCTCTGCTGCCCACCACCCGCAGGCTCTGGGTGAGGTTCCTGCTCCAAGGCATAGCATCCTCTGCTATGGCAGCTCTCGTGCGGTGGGCACTGCCACCTGGGGTCTGTGGTGGGCACAGGGGGGATGGCCTGTGGCCTCCCACGTGGTGTGTGCTCCATTAGTGGGGCCACATCCTCAATGTTTTCAAAAGCTTCTCGGGGGCGATGCTGTCACACAGTCCTGGGAGTTGAGAGAGACCAGCGAACTTGAAACGACACACCAGGCCTTGGGAGAAGAAATGCAGAGGACCCGGAAGAAATCATCTGAGTCATTGCAGTTATCAGCCTCTAGGGGGTGGGGAGGCCTGAGAAAAAAGCTGACACTGGAGAGAGCTGGGGCAGGACACTTCCAACTTGCACAATCCTGGAAGCACTAGGGCAGCTGCTGTCGCCATCCCCCTTTTACAGAGCAACAGCAGAGCCCTGATAGTTGAGCCCCTTGCCTCAGGGCACACAGCTAGTGAGGGTCAGACTGGATGGTAAGCCCTAAAGCATCTGGCCTGCATGCCCATGACTTACCCTTGTCTGCCGGAAGGGAAGAGGATGTCCCCCTACACCATGTCTCCAAAATGCTGTGTTCTTTGTCTCCAAAACGCTGTCGTTCAGTGAGTCCCGCCCTCACTAAATGTGTATGCCATTCTCCCATCAAGAGGTAGACTCTGTTCTTCCACTCCTTTGAATCTGGGGTGATCTGAGGCAGCTTTGTCAAGGGAATGTGGCAGATGTGATGTTTGGCCAGCCCCAGGCCTAGTCTTTAAGGGGATCAGCAGTTTCTCATGAAATGCTTGCTCTGGGGAAGCTGGCACCATGCAGGAAGTCTAACTCTGTATCCTGAGGCTGCCATGTTCTGAGGAAGCCTGAGCTACCTCCCTGGAGAGACTGCAAAAGGAGAGAGACAGTGATGCCTGCCCAACCTCATGTCTCCACTTTGTGACTTCTACTCCTCTCAGGACAGAACTGAGGAGACCTCCTGGCTAAGGGGACCCAATGATACCCCCTTGATGCTGGCATGGGTGGAAACTGAGCCCTTTCCCCAAGGTCATTGCAACCCCCACTGTCCCTCAGACAAATGCTCAACCCCTCAGCCCCAAAGAAGGCCCTGCTTCCTCCACAGTCACCTTTCCTTGGAGTAAGGGCCTCTCTTCCTGGTCCAGGGACTTCAGACCCCTTCTATTGCCATGTGAATTTCCCCTAGGAGGAAGACAGAGACAGGCAGAGATTCAAAGACACAGAGACAAAAAGAGAAACTGACCTAAACAAAGTTGTAGAGGCAGAGATAGAGACAGAGAAGCAGAGAGAAACAGAAAAAAAAAGAGAGATATACAGAGAGGGACAGAAACAGAGAGGGAAAAAAACCCAGAGAGTCAGAAAGAGACAGAGAATGCGATACAGAGAAAGAAGGAGGGAAACGGAGAGTGAGCAAGAGAAAGAAAGACAGAGAGAAAGAACTAGACAGGCAGAAACAAAAAATGAAGTGATGGGGTAGTCACAGAAAGGTGACAGGGACAAAGGCAGGTGGGGCAAGGGGACACCGATTTGCCTCCCTCCTGGACTCCACATGCCCGAACTCCTGGGCCCCCGCTCAGCTCCCCATGGCGAGACCCAGCTCATCCCCCATGTCCAACCCTAGACTGCCCCAGGGTGGTCCTGACAGCCTCCCAGACCCGACGTGTGTTCACATTGTCCAAAATGCTGTCTCCAAGCCCCTCGGACCCCAAGGTTGTGGCCCATTTCCCCAAGAAAAGTTGCTGTCCCCAGGAGACCCTAGCAGCCTGTGCCCCATCTTCTGATCATCAAGGGCCAACCCCAACAGTCTCCCAAGCCTCCCTCTGCAGCTCCAACTCTGGGAGAAGGCCCCTGGGGGTGCAGCAGTTTTGGGCTGAAGGAGACAGAACCACAACTGGGGCAGCAGGGTTTCAGGCTCCCCAGGTCAGGAGGACCCAGAAAGCCACTTACTGGGAAGGGTCTCACCTCCACGTTCTCCCTCCCTCTCTCCTCCCTCGTCCCCTCCCCACCCTCCAGCGGATGGAGGTATAAAATCAAGAGGGTCCCCACCCCCCCGGCCGCCCACCCCCAGCCGGCTCCATAACTCAGCCAGCCAGAGAGGCCGATATTTAAATCATAGCTTACTTTGCTTTGTGTGAGGGAATTTATTAGCCTACCACATAAATGTTTTATTCATTAGGCCACGTAAATAATGCATGCCTGTTTCCATGGAGACTTAACCCTTCTGCTCCCAGAGCCCTGGCCTGCCCTAGCCTCCCCACCTTTATATGATCTTGCCACTCCCCTAGCTCTGAATCTGCAGGGTCATGATAAGTCCGACAACAACACGCCACAATCATCAGGAGTGTTATTATTATCCATCATTTACTGAACCCTTTTGGGGGCCAGACACTGTGCTCAGCAATCTACCTCAAGGTGCCACTGTCACACATATTGCCATCATCCCCATTTTATAGATGAGAAGACTGAAACTCAGGGAGGAGAAGACACTTGTTCTGCATCACACAGGAGCACCAATGTAGCCAGGAGTCATATCAGGTGTGACTGCGGCCAAGGCCTAGTTGTTTAGCTTCTGTGTGCCCTCTTTTCTGCCCACTTCAGGTCCCCCCTGAAACGGGCAGGAAGCAGCTTCGAGGTGCTTCACCAGCAGGAATTCTCCCTTATTCAGTCTTCCTCTGCCCCACCAGCTGGTCTCTCTGCAACCAGCAGAAGCCCAGCCTGGCAAGGCTGAGGTTGTGGGGATCACCCGGCCAAGCCCCAGGCAACAGTGTGTTAACTGAGACTCAGAGACTCGCTCGAAGTCACACTGCAGATCCCAGCAGACCAATCCTTGAACCTCTGTTTCTCCCTCATGCTCTGAGCTGCTTCTTCTGGAACCTTCTGAGGTCCAAAGGTAACAGTGCTGCCTCCCCTTCCCCCCACCGTACAGACCCTGAGGCACTGAGGTAGAGATCCTGGTGCGGGGTCACCAGCAAATTGGCAACCGGCACGTGTGGGGAGGCCCGGGCAGGCCCCCATTCCTCATGGTCACATCTCACTGCTCTGCTCAGTGAGCGTGGTCGTGCACAGGCCACCTCTGCCACCACAGTGCTCGTTAGGCAGCTTCCACCGAAGCCTACTTGGCTCCTGGATGACAGCAGCGTTCAGAGGCCACCACAGCTCCGGTGACCGTCATCGGGGGCACCCCAGCCTTCTCGACCAGCTTTTTGTGCCTTTAAAAACAGAAAAGTCATGTGTGAACTCAGAGCTACTTGTGGAAAAACAGCCCAACCCTCCAGTGTCTGCACAGCACATCCTTAAACTCTGCCTCTGGCCTCTGCCTCCCAGTTCTCCTAGCTTTCCTCCTGCCCTTCCCCCAGAGGAGACCGAAAGACCTCCCCAACTCACTCAGGAGGCCAGAGAGTATGGAATAAGCCCAGGACTGTGTTACACCCTTGACCCCCTCATCTCATCCCTTCTTTAAGCAGCCAGAGGAGGGCCACCAGGTTTGTCCCATTTTCAGGTGAGGAACTTGAGGCTCAGAGAGGTGGCGAAAACTGCCTGGACCACACAGCTGGCAACTGACAAAACTTATACTCTTGATCCCAGTGAGAGTCTGTCTGCCCTCCTTGCCAGTGCCTGACCACTGCCTTGTGCCTCCAAGAAGGCAGCAGGGAGCCGCTGTGGTGCCTAATCCCATTGCAGCGATAAGGGAAGTCGTTTCCCTTTCAACTCTCTGCAGACCTTCTCCCTGGGCTACAAACAAAACGTCTTTGCCAGGGGCCTGTGCAGTGCCTCTCCAACATCACAAACCACCCTTTTAGATGGAGATCGCAAGTCTCAGGCTTGGAGCCCTCTGCATGCTGCAGACACTGGAATTTAATAACCCTGTTGCATTTTCATTACACTTATTTTTATAGTTGCCTCCATCTGTAGTAAGTAAAGCTGGCTTACCCTTTAAAAATAATAATGGTAATAATATAACTAAGGCACGTTCAGCACTTACAACGGATCTGGGGTTGTTTTGAGCTTTGCACATTTTAATTTTATCTAATCCTTGGAAATTCTATAGAGTAGTATTAGTATTAACCCTGCCGAAGAAATAAGGAAACCGAGACAGAGTAGTTGGTACTTGCCCCAACATTACACAGCTTGTGAGTGCCAGGGCCATGATCTGAATCCTTCATAACCAAAGTACCTCCCATGGAAAGGTAAATTTGCCTTTTAAAATACATTTTTGTTGAAGAAAAAGAACCATTTGTAATATGCACCAGGAATATAATCGTATGAGGGGTATGTGAATGTGCCAGAAAACACAAAGGCGACACAGAGTATTGAGTGCAGAGGCACTATCCTGCCTGCCTGGGCTTAGCCATGACAACCTCTGCCCAGAGGCCCTCCTCCTAGGCTCAGAGCCAATGAGAAAGAAGCTTGGCCTGGGACTCTGTTCTCACTATGGGTGGGGCCAGGGAGTGGTCACCTATCCTGAGTCAATCTGCAGAGGGTAGAGGAGAGCCAGTGCCTTCTCATGGTCTCCTCCCAGTCCCCCAAGGGTGGGTCCTATCTTTGTCCTTATCTTACACATAGATGAATTGAAGTACCTACAGTTAAGAATCTCCCCATCCTCCCCTCCATCTGCAGCCAGTGGGGCACAGAGCCAGGATTTGAAGCCTGGCAATCTGGCTTCAGGCCCCTAGGACTTAACCACTGCACTGTGTGGCTCAAGTCATCAAGCCATTGTGATCCCCTAGATACAGTTGTGCCTGTAGCCAGATCTACCCCTGGACTTTTCCATATTCCAGCTGATGAATTCCCCACTTATGCTTAATCCGGAAGAAATGAACTAAGGACTTTATACCTACGAAGGAAGGAATCATGGCACTCCTCTCTCCCTTGACTAGAAGAAGTCTGCTTGGTTAGTGCTGCATCTGAATCCAGTCCAAGACTCAGTGTCCCCAAGTGATAGGCTGAGACAAATGTGTGTGTCGGTCATCGGGATTAGGTGAGGGGCATAAGACTCCCAGGGTACAAACTGTGAGGAGGCGCTCACCCTCAGGTGCTGACCATGCCCCTGCTCCACCCTGATAATGAGCACCTTGTTACATTGTGTGCACTCTCTTCTTCCACCCTGGTGAGGGGCTGCCTCCAATGTCAACAAGGCTGCAAGCCCTCCTGGCACCAAAAGACCCCTGCAGCACCTGTAGCCCTGGTTGAGCTGAAGACACGCTGGGTGGGTGCAGTCTGGAGAGAAAGCACTCTCTCTGGGAGGCACATCGGCATGGCCACCGCCCTGAGTCACCAGCATCCTTGGGAAAAATGATCCTCAACTCCTGCCTGAATGCCAGCTTTCCATAGCGCAGAGGTGAGCCTATGGGGTCAGGAGGTGACAGACATACTCTTGTTCCTCACCCTCAACCTATTCACACCCCCTCCTTCCCTTGAGGCCACTGACACAGATCCTGGTGCTTCAAACACAGGGAGAGCACAAACCCCCACCACACACTCACCCACCACTTACAGAAGGCTCTGGACTCTGTTCTAGTCACAACTGCTGGGGACAAAATGGTACTATCCCCATTTTACAGAAAGGGCCATCAGACAGGACCGAGAACTTGCCCCGGCTCACGCAGCTTCTAAGTGGAGAGGCCCAGATGAAGTCCAGACCTGACGCTGGTGCACTACCATCTCTGGTTGAAGAGAATGGGAATCATCCTGACTCCAAGGTTCCCTTCTCAGTCAGCCTTCTCAGCTCCAAGGTTGGTGGTGCAAGGCCACACTCTTCTTCCCAAGGACTGTGAGCATCCCCAGGTCCCAGGAGCCAGCAGAGCCGGGGGCTCTCTGTGCTCTGTGCAGGATTAAATTTCTGCTTCCGATCTTCCTGACATACACACAGACACACAGACACACAGACACACAGACACAACTCCAACTCTTCCTTCCACTCCCACCAGGCTCTGGCAACCACTGCAGTTTTCCACCAGCTCAATTCTGGTCTCCAAGCTTAAGTCCTCAGCGCTTTTACTGAGTCAAGATAATCAATGACTGCTCACAAGTCCCACCTCTCAATCCCGTGGTGTGAGCCCTGCTCCATGGCCCCCTTCAGCTTCAGGGACTTTACAAGTTTAGCCCCACACAATCCCTGAGCCAACCCTAGGCAGGGTAGATAGAGGATCCAGGACCCCAGAGGGTCAGAGGTACTTTGATCCCCATCAGTGAGGTCTCAGGGGAGAGGAGGATATCCTGAAGATTTCCCTTCCTCACTGTGTTGACTCCATTCATGTCAGGTCCCTGCCTCAGTCTCCTTGCCCAGCACACAACTTTCTGCTGGGAACGGACCCTTACTTGTCTCTGGTGAGGCCAGGAGCTCTGGCCCCTTTTTCAATCCCCAGAAGGTGCTCAAGGAATATTTGTTGAACTGAAAGGAAGAGAACTGGATTGAGGAGGATTGAAGCAACAGTTCCTGCCTTAGGGCTTCCTCCCTCCTTGATTAGTGACACTGGCTCAAAGCTAGCCAGAGTCCCCAGCAACTGAGCAACCTGCTGATTGGTCCCTGGTCATACCCTCAGAACTTGCCAGCTGGCACCTGCCACCCTCTCAGAGTCATCTCACCTGGTCTGGCAGTCCAGGGGTAAACTCTTCCTCAGGAGCACTTGCACCTCCCCAGCCTAGAACACTTGGCCCAGCCTTCCCTTTTGCTCTTTCTTAATCCCTTGGGTTTCGGCTAAGTCCTCTCATCCCACAATTATAGCTCCTTGGACTTTTTAAAAAATAGCAGTGATCGCTATTTACCAGCAGTTCCTGGAGGGGTTGTTTGATGAATGTCTTATTCCATGAGGCCATCCCTTGTGTTAGTTGCAATCCCTAGCACATAGTAGGTCTATAGTAAATAGCTGAGGAACGAAAGATTGAGCAGCTACCCCTGAGACCTCTGTCCTGGGAATGGCCTCTGATTTATTGTACCTCAAAATCACTACAAGAGACACACCAGAAATATTTGTGCCAAGGTCTTGGGTGAGGCCATCACCTCTGTGTGGTGACTTTTCTGAGCAGGAAGGGGTAACTTTCTCCCAGCCCTGGGGCTGATGGTTCTGACATCACTTCTGAGACAGATCTCAGATCCCATGCAGAGATGGTTCTGGGGTAGTGATCCCTCCCCGGCATTCCTGACCCAGTCCCTGTGTGGATCCACCCCTGCTCCCTAAAGTGCCAAGGTTACTCCTTTGTAGTTGCTTCCCAAATCCCTCTGTCCCTCTGTCTACAGCCCGCTGTCTTCCAGCAGGTCATGTTCAGGACTTCAGGAGCCTCTTAGAAGGTACTCTGTGTTGAACTATGTCCTTCAAAAAGACATGTTGAACTGTTAATACCTGGCACTTGTGAGTGTGACCTTATTTGGAAATAGGGCCCTCATAGATGCAATCCATTTAAATGCAGTCACACTGAAATAGGGTGGGCCCTTAATCCAATTTGACTGGTGTCTTTATAAGAAAAGGAAAGAGAAACAGACAAGGAGAAGACATATGGTGACAGAGGCAGAGCTTGGAGTGATGCAGCTTCAAGTCAAAGGGTGTTAAGGACTGCAGCCCCCAGGGCCAGAAGAGACAGGAAGGACTCTTCCCTAAGATCTTCAGAGGAACTGCGACCCGGCTACTCCTCGACTTCAGCCATCTCAACTATGAGAGAATGTGTTTCTGTGGTTTGAGCCACCATCTTTGTTACGGGCTTCCTGTCCCTATGGGTCATGGGTCAGACCCTACCATGGAGAAAGGCCCTGTTGTCTACTGGGAGTCAGTGTGCAAGCCGTCTCCTCCACAGAATGTGGGCTTACACCTGCCGGAAGGGATAGTGCACCAGCACACTGAAGGAGGGGCTGTTGCTGCACCCCTAGTCTACCTCTAGGGACCACCCATAGTGGTCTAGAAGGGACCCCCAGTTTCTTCACCCATAGCCTCTTCACCAAGAGTTGTGTTTCTGGAAAGGGAAAAGTGTAGCTCAGGCTTTGGACAGGAACACCAGCAACACCTGCTGAACCTCAACTTTGGAGGCACTGTGAGTGCATCATCTGAGCTTGTGCTGTCATGCAGGAGGGGTATCATCACCCCCACTGCAGACATGAGCAAGCGGGCTCAGAAGACATTGAACCATGTTCCCCTAACAGAATTCAAGTACAGGCCTTTCAGACTCTGGAACCCATTGTGAATGTCCTGCCTCCCCTGGGATGAGCAGGATATGCCAAGAGGGATGTTTTGGCCTTGGCTGCCCAAAGAACAGAGGAGACCCTTGTGAAGACACATGGACTGAGATATGTCAGTAACTTGGGGTTACTGAAGGGTGGACATTGGGGTTGTGTTCAAGAGGATGTAGCATGGGCCAGGAGTGGGATTTTCAACTCCTATTGCATCTGGCCTCCTGCATTCCCCTGGGGCTCAACCCTGCACAGCCTAAGCCATTGAGAGCCCAACCCAGTGACAGGTCTAGAGTCCTTCATGCCTGGGTGGTGCTGTGAAGCTGTGACTGCTCCTTGAAACTCACATGCCATCCTGAGTGCATCCATGAGCTTCAACTTGCAGCCTCCAGGCCTGACCTTCACTCACATCCCATGCTGTGCTAGTTTCTGGCTGCAGCCCTTGGCTGGCATCTACCCAGTATGCCATACCCCACCCTCTCTGGTCTATGCCTAAGGTCATCCACTTCTGGCATCCACTCAGGCCTCTTTTGGTCTTTGCATCAGACTCTCTATAACCTCGAACATAGCAGACAACGCTAGAGGTGTCTGTCCAGCCCATACTCTATGAGTTGCCCAAGAAATGGTACTGTGGTTAGAATGTCCCCTCTTAAGAGCTTAGGATTTAATTGTCATCGCAATAGTATCAAGAGGTGGGGCATTTAAAAAGTGATTAGACCAGGAGCGCTGTGCTCTCATGAATGGATTAATGCCACTATCACAGGAGTGGGTTGGTTATCATGGGAGTTCAGTCCCCTCTTTCTCTCTCTGTCTCTCAGGTGAGCACTTCCTCCCATGTGATGCCTTCTGGCACAATACAACACAACAAGAAGGCCCTCACCAGATGCAGACCCTCAATCTTGGACTTCCCTAAGTATGAACAAGTAAACCTTTTATTTATAAATAACCCAATATGTGATCATCTTTATAGTAGTAGAAAACAAACTAAGACATATGGGCCTAGCAACCATGTTCAAGAGACATTGCGGTGTAGTGGTTAGGCACAGTCACAGTAGGACCAGGCTGCTGAGTTCAACGTCACATACTAGCTATGAGACCTTGGGCATGTAACTTAACCTCTCTGAGCCTCACCTGTAGAGTGAGGCTGATAATTGCAGCACCTATCTCATAGGGGTATGGGTGGAGTAGAATTAAACATGCAAAGTACTTAAAACTGTGCATAGCACTCAATAAATGTTGGCTGTTATCATCATTATAATTATTGCAGTCCCCACCACCAATATTATGATTATAGTGTGGTTCTATCCATAGCTGATTTGACCAGAAATGAACACCTGACTCAACTTGGGCCAATTTGGTTCTCAGTTGCAGGAATATGGAATTTGTGCCCAAGGACTGAAGGGTCTGATAACGGGAAAACACACAGGCATGGGAAAGCAGGGAGAGCCCAAGTGCAGACAGAGGGGTGAGACAGATGTGCCCAGAGATGTTCAACTGAGAGACACTTAGCTCCAGTACAAAATGCAGGGGCTGCCTCTGACTCTGCTCCTGGATTGTATTTCCTGGTCCTTGAGGAAATATCCCCCTTAATCCAGATAGACTGGGTTTGCTTATTTGAGTCCTAAGGGTCAGACATCATGGCAGGCCTATAAAGCAAAAGGGGAAATGGGTGGTGCTGGGAAGAAAGTTGAGTCCTGTTGGTGTATCTGTGCATGCACTTTTGCATGCCATGTTTGCAAGGGGAAAGAGGACCCTTTCTTGGTTGATTTTTTCCTGGCAAATGTAGGTCCACACTGTCCCTGCTCAGGGGAGGGAGGGGATCAAAGCCCAGCAGCGAGCCACTTCCAACCTCACTTGGAAAGACCATATGTTGTTTCCAAATAGCCTTCATCTCCATGCTGTCACCGGCTGGCTGAGTGACCTCAGATGGGTCATCTTTCCTCCCTCAACTTCGAGAGTCCCAATTCATTGGGAGTAGTACACACCTGTCTGCCTCTGTCACAAAGGATACTCTGGGAGAGAATGAAGGACTCCATCCTTTCATCCCACAATGGGGACCATGCCTCCTAGGTAGGAGGAGAGGCCACCATCATCCAGGAGTGAAGCGATTCCTCCCCACATCCCACAGCACAATCTTTCATGTACTTCCTTCCCCAGGGCTCCCTGCCCCTCACCCACAGACTCCTGAGTCATTCTTGGGAGGAACTAGCAGAACCTGTGCACCCTTGGGGTCCTGAGAACTGGGTAGGAGCCCCCCCTTCACATGTTTTTCCTTAGGGTCACCAATTGATACCAGGAAGCCTCAACACTCTGTCCCTATAGGCAGAGGATCAGGGCCCAGCAGACAGGAACCAAATTAGTCTGATTCCTAGATCACAATGTTGGGGCCCTGCAATGGGCAAGGTCCACCCCACCCCCAATGTGTTTGAGTAAACTGAGTCTCAGCCATCCTACCCAGAGCAAAGGCTGTGTCAGGGACCCTCTCTTTGTGAAGGGGGTCTACAGTTAATGTTTGTCGTGCATCTGACTCCTCCGTGCCTCTGAATTCAGTCACAGGAACCTCCCTGTGATCACTAATATTTTTCACTTCTGCTTTTTCGCAGCGTTTCACTTTGTTCACCACTGCCTACTTCTTGAAACACACCTTCTTGCACTCATCCCTCCCTTCAGCCACCCCTTCTCTGTCTCCTTCTGGGACATTCTCAACGGCTAGTTGTCCTCAAGGTGCAGTCCTAGCAACTTCTCTCTCCGCACTGTCCCTGGTGGCCTCATCCATATGCTGGCTCCTCCCCTGACTCGTGGGCCAAAGATGCTCAAGTCTGCCTTCGCAGCCCAAACTTGCTCTAGGGTTGCAGCCCAGGGTCCATCAGCCTCCTCCAGAGCTACCTCCACACCTCCCCACACGACTCTGTGCTCTTCCTTCCCCCTAAAAAAGGACCATCCCTCCCTATCTCCATGAATAATGTCCTTCAGCTTCTAGTTACCTAGCGATAAACATCTGTGATGCCTCACTTTCCACTGCAAATAAAACCCATTAGCTAGTCCTGTCTAGACTACATTTTCAGTATCTTTCTAATCCAAGCACTCCCCCCAGCTTTGGCCACCGCTACGGTCCAGATATACACCTCAGTCTTCGTATCAGATATAGATGCTTCATAAATCTTTTCCGATAAATTAACCTAGGTTTTTGCTTGTTTTTGTTTTTTGTTTTGTTTGGTCAAGGTCTCACTCTTGTCACCCAGGTTGGAGTGCAGTGGCATGATCACAGCTCACCACAGCCTCCACTTCCTGGGCTCAGGCAATTCTTCCACCTCAGCCTCCAAGTAGCTAGGACTACAGGCACACACCACCATGCCTGGCTAATTTTTTTTACTTTTTTGTAGAGATGAGGTCTCACTATGTTTCCCAGGCTAGTCTCTAACTCCTGTGCTCAAGCAGTACTCCCACCTTGGCCTCCCAAAATGCTGGGATTACAGGTGTGAGCCATCATCCCTGCCTGACCAAATTAACCTAGTTTAAAGTCTAAAGTCCAAGAACTAGTTTCCACCTGGCCTGACATGGCAACAGCTCAGTGTCTAACCTAGAACCCATATCTCATCCCAGCTCAGAAACTAGAACTCATGTCTAGTGTCTGGAGTCAAGTCCCCCTCATCCCCAACAACTTAGGAGGTGAAGCCTGGAACCCTGCATCAGCCTGTCTCTTAGTCTAAAGAGTCATGTAGGGCTCAACCCCTCCCACTAACATCCCTAATTGCATTTTTCCCAAAGAAAACAAGTGTCGATGGGGAGAGGGTTAACAGTTTATTCTATTTTTTTCTGAGTGATTTTATCACTGTCGTTAGAACATTCATTGAAGTAAGTGAGGAATCCATCACAGGCTGACAGCAGTGTGCAGACTAATGGCTGTTAGATGGTAATAATTTTTAATATGATTTTTATTTCACTTAATTTCATATGTGCTTGACAAAAGGTCCCCAGTCACTGGGGAGCAGTGCAGAACTGGGAATATGCTCACAGGAAGGTCTATTAAGCCAGGTGCTGGAAACATTTCAAAGAAACAACTTTGCCATTCAGGGGAAAGTCAGGAACTTGACTGGGTGAAGGGAGCTGGTTTCTGGCACGATGTTAGGATCACACCCTCACAGACACTGGCACATCCACGCCTCCTGATACCATGAGTCAGAGAGATAGGCACCAAAGTGATGGGCATACCCACATGCATGCATGCAGACTTGCCGAGGCACACACACAGATGGCTCTTGACTGGCAAGAGGACACACAGTCACACCCAGTAAGTTGCATTCCATGTTTCAATGCAAAGCAGGTATAGGATTGTGTGCATAAATATGCATAATGCAAGGAATGGAGGGAGGGAGATTGAAATTCATTCCTTGGCATAACACTGTCTCACCCCAAAATTCAGTGCGCAGTTCTCTCCCTCTCCCTTCCCCTCCCTCTCAATCTCTCTCTCTCTCTCTCTCTCTCTCTCTCTCTCTCTCTCTCTCTCATGTGCGTGCGCGTGAACATGTACACACACAAGCGTGGGAGGGGGGAAGAATCACATAGAGAGAACATAAAGATTTAGCCTCATACAAAGTCACAGTTCACACACATACAAATAACCACATACGAAACAGTCCCCAAGACAGACATACACATCCTACTGGGTATGTCCTACAGCCTGTTAATGGGTCATGAAGCCCTACGAGTTTTTCTAAAAAATGTTTTAAACTATTAGAGGAAGTGATGGGAAGACAAGTCCTCATGCCCAAAGACAAGAAGTGGCCATGGGGAAGGGGACAGTGGAGCATCCTGTTTTGTGTGGCCTCAGCCTCTCAACTCTCCTGACAGAGAGCAGGGGACAAGTGGCATAGGAATGGCTAAGGAAGAAACCAAACCTGACTTGAGTCCACGTGTGACATGAGTTGGGGTGTGTCCCGGGGTCTCCCTGGGTGTGATCTCAGGGAGTTGTTCGCTTGGAGCTTCAGATGCCCTCCTAGACATACAACAGATCAGAATGATGCAGCCCAGATTCCCAGGTCCTGGGGGAGTCCCCAGTGAAGAGGCATCAGCCACAGAAAGCCAGGCTGTGTCTTGGGGACTTCTCCCACACCAGCAGAAAACTAAGCCAGTTCAGGGATCCCAGCCCAGAATCCAAATGACCATGTAGAAAGAAGAGAATAGGGAAAAAAGAAGCTACAGTCTAGCCGGGCTCGGTAGCTCAGCCTGTAATCCCACACTTTGGGAGACTGAGGTGAGTGGATTGCCTGAGCCCGCGGGTTCGAGACCCACCTGGGCAACTTGGTGAGACCTCATCTCTACAATAAATAAAAAAATTAGCCGGGCGTGGTAGTGCACACCTGTAGTTCCAGTTACTTGGAGGGCTGAGGTGGAAGGATCGCCAGAGCCCAGCAGGTCGCGGTTGCGGTGGCCGGGAGTGGCCACTGCACTCCAGTCTGGGTGACAGAGTGAGACTCCAATTCAAAAAAAAAAAAAAGAATCTACAGTCTGATGCTTCAAACAACCCACAGTTGTCTGTCCACCACACCACAGACAGAAGCAGCAGACAGATCACCAATGCCGTGAGCAGGTGAGGAAAGCCACCACTGTCCCACCAAGGCACTTCTCATTTCTTCCAAAACAAGGACTAGAGGAAACTAAAAAGAGTAGTCCGGTCCCCATGTCTCTTTGGCTTCCCTGCTAGTGGAAGAATTAATTGAGTGGTGCCCACCACAGCCTGCTGTAGCAAGTTGTTGTACACTGCTGGTCACAAAACTCCCAGAGACCTCTTGCTGAAGTCTCCATGTGCTGTCCTTGCAGGCTGACTCTGAGAGGGGCTATTGTGGTGGCTAAGAGTGGGAGCTCTAGAATCAGACTACCTGAGTTTAAATCCTAACTCTGCCCACACTCACTTTGTGAGCCTGGGAAAGCTACTTGACCTTTCCATGCCTGCTTCCTCATCTGTAGAATTCTAATAGTAAGTTTCTACCTCGCAAGTAACTGAGGGTTAAGTGAAAGAGCCTGGATCTTGGAGAACGTTATCTAGGTTATCTGTTGTGATTATTTTCTCTGTTTCTTCTGGAAAGGATAAGAAATGGCTTTTCAAAGATTCTTTTAGCATTGAGGGGAGCTTTTGAAGACTGGAGAAGTCATAATGTGATGTCACTCTTCCTCAAGCCATTCTCTAATCACGTCTAGCTTGGGGTCCCCAGTATCTGCAGGACTGAGAAAGGGGTCAGACTAAATTGCCTTGTTGTGGCCAGTCACCCCACGCTCACACGCACGTACACCCCCCCCCACACACACACACACACGTTTCAGATAGTGTCCTAACACACCGCACGCATTCCCTCTAGTCCCTGAGTGGCCACATGCCAGTCAGACTTCCTCCAAGTTGGGGTCTTGCCGACGGAGATCAGCACCACGGATAGCAGCACGCCTCTGTCCATGGTGCTGTCAGGACTTTTCTCCTTTCCCTTTCTGCAGTTGTCCTCACCACACACTCACCACGTCCACACTCTAACTAGGAGGTCCAAGAGGACACTTATCTGGAGACCGAGACTCCAGGAGACTCAGAGATATCAGTTCAGTGGGAAAGTCTGTGGCTGAAGGAATCCTTTTGTGGAGGAGTTCAGCTGGGACAACCGAGGCAGACCACTCCTTGTTTACCCTGGGGCATTTCAGTCTACCTTTCCCTGAATGAACCACCCCCAGAATCCCGCTCTCAGGATGGGACACACAATGGGCTGAGAAATGACTCAAGGAGGAAGTGTTTGATCTACATTGATTTGTCATGGACTGCGGGTTGGGTTCTGTACTGTGCCCTTTACCTACATTATTCCAGTTCATTCTCCAACAAACCAAAGAGGTAGGTGCTATTTTCATGTCATTCTGCAGATGAAAATCCTGAGGTTAGTGAGATTGTTGGCTTGTCTAAGTTCCGATAGCTAGAGTGGAGGAACTGGACTTGCACACATGCCTAGACTACACTCCAGTGATTCTGTCTTCACCCCAGTTGCCGATACCCAGCAAAGAAGAAACTCTCAATGAATATGTCCTGAATGAATTAATTAGTGAATAGGTAAATAACCCCAAAGTCCTTGTTTCAGTGTCCTCATTGCTTTGCCTCCTGACTAGGAGAAGGTTCACATTTAAAGTTGTTTCTTTTGACATTATGATGTCCCAGCTGTCTCCACTGGCAGGACCTCTCCTCCCATAGCTCACACACAACCTGACATAAACCTCCATTGCCCCTCAGCAAGGGCTGGCCTTTTCAAACCTCCTTGGATCAGAGTCTGAAAGTCCTGAGAGCCTGGTCAAGCTGCCAAGGAAACCCTGCCAACTCTGCCTTTTCAGCTGGAGCTACTGTGGAAAGTGGTTAAGTGCCCACAAATGGCAGCGATCATCATCATCATTGCTGTGGAACATCAGGGTTGTCTCCACCTTGGCATCTGCAGGGGACATATTTAAGCTAGTTTCCAAGGTGGAAGCAGGTCCCTGAGAGGGACATGGCCCAGTAATAGGACTTTTGACTCGAGGTGGGAAAGGCTTTGCAGGGTCTCCACCCTACAGTATAGGAGCTCAGAAATTACCCCCAAAGACTCAAGACCAGTAATTCACTTGTGGGTCATAACCCATTTCAATATAGGCCAAGCCTTTCCAGAACCATGTGTTTAAGTCTTCATGGAGGCAGGTCAAATCATGGATAAGCATCTAGACTTATGTCAACAATAAAACAATTGTACCAAATTACTGTTCATTTAGTACCGACTTATGAGCCCAGCACTATGCTAGAAATAAGGCATGCAAGGTTAACCAGACAAGGTTCTTGTCTTCAAGAATCTCAGAGATCAACAGAAAGAAATACACATAAATGGAAAATTTGTGCCAGACAGTTCTTTGTCAAGGATGACTGAAGAGGAAAAAGATTGGGGTTCTCCTGGGGCCATGTTAGCTGAGAGGGTCCCATGACTTGACAGCCTTCCCCAGAGCCCACAGGAGATCCGCCCACCTGTTGTCCCAGCTCCAGACAGTGCAGCCAGGGAAAAGAAGCAAAATCCAGTGATGATTAAAAGCACACATTCGGGAAACAGACTGCTTTTTATTCAAATCCCAGTTCTTCCACTTACTAGCTGTGTGCCTTTGTACAAGTTACTAATCTCTCTAGGCTCCAATATCCTCAGCTGTAAAGTGGAATAAAATCTAGCCTGTTGTAAGGATTAAATACATGAGTGAGTATAAAGAGATAGAGCAGAACTTGGCACATAGCAAAGGCCATGGAAACACATGGTGGTGGTGGCAGTGTCATCATCGCAGCACACAAGTCAATCAGAGGCTGGTGCCAAGCTGGAGAAGGTGACACATGGGACCCAGCCTGACTTCACTTGGCTTTTGAGTGGTTCGTCCCTGCCTGAGCTCACACACCATGCCAGGGGCAGAGCCCAGTTAGAGACCTACCTCATCTTTCGTGCACACACCATCCTGCACCTCTCTCCTCTGCTCCCTCTGTGTTAACCATGTGAGCTCCTATGAATCCCGTACTTACTTTTTGGAGCAACTTGACATTCATTATGCCACTCCAAGTCCTTACAATTACCCTTAAGGTGAGTGCTAGTATGATCTCCATTTTCCAGAGAGAACACAGAGGCCCAGCAAGGTTCAAAACCAGGCAGGATGACTCTGGAGCACAAGCTCTGAGCCATAAAGCTATAAGACCTTGTCCACAAAGGAGGGAAGGTGGATCCTCCCCTCCGAGTCTTCCAGCAGCCCTGTTGTCCCTTGGACATCCTTCCCCTGGCCTGTCTGCAGCATGGAACACAATGTCCCCATGTCTTTTTTTTCCATGCCCCCATGACTCTGTCCACTTTAAAATATTGCTGCTGGCCCACCTGTGATCCCCAACTGGAGTTGCAAAGGGACACGTTTTGGTATCTTGGACCATGGCTCCTGATTCCCTATCAAACCCTAGACTCCCCCCTCGTGTCTGGTGTCACTAAGAAGCAGCATCCATGCCTTCTCTTTCAGGCCCTCCTCTCTCTGTCAGACTGATTCCTTCCTCCAGAGAGGGGTCCTGAGAACATAGCTGCCTCCTTATCCCCAGTGGGTGTCAGTCCTGGGAGGTCCCACAGAGTCATTCACTAGGGACACTGCCTCATGCAACCCCTAAAATGACACGTCCTGGTTTGGGCCATCCCTAGTTACTCCTCATTCTCTGGATGGGAACAATGCCACCAGACAGGAATGAATTCACCCTGTTGCACCTCTCCCCCTCAAGTAGGCTGGCTTGATTCCACCTTCACCAGTTGGGCACACAGCATGGCCCTCTGCCATGCCAGCCACGACCAACACACACACACACACACACACACACACACACACACACACACACACAAACTGACTTTGGATGCAAATGGAGCTGGGTTCAAATGCTAGCTGTACTACTAGTATGGACCTAGCACTTCTTTCTCTGGCCTTCCGTTTTCCCTCCTATAAAATGGAGAAGAGGCTCCATCTATCTGATCCAGCATGCCTAGGCCTACTAGAGGAGTCTGAGCCCAGAAATATGCCAAAGCAGCCCCAGGAATCAGTGGAACAGGAAGGGCAAGAGGCCTACAGAACATCGGAGGGCCTCTCGGCCTTCAGCAACCCCCCCCACACACACACACCTCCACTTCCCTCATATGCTTTACTGGACTAAATATGAGGCAACATAGCTTTGGGTTAAATGCAAGGATTGGAAATCAGATCGAGCCAGGTTCAAGGCTCAACTCTGCTCTTCACTGGCAAATTACCTAGTCTCACTGAGTCTCAGTATTCTCAACTATAAAATGGGGTAAATAATACCTTTCATACTGAGTTCCTCTGGAGATTAAATAAGACCACAAATGGGGAATATCTGACCAGTGTGGATCAGAAGCCATCTCTTTTTTAAAAATTTTTTTTTATTTTAAGGATGTGGAGTACAATTCAGGGTTAGGTGTACAAATGTTCTTTATGCAGGTATCCTTGTTGCTGAGGTATAGAAGCCATCTCCTAAGGCAAATGGTAAGAAGAGTAGCGAGTTCAGAGAGTCCCAACCAGGATCCCACCCTACAAGGCTGCTCATGACGCAGGGGGATTCCTGAGTCCCAGAACACCATGGTCTATGGGATCGCTTTGGAAAACAATTCCAGAACAGTTTAAACATAGTTACTATATGACCCTACAGTTCCACTCCTAAGTGTGCCAAGTGAATTTAAAACACGATGTGTCCCTGTACACCATACAAGTATACAGTATTCACAGTAGAATTAGTCACAGTAGCCAAAAAAGTGGAAACAACTCTAATGTACATGAACTGATGAATGGATAAACAAACAGTGGTGTTTCCATACAGTGGAATATTATTGAGCAAGAAAAAAAAAATCCGTGCTACAACATGGCAGAACCTTGAAAACACAAGGCTAAGTAGAAGAAACCAGACACAAAAGACCACATGTTGTAGGATTCCATTTACATGGACTCTCCAGAAAAGACAAATTCACGGAAACAGAAAGTAGATCCATGGCTGCCGGGGACTGAAGGAGGGGGAAACAGGGAGTTACTGCTTAATGAGGATGGGAGGTTACTTTTTGGGGTAATGAAAATGTCTAGAATTAGATAGTGGTAATGGTTGTGAATACACTAAAAACCACTGAAGTCTACACTTTGAAAGAGTACATTTTATGGCATGTGAATTATGTATTTTTTACAAGTCTTTTGTAGTAAAGAGTCTGAGCACTGGTTAGTGCCCTGAAGTCCTTTTGCACAAACTCAGAGAATTCTGCGAAGCCCTCAGATGGCCTTGATTCTCCATGGAAAAGTTGTCACAGGCTCTGAGCCCCTGCAAAGGACCAGGTGCTGGGCTATCCATGGAACAGGCATCTCTGAGGCACATAGACAGTAGCCAAGGCAGGACCCTAGAGCCAAACAGACCCACCTTCAATCCTAACTCAACCACTTTCAGTCTTATGACCACAGGCATGTCGTCAAACCCTCTGAGTCTGATTTTCCACATATGTAAAACGGGAGATAATAACATCACCTACTCCATCAAGTTGTTGTGAAAATCAAATAAATCCATCAGGTAAATGGCCTGGCACAGTGCTAGACACACAGCAAGTGTGAAAGATGGGTGGACCCTAACAGCGTTGAACTCCCATTAAGTCCTGCCAACATCCCTCCCTGATGGGCAAGAATTGCTATTCCCATTTCACGGATTTTCCCTGCACGCCTCCCCTCCCCCTTCAGAATACTGGAATGCAGTGGGAGGCTATGGGGATTCACTTGTGACTGAGGAGCTGGCTGGGAGGCCACCGCAGACAAGCCATAAGAGAAGATGGTGACCTGGCCCAGACAGGGACCCAGGGACTGGAGGGCAGACATGCTAAGTGTCTGATAAGAGAACTGGACAGGCCTGATGACTCCCTGGAGAAGAAGGAGGGCTCGTCACGGCAGACAGACACCCACCAGGTTCAGACTTGATGAGTGGATGGGGTGGGGCTGGCAGGACGCTGAGTTCGGGGACACTGGGGGAAGAAGAGACCAGAAAGCCCAGGGTCCTGGAAGAGCTCTGGGCTGGAAGTGGAGTTGTGGGAATCACTAGGATGGAAACGGATGGAGGGGCTCCCGCAGGAAGCCTGAGGAGCCAGAACAGGGTGGAGGACTGCAGAACCAACCCAGGGAGCAGTCGCAGGTGAGATGCCAGCAGAGGCAGAGGATGCTCAAAACAGTCAGGAAAACATAGTCAGGGAAGATGGAGCCCAGTCCAGAGACCCAGCATCAGGGAGGACACAAGAAGAAAGAGTCACCGGGAGACGGGGTGAGAGATAAGGAGGGTGTGTGCCCATGACAGACTGGATTTTCCTCAAGGGGGCAACTGGCTGTACTGGGTGTCGTGAGGGGGGGTTCAGGGCCCACACAGGTGGGTCAAGGCCTACATGATAAGGAGACAGAGCAGTGGTCAAGGGAAGGCCCTGTGGAAGGATGCTAAAAGGCCAGAGAAAAAAGAGGCGGCGGCTGTTGGTCAGGACTTGCCAGGGCCTCCTAAACTTTTGGGGCAGAGTTGGCTGCTTCCTCCTGGGAGATCCTACAGTGCTCTCTCCATCCATCCCTCTGTTGCAGCACTGACCACCTGGAAGTGGCATCATCTGTCTCTTCAGTGGGGTCTTCTAATATGTTTCTGCAGTCCTGGGGCTTGTGGTAGAGGGAAGAGCAGGGTGCCGGCAAGCAGACTGGCAAGAAGTAGGACAGGCGGTGGGCGATGCCTCCAGACACACAAGCAGGCCGGCAGACAGGCCGTACCCAGCTGGAAAAGAGGCCCGAGGGACAGGCAGGCAAGGCCATGGAGATGTCTGCCCCTCCCCTTCCGGGTGCCCCCCCCACCTACCACCGCTGACACCACCAGGCCTGGAGCACAGATTTATCTCCAAATGCTGCCACAATCCAGATATTGGATTTGTAATCACAGGCTCCAATGTTCACGGGATAAATATACTAACAAACTAATTGTTTGTTAGCTCTGAGGTTGGAGCAATCAACACGTCCAGTGTGAGATATGGGCCACTCACCGGCTCGAGCCTGGGCCGTCTCAAGGCCCCGAAGCCTGGTACCATGGGCACCCACTGGCCCCCAGCAGGGGCTCTGGCCCAGTGTGTGGGCACAGGCCTGAGCATCCACACGGGGGTAGCGCGGGCGGGAGGGCTTCCAGAGCGTGCTGGCACATAGCCGTCGCCGCTGCCCCTGCCTGAGCCTCGTCAGTGGCAGACATAAACTAACTCGGTTCCTGGGGACCCCAGAGGAGCAGCAGGAACTGTTTGGTAGAGAATTATAGCTGTGGGTGAAATTAGATGTACTCTGAGCCCCAAGGCTGAGAGAAATAAAAAGCATTTTAAATGGAGTGTAGAATTCATATTCCTCAGTCACCTTCCAATAAATAAATCTTGTACCATTTTTTTCTGTAAACAGTGGTTACACTCGGCTTCTATTGTCTCCACATTCCATATGCCAATCGGCAGGGAGTGGCAGGGCCATGCTGGGGCAGGAAAGAAGAAAATAGGGCCTACTTGAGGTTTGGGGGAATTGGACTCCTGGTGGCATCCTTCGAAGGTGTCCCCAGCTTTAAGGAAGCATCAGGAGGATCCCAGGGTCATAGCCCAATCCTGGGCATCCCTCAAGGAGCCCTGAGGCAAGATGCCAAGTATGGTGCTCCCAGCCCCCCAGGTTTGAGACCCAGGAGTCCAGGGAGGCTCTGGTTCTCTGGGTACCCCCTGCCCCCAGGAAGTGGGGTCCCATCACGCTGACGACTGGGAGCAGGGGAAGCTCTGCAGTCTCATCCACAGCAGCTCCCATCACTTCTGGTTTTCTTTTTAAAAAGCCTTTGCCTTCTGGTTACAAAAATGATACCTCCTTGCCACAAGAGTTGTGGAAAATACAGAAAATTTCAAAGAAGAAAATTATTGCCAGCAATCTCATAATCCTGAAAAAAAAAAAATCACTGCTGATATGTTGGTCTTTTTCCTTCCAGACTTTCTTCAGTGTGTATATGCACACAGATAGATATGTGTTTTATAAGCCAGAAATAATTTCCTACATTTTTAAGTGTCCAGCATCTACCAGGTACTGATCTGAGCATTTTGAATATATGTGACTTACAAACAATTACCTCTGCAACTTACAAACAATCCTGCAAAAAAGAAAAAGAAAAAAGAAGAATGCATATGAAATATTGCCACTAACCCACATCACTGATGGAAACAAGACAGGCTCACATGCAGAGACCCCTTAACGTGTACCTGGCACATTCTGCAGAGCGAAACCTGCATGCCCTTGTATGCTCCCTGCCACTCCCCGGAGCGGGGGGCCAGTTGTTCTCCTTCAGAGAGTGAATTGTGGTTGGAAGAATCATGATGAAAACCCAGCCTTGCCTGACCTGGAGTGAGTGTTCTCAGCCACTTCCCACTGTTACTCCGCAGGCCAAACTACAGTGGACAGCACCCCCAGGCCCCAGCCCAGCCCTTTGGCAGTGGGTGCAGGCCCACTCCTCCACGGAGCCCATCTTCTGTCCTGCCTGTGCCAGTCCTTCTTCTTGAACCTGCAGGAATTGTCCACTTCCCATGACCTAAGACTGAGGTTTCCATAGCTGCCCTGACTCCGCCCTGCCAGCTCACAAGCAGAGAGGCAGCAGAGGGGACAGCAAAGAGTCTGTGCTCAGACAGCCACAACTTCAGTTTCAGCTTGGCCTCTTACTAGCTGTGCGTGTTGGGGAAATCACTGCCTGTCTCGTTCTCAGCTCGAAAATGGAGATAATAAGAATAAACAGAGCTATGAAAACCAAATGAAATCATTACATGAAGTGACCAGCACAAAATCTAGCACATGATAAGGGCTTCAAAATATTGGCTCTCTTCTAAACTAACAATGAGACACCGAAAAAGATTGTAAAAGAAAAAGGCCACAACAACAAAAACGAGACACTGGAACACATCCTGACTCTCCCTCCCCTCTGCTCCCAATCCCTTCTCCTTGCTCTATTTGGCTGGCATGTACCCATTTGACAGAATGCCAGGGAACAATGACGGATAGTCAGTGACCGACTCCTGAAAACCAAGGAAAAGAAAAAGAGAAGTTGGCCCCTTTGCAGAACTCCTTGGCAACAACAACAACAAAAAAATTGCATGGTTCCATTTGGGGCTGGGGTTCAACGGTTCACCGCTTGTGAGTCCATCCCACCAGAGTCAGCTGAGATATAAGCAATGGCTCAACTGGTGCAAGTCAATGCCTTCTTTGAAGGGAAAAGACTCACACACCCCCCCCCCCCCCCCCCACAAGCAGAGCAAGGAGAGCCATGTGGGATGGAGCTGTGCTTGGGTCTCAGTTCTGCCCTGACTGTCCGAGACCGGGCTCACTCAGAGCAGCTCCTTGGCCTGCAGCAGCCCAGGAAGGCTTCCTGGGAAGGAAGCAATAGGAGGATCTGGGAGACAGACAGGAAAAAGGGCTGAGTCTGGTGGGAAGAAGGATCATGGGCTCCAGCCCTGGATTCGGGGGCCATAAGGATGGTGTCCCGGGTCACTTACTGACTCCTATGGGACTCTGGGCTGGTCCCTGGCCCACTCTGGATCTCAGCTTCCCCCTCTGTGAAATGGGGATGACAACACCCCGTTGGAAGTACAAAGGTTGTGCCAATGGGAATGAATGAGTAATGAATGAGTGAGTGGTTCTACTCCAAGTCCTCAGCAGCAGCTGACTCTGGGGTGGTCAGGGCTCCCTTCTTCCCAAGGCCCTTGGTCATTTATTTTTGGTTAATTAAATGGTAAGATTTTCATGTCTGATTATTTACTGCCAGCCAGCTTCATTACCAGCTCCCCCATAAATCACAGCGGGGCGCCTGGCTCCAGCTCCCCCGCCTCTGTGCTGGCTCCCAGGCTGAAGCCCCGTCCCTGGCAGAGCTTGGCCTCCCAGGGCCCCAGGAGAGGTGGGAGTTGTGACGCTTCCTTTCCTGGTGAGCTGCATGCAGGCGTCTCCTGACTCCCACCCCCACCCAAAGCCTGCACCATCTAGACCCGTGGCAGGCTCCCAGCAACTGGAGTCTCGGAAATGCCCAGCTCATTGGAACATCCAGTGCAGAGGCCAGCCTCAGCAGGTCCTCATGAGCGCCTACTGTGTGCCAGGCTCTCCACAAAACTGAGCTCCAGGCTGCAACTAGACCTCTTTATAGGCGAGGATACCAGGGCTCAGGATGGTCGAGTTACTGACCCAAGGTCCCAGAGTTGGCCAGCAGGACAAAGACCCTGGCCATCTGGCCCCAGGGTCTGCACCCTCAACAGCCCTGCCTCAGTGCTGAGAAATGTGCGGGCTCTGGGGTTGGACGAACCTGGATTAATATCCTAGCTGCAATGTCTGCAAGCTGAATGACCTTGGCCAAGAGCCCTCAATACTCTGTGTGCCTGTTTCCTCAACTGACAGTGGGGACAGTAGCGCCTCTCTCACCAAGTGCTGCGGGCATTAGAAGCGACGGGCCAGGGGCAGCACCAGACTCGGGCTTCACTACATGCTAAGCGTTTGCTGAGTTCCTGCTCTGGGACTGGCCTGGGGTGGACCCCACAGTCAGGGGTGAGGTGTCGAGGCCTGTTTCCCCCAGACCCCAAGCAGGGCAGCAGCACAGGGAGGTTGGGAGGACTCAGGTAACACCCCTACCCCTGGCTGTGCCTGCAAAGCCCTAATGGGCCCCGATGGTGTCCTGGATGGCAATGACTCCTGCAGAACTGTCCCCACCCAGCCTCCTGCTGATCCTGCACGCCTCAGCCCAGGCTGAGGGGACCACCAGGGGAGTTTTGGAAGTGCTGGGCACAGGGAAAGCCCCGTGCTGACAAGGGGACCATAGTGTCTCTGTGGCTCCAGCCTTGGCCACTGGACAGAGGACAAACAGAAGTGGCTGAGACAAGCCACTCCAGGCAACAAAGGGAAGCAGCTGCCCCACGCAACAAGGACCCCAGGAGGCAGGCAAGGACCATGTACTTGCTCCAAAGCATCATCTCCTGTCCTCAGCACTCAGGACAGTGCGAGTGCTGAGTTCAAATCTGTCAAGCAATTGAGTGAATAAATGAACAAAGAATGAGCAAATCAACAAACCAAAGACTGAAAGAAAGAACAAATGAATGAATGAATGAATGGATAAGTAAATGAACACATGAATGGCTGAGTGGTTGAACAAATGGCTGAACAATTAAATGATCTAATAATTGAATGAATGAAAGAGCAAAAGAACAATTTATTGAATGAATGAACAATTGGATGAATGAGTGACTTGGGAAACATAAGAACAAATGATTGGATACACAAACAAATGAAGAAAGGAATGAGTAAACCAAAAAGAATGGTAGAAAAGAGGAGGACGGGAGAGAGAAGGGGAAAAGGGAGGAGAGAAGAGGAGGAGGGAAGAGGACAGGCGGTCAGGAAAGGCCTGGCACAGAGTGGCTCCCCGGAGACAACACAGACCCTCAGGCAAGAACATTCAGCCCCCCTCCCCCGCAACCCCAGCCCCTCCACCAAAAGCGGGTGGGAAGGTGGGAACCTCTGTGCACTTCCCGGCAGGCCCAGCGCTCAGGGAGCCCCTCCCTGGCAGCCTTGAACACTGGGCTGGAGGAAGCGGGTGGCTCTGCCAAGCACCCGGTCGAGTCTTTAACTATTACATTAAGCATTCTGCTTTGCCATTCACGGATCGGATAGCATTTTACCCCTGAGATATTTGATTTTATTACCTTCCAGGGAGAGGGCCAAGCAAGTGTTCTTATTGATTTGCACATTAAATATATTAGTAATAAAACAACATCTCCGTAAACCAATTGTAAAATCAATATTAATTGGTACCAAAATATCACAAGTCGTTGAATTACAATTAAGGGAGGGGCGAGTCCTGCCTCAGGGCACAGGGTGCTGAGGTCCCAGGAGGAAGAGAGGTTGATGACCAGATTCCAGAGCCAGGCAGACCTGAGTGCCTCAGTTTCCTCATCTGCTAAATGGGGGTAATAGTTCTAACAGCCAAGTTGTGATGAGGATGGAGCGAGGGATGTGCACGCAGTGCCTGGCAGCAGCAAGTGCCAAGGAATGTTCTCTTCCTGCTTCTGTTTTAGTGCCAGCGGTAGGCAAGCGTAAGTCGGTCCCACTGTAGTAAGAAAGGGCACTCTTGGCAACAAGGAAGAGAGACATGGGCAGCGCAGCTGAGAGGACAACAATAACAGGGCAGACTGGAGATGGGGGATATAAATAGTCTGGGGGAATCTGGGAGAATTTTCAGGAGAATTGACTTAAAGCTAAGACCTGAAAGTTGGGAAAAGAGCCCAAGTAGGGGTGTGTTGAGGGAAAGCCAGGGGCCACAGTGCACCTTTTATTTCTCAAATAAGAAGAAACAAAGCAATTAGGAAACTTGAAGGCACTTGCAAGGGTTGGGCTGGAGCGCTGGGGTGGGAGTCTGGGTGCTGGCTGCCTCAGGAACAGGGTAGTCAGGGCATGGCCGAAGAGTCACTTAGCCCTGCCAGCTGGGGCCAAAGTCAGCAGCACTGGCCAACTTCTCTCGGGCCTGGGAGGAAACCATTATCCCCAGGGTCCCATGGAGGTCGCTACCGCAGTCACAGAAGAGACAGGCTCTGCAGCTCCACCCTGCACCTCTCACGGCCCCAGTCCCTCTCTCTCCCAATCTTTCCAAACAAAGTGCTCAGGAGGTGTTCCCACAGGCCCCAAGGACCAGCCCCCAGAGTCTGCGTTCCCTGATATGTGTGTGTTTGGTTGCTTGGTTGCTAAACCTCCTCAGTAACCATCACATTTTATTCTACAACAGTCCTATGGGGCAGCTTTGACTATCATCCCCATTTTACAGATGCGAAAACTGAGGCTGAGAGAGAAGGCACTGGCCCAGACACACAGCCAGCAGGTGGTGGACTGGGTCTTGAACCAAGACCTGTTTGACTCCAGGGCTTGTGCTTCTCTCCAGTTTCCAGTCCCAGCTGGGAGCTGAAGGAGTTGGCGCCAGCTCACGGCAGCTCACTGCTGACAGGTAAATCTGGTCCTGCTGCTGCTCCTGGGGTGTCCAGACAGGAGGCAACCATCCACGCCATGGGCACTTACTCCACCACTGCTGGTACCCCAGGGATGTTTTGACCTTTTTTTGCTCTTTAGAGGTGACTATAATGACAATATACATGATAATAGTAGTACACATCACATGTTGAAAAAGGGGCTTGCACCATGCCAAAAACTGCACCCACATTTTCCAGTCTGGTAGATGTCAGAGCACAGGGGTTAAATCTGAAGACTTGGGTCAGACCCCCACCCCCCACTTCAAATCCCAGCTTGGCCACTCCTGGTTGTGCAGTTATATCTATCAGCTGCAGCCACAGTAACACTGTGTAACAAACCACCTCAAAACTCAGTCACTTACAGCCATAAATGTTTATTGTCCCGTCCACATGTCCGAATATTGGCTGATCTAGATGGAGTCAGGATAAGAGGCTCAAGTCAGGGTCAGGGCTGTCCCACGCTCTCTTCTTATTCCAGGACTGGCAGCTACCCAGGGCAGTGCCCGCAGAAATGACTAAAGAGCCAAGTGAAATCACGCAAGGACATCAGGGCCCACTGGTTGTGTCCTGTCCACTAGCCTTCCTTCCCCTGGCCAAAACAAGTTCCATGGCCAAGCTCAGTATCAGTGGAACAGGGAAATGCACTCTACCTGTGGTGAGTGGGAAGAAAGATTTGCTGAACAATTATCCAAACTACTGCAGTAATCTTGGGCCTCTACTTACTCATCTGTAAAATGGAGATCAAGTGCTGAGCCAGCAGTAGATTTGATCTGAGAGCAGGACCTCCCAGGGTCCATGCCTCGGCCTCACAGAGGCCTCCTGATTCTACGATGCTTTGTTCTCTGGCTTCAGCATATTGACAGCCTTGTGCAGTGGGGTCCCCATGTCATCAGGCCCACTGATTCATTAACTGATGGCAGGTCACACTGCGAACCCCCTCTCCATACCCAGCATCCACCCCAGAAGACTCATGAGATACCTACTATCCCTGACTAGCACCCTATGGATCAAGTGAGGCCTGTTCAGCCTCTCATAACACACAGCACCCCCCCTCATGGCCGTTAGCACAGCATCACTCAGTGGTCACTGAACACCCTGCATGGATCCTTGCCCCCTAGTCTGCAGGCAAGAGCCCCAGGAGTGAGGTCTGGGTCCAATGCTCACTGCCGAGCCCCAGTCCCTGGCAGAGCCTCAACAAGCATGCTGCCCGCAGGCATGACCCTGTCCGGTCATCCTTAGTTAGGCATCATTTGGCTGCAAGGAACACAGCCTCACACACGCTGAAAGAAGGAAAAGGTGGCAGTAGGGGTGGATTTTTGGCAGGGCACAGAAAGTGGTGGGTCAGAAAGTCTGTCCCAGTGGGGACATGGGACCTGAACAGAAAAGGCATCGGTACCAGACAGTAAGCCTGCCTGCCTCAAGCTGGTCTCTGCTTCACTCTCTCTCTACACATGGCCCAGCTCCAACCCCACACAACCTCATATACCTGACAAGCCAGCCAGAGACTCTGTGACTTGGGAGATGCAAAGTTTCAATTCCTGGGAAAGACGCTGCAGTCAGCTCCAGCTACTTATGGTTGGGGGTCTTATAGCTGCCTGGGGTCAAGGAGTCAGATCTCAAAGAGGGAGTGAGCTTGACAGACACCCAATGGGTGGTCCCTTCCCTTCTGCCTTCCTCCTTTGCAAAGAGGGAATAATAGTACCACCTCCTGCCATTGTGAATGTCAAATGCTCTAGGAGATAATAGCAATTCTTATTGTCACAGAAGCCTCCATGTACTGAGCTTGCTCTGTGGCAGCGACTGTGCCAGGCCCTTTCCCTGCATGGTCTGATGGAATTCTCAGAATAATTCCTTGGGGATGGTGCCTCAGTGGCTGCCACTTCATAGAAGAGGAGCAGAAAGGGTAGGCAATTTATCCAAGGTCACACAGGGCTGGGATTCCAAGGCAGGGCTGCCTCCACAGGATGCCTTTTCACAGCCGGCTCTGAGCTCTCTTTCACCAAGATCTCCTTGAGGTTGTAGCTGTCTCTGGAGGAGGGCAGACAAAAAGTCACTCCACAAACCCCGAAGAAAGAGCCACATTTCCATTCTTACTGAGGCCCCTCCTTACACAGACATGAAATCACTCCTTGGGGGTTTCTGGGATATGGGGTTGCACCTGACTCCTTCCTGGCTTTTTAGGGTCTGTGACTCCCCTCTGGTGGCTGCCTTCTGGGCAAACAAAAGGCACCTATTTCTCAGAGCAACATGGTTGGCTGCACTTGTATCAGCAAAGAGCCCCTCACTCCTGACCCATCACCTGGGGGAACCACAGCTGACACACCTGCCCGAGGATGGCCTGCCACCATGAGATGCCACCAGTGGAAGGCTTGGTTTCCTGTGGGAGCCACAGGAAAAGCTGGGTCTCTTTTCTCATTTGTCCAAAGACATCCATTATCCTGCCAGAGAGGGTGGGCTGCACAGAGAAGGGGCTGGGCGGGGCACCGAGAGGCTAGGTTAGAACGGCCCACCCTCATCTCTTTGCAGTAAAGTAAAGGTGTCACAGCCCAGGAACTTGGGTTCAGGGCTTCTGACACCCCATCCAGCTGGAAAGCAGCTCAACATGGCCAAGGGTCGGGGGTCACCAAGCCCAGCAGGCAGCCTCCCCCACACCCACTGACATCAAGGCCCCCAGGGAGACCTCTGTGCAGAGAGCTGGGATTTTCTAGAAAACAAAGTATGGGTGGGGGGAAATCAAATGCATCCCCAGCCAGCAGCACCCCCAGTTCCACTTGAGTCTGCCTGTGTGTGCCTATGTGCCATGGGCATGCACACCTGTGCATGTGTAAGCGTGCTGTGTGTGTGTGTGTGTGTGTGTGTGTGTGTGTGTGTGTGTGTGTCTGGTGTGCTGGCACCGTGCTTGCTCAAGCATGCACACAAATATGGGTGTGCCGGCATTCAAGCAAGGATGATACACGTGCATGTGGGTGTGTCACACAGGATGGCTCTCGTGTGCATGCTCATGCGCTTGTGCCTCTGACAAAGAGCATACCATCTGCCGGGTGTGCATGGATGCAGGTGCCTCTGCGTGCCTGTGGGAGGGGCTGCAACCTGAGGCTACCTGCCTCTCTCCAACTGAGCTTTCCTCTGCCCAGCCCCAAGCTTTCTCTAAGTTGAAACGGTTTAATGTGGTGATTTGCTACTAACTGTTTTTATTTTTTGTTTGTTTTGAGAACTGCCATCCCCTCTGCAGCAGTTACTGACTGAGCTTTGACAAACCATTCCAGCTACTGGGATTCAAGCTTTTCCCTCAAAAAGAAGGATGTGGGGCTCCCACCTCCTGTCCTCCCTCCTGCCCCACAGCCACCAGTCCCTCCCACACCCAGCTCAGTTGGCCAGCCAGGCTCATGAGACAGAAGGAAAGGTGACAGTGGGTCAGTGGTCTCACGCAGACCCCCCCAGCCCTGCAGCCTCTCCCGGGGCCTGGGGTCTGAAGACCACTCCCGGATCAAGAAGGTCATAACTGCTGGAGAGGTCCAGGTAGGGATGGAGGCTCTGGGCCTCTCCCTGAGTGAGGGGTGGCAGTGGGGATGTCAGACACCTCCCACCCGCCACCCCCCACGTGTTGTAAATAATGCCAAAAATGAGTAGTTTTTAAAGAGTGTCCAGTGGGATTCTGGAGCCTTGTTTTAATTATACAAAAACAGCATGGGTGCTTGGGCAGATGTTGGTGCTAATTGTTTTGAAAGCCAGCCCTCCTGGCTCTGCAGAATCCCTCGTATGGGCACATCGCGATGCAATTCCCCAGCCAGGCAGGTGAGGTCACTGCCTCTGCTGGGCAGGGCGGCTGCTCCCCAGCACACTGCATCCGAGACCCCCCTTCACTCCAAGCAGCCCTGCAGGGAGGGCAGGGGGGTCGGGTGAAAGGGAAAGAGGGGGTGGAGCAGACCTGGAGTCTGCCTTCAGGGCCCCCTCCTCTCCTGGCCTCACCCCTACCCCT